>PVKB01003607.1:0-151843 GCA_004027205.1 Ctenodactylus gundi | reverse complement strand
TGTGATCTGGGTCTCTCATATCAGAGAGACCATCCGATGTTTCACCTTCTGCTTCTGACTTACTTCACTAAGCATGATATTCTCAAGCTTCTTTCATTTATTTGCGTTTATCTATTGGTTAAGGATGCTGAACATCTTTTCATGTATTTACTGGCCATTTGAACTTCTTTATCTGAGAGTTGTCTGTTCATTTCAGTTGCCCATTTTTTGATTGGGTCTTCGAATTTGAGGGGTCTGTTTTTCTTCAGCTCCCTGCATATTCTCGTTATTAGCCTCATCCTAAGCAGAGGTGGTGGGAATATTTTCTCACCCTGTTGGTTCTCTCTTCACTTTGTTTATGATTTCCTTTGCCTTGCAGAGACTTTTTAATTTGATATAGTTCCATTTTGTTGATTCTGGGGGCTATTTCTTTTGCTTTGAATGCCTTACTGAGAAAATCTTTGCCTACACTTACATCCTTCGGATTTTTGCCTAATTTGTCTTCCAGCAGGTTCAATGTTTCATTTTTAACACATGGGTCTTTGATCCACTTTGATTTGATTTTGATGCATGGTGACAGATGTGTGTTTACATTCATTCTGCATGTGGATATCCAATTTTCCCAGCACCATTTGTTGAGGAGGCTATCCTTTTTTTAGTGTATGTTTTTGGCTCTTCTCAAAGATCAGGAAGCTGAGGATAACTGAGTTTGTCTCTACATCCTCAGTTCTGTTTCTTTGGTCAATATGTCTGTTTTTTTATCAATACCATATAGTTTTTATGCCTATTACTTGTAATATAACTTGATATCTGAAATTATAAGGCCACATGCCTTTGTCTTGTTACTCAGGATTGCTTTGACTATTCTTGGTCTCCTTTGGTTCCATATGAATTTAAGGATAGTATTTTTTTAGTTCTGTGAAGAAAAGTTGTTGGTACTTTGATAAGGATTGCATTGAATCTGTGTATCAGTTTGGACAGTATAGTCATTTTGACCATATTAGTCCTGCCTATCCAAGAATAGAAGATGTCTTTTCGTTTTCTGATGTCTTCTCCAATTTCCTTCTTAAGTGTAATATAGTTTTCTTTGTAGAGGTACCTCACTTCCTTGGCTAGAAATTTAATTTTTGATGGTTTATTAAGAATGAAATTATTTCTTCTGAGCTCTTTCTCAGTGAGTTCATTGTTACTGTACAGGGATGTTATTGATTTTTTAGTATTGATTTTGTGTCCTGAAACTTTGCTGAATTTATTATATCTAAGAGTCTCAAGGTGGAATTTTTGGGGTCTTCTGTGTAGATAATCATATCACCTGCAAATAAGGATAGTTTGATTTCCTTCTTTCCGGTGCATATTCTCTTTATTTCAATCTCTTGCCTAATTGCTCCTATGTTGAATAGGGTTCGTGAAAGTGGACAACCTTGTCGTGTTCCTGGTTTAAGGGGAAATGTTTTCAGTTTCTCCCCATTTACTATGATATTTGCAGTAGGTTTAGCATATATGGCATATCAGTTTGAGGTAAGGCCCTTCTATACCAATTTTCCATAGGGTTTTTAATCATGAATGGATGTTGGATTTTGTCAAAGGTCTTTTCTGCATCAATTGAGATGATCATGTAGTTTCTGTTCTTGCTTTTATTGATGTGGTGCATTACAATAATTGATTTACATATGTTCAACCAATCTTGCACCCCAGGAATGAAGCCCACTTGATTATGGTATATGATCTTTCTGATTACTTGCTGGATTCTGTTTGCTACAGTCTTATTGGGGATTTTTGCATCTATATTCATAAAGGAGATTGGTCTATAATTTTCTTTTCTGGTTGAGTCTTTGTCTGGTTTAGTAGTAAGATGATGCTAGCAAAATGAGTTTGGTAGAATTCCTTCTCTTTCAACTTCATGAAACAGTTTGAGAAGAATTAGAGTTAGCTCTTCTCTGAAGTACTAAAAAAAAATTCTGCCACGAATTCATCTGGTCTTGGACTTTTCTTTGTAGGTAGAGACTTTATTACTGCCTCAATTTTTGTGTGTGTTATGGGTCTACTCAAGGCTTTTATGTGTTCTTGGTTTAATTTTGGCACTTTGTGTGTGCTAGAAAGGCATCCCTTTCTTCATAGTTTTCTCTGTAGATGCCCCTCAGGTGCTGGCCTGGCATGGGTGTGGGCACATCTGTATTCCCCTCATGTCCTTCTTTGTTAGACTGTCCATCTTGAAACTCCACTGGATCCTAGAACTTTGGGAAGCTAAGGCAGTGAAATCACAATTTTGAACTCAGACTGGGCACTTTGGCAACTTCTTGAGTCTCTGTCTCAAAATAAACAATAAAAAGAAGTTGGGAATGTAGTTCTGAGCGAAGGCCCTGTGTTCAATCCCCAGTGTTAAAAAAAGAAAGAAAGAAAGAAAGAAAGAAAACAAAAAGAAGATAGATAAAAGAAACTCCTTGGAACAGAACCTTCACAGATGCTGGGATAGGAATTCTCTATCCTTAGAGCAAATGGTGGGGAGCCTGTAGGGGGTTTGGGGAGCAAACACACTGCACAGAAATCGCACTGGTGAGAACTTGGGGAACTTGCCCAGCCTCTGAGATCCTGGACACTCATCTAAATAGATAGGAACAGAGTTCCCTGCATGACTTTTGAGAGGGTTGGATGAAGCTGTGCGCAGAAGCACATGGCTGAGGAGACTAAGTAATTATTCTGATACTTAGCCACTGTGGCCTGAGGCTTGACCAGAGCATTCTCAATTTCGGCCCTTTGCCCAATAAATTGTGTTCATGATGGCATGGGCAGGGGAATATTTATTCATGTGAATATTAATGAGTTGTGCCACTAAGGGTGACTAGGAGTGGACGAAAAGTACAGGTTATGCCTCATTAGGATAGTTCAATGTTACTGATTTTCTTTCTTCCGCACTGTGAGCCAAAAATTCAGTCTGTTCTATTTTTTGGTGATTGTCTTTGCTACAATGGGTGCTAAGAAGCCATGTTCCAGGTTGTAAGAGACTTGGAGGAGGGAACAGCAGAGGCAGGGGCAGCCCAACCAGGGGAGAAGTGGGAGGTCTCCCGAATATTCCTAACTCTGAATATTTGCTTTCCTCTGGGGTGGATGAGATCTGGAGTTTATGGGGTCCTCTATATCCTTCAGGCTAATGGGATGCACCTTGACTCCTGTGGTGAACAGCCAGGTCCTCAAAGCTGGAGCTGAGCTGCCCTGGCCCAAGGAATCCATCAACACAGACAGAAGGCAGAGCTAACGGCCAACCAATGTGGTTATATTACAATTGTGCCATTTTGCCTAAATGTAATCTGCTGTTTTATAATTAAGTTGTATCAGCTAGCTTCATGTTCCAGGGATAGGCTGGTAACCAAAGAGCCCAGGGCTAATATGAAATATTATTGGCTTGTGAATCCTAGAAGGGCATGGTTTCAAGGCTCCCTCACCAAGGCGCACCATTAGAGCTTCATTTGTTTGGCAGGTCTTGTGCTCTGTTCAAATAAGGATGAGAGGAGCAATGGAGTTTTAAGTTGACCCCAGGGGGTCATGCCTTCTATATTTCCCACCTGTTGGTTGTAGCTGGGATCTGCCAGTATGATTTTCTTACCCAT
The DNA here is from genome assembly GCA_004027205.1 of Ctenodactylus gundi. NCBI lineage: Eukaryota > Metazoa > Chordata > Mammalia > Rodentia > Ctenodactylidae > Ctenodactylus > Ctenodactylus gundi. The sequence continues at coordinate 148,259 of PVKB01003607.1, read as the reverse complement.
GATTAGGTGATACAGCAAAGACAAAAGGGATTCAACAGATGTAAAAGAAAGAAACAGTAACTCAAGTGGGCCTGGTCTAATCAGATGAGTTCTAAAAAGAAAATATGGAGATCAGAGATAGAAGTAGCTGCAGATTCTGTCTTTCTGTTGATTAAGAAGCAAGCAGCTGTGCTGTGAAGAGGGTGGCATGGGAGCGAGTGTCAGATGGCTTCTAGGACCTGGTGGCCTCAGTCTTACAGCAGCCGGGGAGTTCTGCTGGGCTCTGATTTTGCCTGTGGGCTTGGAAAGAAAACTCAAGCCTGGGGTGAGGAAATTGCAGTGGCTAATGCCTGGCTGATGCGGCTGTGGGAGATGCTGGGCAGGGACCTCAGCACACCCAGCTGCAGAAGCCGTGGGCAGTGAGGTTATGTCATTTCAACCTCCCGTGTTGGTGGTAAGCTGTTCCGCAGAAAATGAATACAGGAGACAAAAGGCAATGTCCACTTAGCATAAACATAACCACAGTTACCATGATGCTTGTTTCTCCAGTGCCAGGCCTTTCCTGTTGCTCTCTTCAACTCCACAACAGAGGTAGGAAACGGCCTACATGTAGCCAGCAGATCAGGCATGTCCAACTTGTGGCTGCCATATTTTTTTTGAGTGAAGAGAAACTATTGGCAGTCACATATAAAAATACATGTGCTATTGTTAACATATATAAGTGTGGAAACCTCCCGTAGAGCAGATCAGGCCCTGGATGAGAAGCTGAGGTGAGCGAGGGGTGAGCAATGGTGACACAGGCTGTTTATGTCCAGGACAGCTTGCTGAGCTCCTTGAGATCTTCCCACCTGCATGTGAGACTTCAGTGTGGCCTGGTATCCCTACGCCCCTCAGCACTCAGCACCCAGAGAATCAGGGAGCCACCCCGCTTCATTTCTCTCTGAAATGGCCATGGCATCACCACAGGAATGGTTCCTCATGTCTCCTCTCCCTTTCCCCATCACTGCTCCTTGCAGAAGTGAATCCTAGTGATAGAGACAACTAACGTACACAGAGACACATTAACACACATGCACAAAGACACAGGCACACACAGACATGGAGATACCACGTTCACATGTACACACGTGTATTCAATGTATTCACACACAAGGTGTCCCCCCACAGGGTTGCTCCTGCAGACACAGGCAGTGCTCTCCCTCTGAAACCCTTTCCTGTCCCCCTGCTTGGTACCCACCTCTTCTGCCAAACAGTTCTGAGCACAGAATAAAGAAGGACAAAGGCCAGTGCACACAAATGTCCTAACAAGATTATTTCCTGAAATGAAGACAGACTGTGTCTTGTTTTCAATCATGGGCATAACAAACACCCTTTTCTCCCAATCAGCTTTCCTCACTACAGGTGACGTTGCTAACTGAAGTAAGTGTCCAGCAGAGACTTGATGTCCTGTCCCCGTCACGGGACTGGCAAGTTGCTGTCAGACAGTCATTGCTTGTATTTTGAGCTACAGAAGGTAGCTGACTTGTCAAAAAAAAAAAAAAAATACGAGCATGAGTCGATTTATTGGACCCAACAAATTCTTTTTACAAAAGTTGTATATATATATATTTTGAGATAGGGGTTCACTCTGAAGTCCAGGCTGGTCCTACACTCATTATGTAGACCAGGCTGGCTTGTTAGTTGAAGTGGGCCTTCTTCCTGATGACATCATTCAGGGTGCAGTGTAAGTTGGTGATGTCACAAGTCTTCCAGGGCTGAAGGTTATTGACCAGAACCATCAATAGAGGCTGATGTCCTGAGGCCTTTGCTGAGAGGAAGCCCTGATGAAGACGATTTGAGCAAATCAGGCACAGTTCTGACTGGCCCCATTCACCCAATCAGGGCCGAGCATCAGCAGGAGATAGGCACGTCGTCCATCTTGGCAGTGGACAGGCAAGCGCAGCCCTCACTCAGTAGCGGAGTATTTTCCTGGCTGTGTCATGACCCATGTTAATAACTTAAATGACTTCCAGGACCAGGTGGCTGTGACCCATTCAACTGCCACCTCCTCTTTACTGGTCATTCACAAGGGATGGAGAGAGATGGATCTCACCTGAGCACCTGTGGAGCTGGGCAGGGATCATATACAAAGTCCTGAGGTAATGAAGAAGACAGATACAAGGTGGAGGTCAAGTTTTGTTCTGCTCTTTGCAACCCATTGGGCACCTGGGGGCTCAAGGGGAGTCACTTTTATTTATTTATAAGTTTTTTTTAATAGAAAAAGTAGCATTCAAGCCCTGGCGTGCCATGGAAAAACACATGAGTCATGCTTCTAATAAGTACCAGATTACTGGGGGAGGAGTGGTTTCATTTTCTGCCCTTAGTGCTCTCTGACAGGGTCAGTTATGGCTCTAAAAATGATTTTGCTTTTTACTCAACAATCAGAACATAGATGGCTCAACTGGATATGAAGTTCTAGGGTGAAAATAATTATGTTTCTAACTTTTGAAGGCAATCTTGCACAGATTTTTTGCAGCATTGCTGTTATGTAGTCCCCAGGCATTTTGATTTATGATCTTTTGTATCAGAGCTGTTTCTTCCACTTGGTACTTGTAATCTTTTTTTCTTTCTATTCATTGGACTGGAATTCAAGCAAAGGTGCTACAGTGAAGTTTTCATCTATTCCAGTGGCTTATGAGTAGGCCCTTTCTGCATCGATTTATGAATTTCATTTCTGGAATAGATTCCTGATTAATCTCATCAATAATTTCTTTCTATTATCTGTTCTTTTTGAAATTCCTTTTATGTACATGTTAAATGTCCATTAATTTATCTTCTCTTTTTTATTTTCTAATACTCACCTTCATACTCCATTTTAAGTTTTCCATAAATTTATTTTTTCAGTGCTTTTATTGAATTTCTTATTTCTTCTGCCATATTTTCAATTTCTCTAGGGTCCTTTTTATGTTCTTTGAATTTTCCTCCTTTATAATTTACTGTTCTGGTTTCGTGAGTGTAATTTTTATTTTATTCCTCTGAAGACATTAATTATAGCTTTTAAAAAAGTTTCCTTATCCTGTGCAATCATCTACGAATGATTAAAAGTCCAGGCTGGTCCTGAACTCACTGTGTAGTCCAGACTGGCCTCAAGCTTATGGCAATCCTCCTGTCTCAGCCTCCTGAGTGCGGGGATTGTTGGTGTGCACCACCACACGCAGTTTATGTGGTCCTGGGGATGGAACCCAGAGCCTTGTCCTTTCTGGGCAAGTGCTTTAACCCTGGAGAATCACTTCCATCGTAAGGCCTGACCTTCACTGTTGAATTCACTCGCCAGCCTTTGGTGACAGGGTTAGGTCTTTGTTCTTAGGCTGGAAACAGCCGACTGAACAAAGCCCTGCAGTTCCTGTATGGAGGGTGGCTCTTATTTTCAGGTTGGTGAGGGCAACAGCTCAGGAGATGAGAGCCATTAAAGAGATAATTTATTATGCTCACGGATCCCAAAGAGAAGGGGGAACAGCACACCATGGGGGTGGGACACGAGGCCAGCACCAGGTCCGTGGGAAGGCAGGTGGAGCCCCTGGTGGCTCTGGCAGAGACAGTGGGATGCAGCAGCTGCCTGGTGTGGCCCACCACCGGGCAGGACTGGCCTTCGCTTTCCATGGCTTTGGGTTTGTCTGTTTCTGATTTGCTAATTCAGTCACTCTCAGCTACTAAAGTTTAATTACTGCCGTCTTCTTCCCTGTTCTCATCTCTATGAGTTATGATCATGTGCACAAAGTCCTCAACTTCATTGTAAACCTTAGGTTTTGCACTAATACATATCAATAAAATGGGGAAAATCTTTTAATATAGTTTTAATGAAGTTTCAGAAGGGAGTGAAATTAGATAAACATTTAATCCTTTGCCAGAAACCAGAAGACCTGTTAGGATTTTTTTTTTTTTTAAAAACATGCTTATATTCCTAAAATTTCTCTTGAGCATTCTGGATCCACAGGGCCTAAGACAGAAGGATGCCAATCCATAAAGATTTTTAATTTACAGCAATTGAAACCACCATCAGATCCTGTCCTGAGTGACTTGCACCTCACGAGCCCCCTGATGCCCCTCTTCCCTAGTCCTAGTGCTCTCTTGGGTCCACCCGCTCCAGGGGAGCTCAAGGCCCAGGAAACATCTGCCTGCATGGGAAGAAGAGCTATGTCCAGATTGTAGACAGTCCCTTCAAGTGTGAAGGGAACACTAACAGGAGTCCAGAGGTGAGCGGTTGGAGGCAGGAGGATTGCCATGCTTGGCCAGCTTGGGATCCACAATGACTTCAGGACCAGTGTGGACTATAGCTTGAGACCCTGTCTCAAACAAAACAAAACAAAATAAAACAAAACAAGCAAACAAACCAAAAAAAAAAAAATCCCAGAGGTGACAAGTTGAACCAGTCATCAGTAAAATAAGGGCCCAAGAACGGGTGCTGAACACCCAGATGAACCTAGGGGGAAGCTACTGGCAGTCCTGGAAGGATAATCTGTGAATGGCTCAGGCAGGTGGACAGTCCCGGACCACAGTCAAGCTCTGCCACTTCCTTCAGGTGTAACCTTTGTAAGCCTGAGTTTCCTCACCTGGGAATTGGGGCTAGAAAAAGCAGCCATCTTGTGAGACTATCATAGGCTATCATAGCAGGGACTAGGAGAGGATACTGGTATCGGCTGCCTAGCTCACTGCATGGTAACTGTTGCCCTCCACGAGGCTCCAGGAAGGCATAGCTGACAGGCACAGAGTTGAGGCTTGACCCAATCGACAGAAAACGTGTGTGAAAGGAACTGACAGTGGAGGCAGGACAGGTGAGGTACTCTGAATGACTCAGAGTAGGGGTGCAGGGTGTATATATTGGTCCATAGGATGGGCCCGAGTCTTCAGAGAAGATGGGCTCAGGCCATCAGCCCCCTCCAGTGCCCAGCCAGCCTTTCTGACATGGTCCCAGCTTGCTGGCCACTTGAGGTGAGTCTTTGTCCTCCCATCTACGCTGACATTCAGAGAAGGCTTTCCAGATACACCTGTCATCTAGGACTCAGAGTCCAACCTTCATGACCTTCCAGAACTGTGGGGCTGGCTAAGCCTCTCTGCTAGCTCATAGCCTTCCTGTCTGATAAGAGAGGTTGACTAGGATCTTGTGGCGTGAGGTCTGGGTGAGCAGCTCGGCCCTTGAAAGAAAGATCAAAGCCTGTGTTCCTTCACACTGGCTCCAGCCTTGGTGATGTGTGTCCTGCTGAAGAGGCTGGTGGTAGCCTTTGCCATAGAGCAAATGCACTCCTGGACTGGAGAAAGACTGGGCAAGAGGCCCTGCCACCACCCATGCCAGTGAGATGGGCACTCCATCAGGGGCAACATGTGTCAGCTGTGATAGAACCTGCCCTACCTTCTGCACGTGGAAGACAGATGCATCAATGCTGGACCTGTGCCCTCCAGACCTCAAGCAAGAGCCCTTCTGTGGGCTGCTCTATGCAGAAGCATCTGGGGAAGGGAATTCCCAGCAGCAGATTCAGCCTCACAATGGGACAGAGACATCACAGTGAGTAGGAATAGGTCAGTATTCCTGCAGAGGAGGCTGGTGTCAGAGTCTTGAAGGTGAGGGCCAAGCACTCAAGAAGCTGAGGCAGGAGGATGCTGTATGTTCGAGGTCAGCCTGGGCTACATAGTAAGTTCAGGACCAGACTGGGTAATTTAGAGACTTAGTGAGACCCTATCTTAAAATGAAAAATTAAAAAAAGGACTGGGGACATAGCCTACTATGAAGACCCTGGGTTCAACCCTCAGTACTAGAAAAAAAAGTAAGGGCCAGATATGAAAGTCTGTGTGATGTATCCAGGAAGTGTTAGTGTGAGCTCTCTTCCAGGCAGCACCCAGTACTTCCTGCCCTGAAGGTGGACCGATCATTTCCTATTGCTAATACAATAATACAGGCTGGGTGATCGCTAAGGAAAAGGCTTGCTTTGGCTTGTGGTTCTGAAGGATCAAGGTCAAGAGATGGCATCTAATGACGGTTGTTTTGCTGTCACAGTCCCAAGATGGGGCAGGGTGTCACTAGGTGAGAGACGGGACATATGAGAGGCTGTGGGCGTAGCTCAGTAACTAGAGCACTGCCTTAGTTACTTCTTCTTCGCTGTGACTCAATACCCAACATCCACAAATTTAGGGGAGGAAAGGTTTATTTTAGTTCAGTTTCAGAAGATCACAGTCTGCTCAGAGGCAGCTGGCAGCAGTGGCAGTACATGGCAGAGTCAGAGGTGGAGGCAGCTCCTTGGCTAACAGGAAGCCAAGTCCCATCAAGTCCAATCTCCTCTAGTCTGAGAGGAAGGTAGCAGCACATATATCCTTCCAGGTCTGGTCCCAGTGATCAGCCCTACTGAGTCCCGGTGTGGAAGGTGTGGTAAGCCCCCCACCACATCCCATCCTCCCAGACCAGGCCCTAATCTTTCAACAGCACATGGTGCCACAGACAATCCATAATATCCAAATACATGAGACTTTTAGGGGACATTCCAGACCCAAAACACAATAAGCCCTTACTTGGCAAGCACAAGGCCCTGGGTTCAATTCCCAGCACATGAACTGGGTGTGGCAGTGCAAGCCTGTAATCTAGCACTAGGGAGGCTGAGGCAGGAGAACTAATTTGAGTTTTAGGCTATCTTGGGCTTCATAGTGAATTCAGAGATAGTCTGGACTATAGAGTGAGATTCTGTCCTCATCCCCTCAAAAAAAGTGCTTATGTATGAGCCAGGCCTGGTGGAGTAGACCTGTATGTAATTCTAGCACTCTGGGAGGCTGAAGCAGGAGGATCACAGTTTTAGAGTTTAGCCTGGACAATTTAGCAACTTGGTGAGTCTCTGTCTCAAAATAAAAAATAAAAAAGGATTGGGGATGTAGCTCAATGCAAGGGCCCTGGGCTTGATCTATAGTATCAGAAAAAATTATGCACATGTGCATAATTATGATGCCTGTCTGTTCTCTCTTTTGGTATGAAACCAGCAGGATTCAGTCATGGCACTCCATCCTAGATTAGATGACTTTATCCAGTCCTGCCACGTCCCAGTGGCCCCATCTGTAAACAACATAGTTGGGTTACACGTCTACCTTCTTAATATGACAGCAATGACATTTCCACACACAGAGCCTTAGGGGACACTCAGGTCAAAGGCCGGGAGGACCTTTCTCCAGCTCTACTCCCCTCTGGACTGTGAGGCCACAGGTTGGGCCCGGCACCCTCCTTGGGAAGGAATGTGATGTGTAGGAATTTCTGTCCCCTCCGAAACCAGGAGTTCTGTGGTTGCCATCAGACATCTCTCCTGTGTCTTTCTAGATTAATTTGACACTTATTTGTATGAAATGGCCAATAAATTCAAATTACTCATCCTGTGAAAGGCTTGGATGTACATGAGAACACTTTTAGTCTAGAAACATGATTATAAATTAAGAAACTCTCCTACTCAGGTATATTGGTGACTCTGCCCATTAGTCGAGAGGAGGCACCACTGGAACCCTGCCAGCGACTCTCCCCATAGCCCGTGGACACTGGGATGCACAGGTGCACACACTGATTGGTGTGCCATTTTGTTCCTCCTATCAAGTCCATCTTGCTGTGCCTCCTCACTACACTAGCTGTTACAGTGTCACTATAAACTCCAATAGCTGGGTACTGGTGTGCCAATGTCGCTTTGATTTTCATCTTCTTCGCAGCTTATGTATGACATTAAACTTCTTTGCATTTGCGATTTACCTCTTCTGAGCCCTGTTTCTTTGTGTCTAGCTGGATTGCTTGTAACTGTTGGATATTGTGGGTTCTTATGCAGTCTAGGACACGCCTCTGCTCAGGTGTGTGCTCCGCAGCCCTTCCTCCCAGCCTGTCTCCTGTTTTTCCTTCACTTAACAGGGTCTTCTGCAGGGCAGTAGTTTTCAACTTTACAAGGTGCTTCCTTTCACAGGTGGCTTCTTTGGTACTGAGTCTAGGAGCTCTTTGCCTAGTCCTAGATTCTGAAGATTTATTGTAAGTTTTATAGTTTTATGTTTTCTATTTAAGTCTATGGTCCATGTTTGGTTAGTTATTTACATAATGTGTAAGATTTAAGATGAGGATTCTCAATTGCTCTAGCACGACTGCTTAAGAAGGTGTTGTGAACAGTTCCGATTGCATGAATAGCAGGTGTTCCAGGAGTCACAGCTGATGAAGCCAGCCTAGGGGTCACTGGCAGGTGTGCTTGTATTGCCTGTTTGTTCTCTTATCCTGCTTTCTTGGCATGCCTGTTAGTGGTTGATGGAATACTGGTCATTAGGAATCAAATCGGGTAGTGACTCTGTTCGCTTCAGAAAGTACTTGCTTTACCCTCCAGTAGGGAAGAAGAAGAGGAGGAGATCTCTCTCTCTCTCTCTCTCTCTCTCTCTCTCTCTCTCTCTCTCTCTCAACAGGGTCTTGCCCTGTATCCCAGGATGGTCCTGAACTCACTATGGAGCCCAGGCTGCCCCTGGACTCACAGCAATCCTCCTACCTCAGCCTCCCAAGGGCTGGGATTATAGGCATGCTCCACCACGCCTGGTTTATGTGGTGCTGGGGAATCGAACTTGGCTACTTAGCACTTGACTTAGTGCTTGGCAGGCAAGCGCTTTAACTGCTGAGCCATTCCTCCAGCCCCGGGGAGATCTCTTTATCTGTGTGGGGCTGAGGTGCCTTGAGACTGAGTTTTCTGCTTTGCAGGAATTAAACTGCCTTTGGTGCACTCCACCTTTAAAGGACAGCTTTTCCAACCAATACTTAAGAATATTCATCAACATTTATCTTCCTTTGAGGGTCAGAAATGCAAAGTTTTATTTTCTCATCACCTACATCTCTCATCTGAATTTCATTTTGGGTATTTATGCTTGGTTTCTTTGTAGTCCTGTGCAGTGTAGGAGTGGTCCGCTCACAGCCGGAAGCAGGCATCCTCCCGAACCCACATTTTGACCGATCCTATCTTTTTTACTTGATTACAGATTTCTTGATGTTTCTACTTTAGCTGAATGCATTATCTAGTTTTTAATGCAAATGTGCCCACAAATGATAAAAAACCATTAATTAGAGAGGCAGGTACAGACACATGGACAAACACATCATATAAATTATAAATTACATAAGCAATAGCTATGCCTTTCTCTGTACTGCACACACCAGAAAACAAGTGCCCTGGACACTCTTGAAGTTTTGGTCTGAATCTCAATTTAAGCATAAATAAAATGAATAGTGTCACTACCGTGAGTGACATGCTTCTCCTGTGTCCAGCTTTTATCTACAACACAGTGAACCACAGGCCTCCAGATATATGGCTGTGTCTTTGGAGTGCCTTCTGCCTGTCCATGCCCTGTTCCACACCCGGGCTTCCCCACATTGTGGTCAGGGAGCAGCACCTCAGAGCCCATTGCGATAGCCTCCCTGGCACGCGTGGACACTCACTCTTTCCTTCCCAGGTCTGTCCCTGCCCTTGGTTACGCCCTCTCACTCTCCATGCACCAGATGTCCCTGCCCAGTGGCGGGAACTGAGCTCTGTGGAACCTTCTCTCTGGGTTTCTTTTGGCCTAACTTCTCTGTCTCTGACTTGTGCCTCTCCTACTATCAACATCATTCCTTGGAATTTCTTGAAATGATCAAGGTCTTTCTGCAGTGCTGAACTCTCAATCCAAATGCTCCTTGTGTTTTCAATCTTTTTTTTGTCTTTGTAACCAAATATCTAAGAAAAACAATTCAATTTCAAAGATTTCTTTTGATTCACCATTTCCTATGTTTCAGTTCAGACTTCATTTCTTTTAGGTCTGTGGTGAGCAGAAAAATCATGGCAGGAGGATGTGGAGTGAGGAAGCTGTCCACCTCCTGCAGCCAGGAAGCAGAGACAGACAGAAAGACAAGAATCCCCAAGGTCACACGCCATGAGTCAGTCCCTTCAACTGGGGCCACCTCCTAAGTTTCTGTCACCTCCCTTAATGCCATCAAATTACAATCCATTGATGGATTAACCCACTGATGAAGAGAGAACCCTCCTGACCCAACCACCTCCCACAGCCTATCAGCTGGCAGCTGATGCCCAGCTCATGGTCACTGGGGGTACTTCAGATCCAAGTCATAGTACCTTCCTGGATTCCCAACTGGGTAACACACAGGTGACTTTGGTGAGGACCCATTTTCCATTCTTGCTACGTGTTCCTGTCCCTGGCTGCCGTCTCTTGGGTCTCTATCAGCCCCTGAGCAGGCAGTGACCCAGGAGTGGGAGGGGCAAGGAGCAAGGAGTGACAAAGCTCCCACACAGGCAAGCGCTAAGATCTCCGAGGAGATCCAGGCAGGGCTGGGCGGCCTCGCTGCCTGTGGGGCTTGGAGCTTGTTTCCCGTTGTCTGTTTGTCTCTGCTCTTGCCTGGCCCTCAGCTGGCCTGTCCGCGCTCCAGTTCCACACCCAGAGGTGGAGACTCTTTGAGGTGCCCAGACCTCCTCTTCCTTGTCTCTCATGCTGAAATTAGGTAAGGCTGGTATGTTACTCAGAGTCCTTAGAGAAACAGAATTAGTAGGGAATATATATATATATATATATATATATATATATATATATATATATATAATTGATTATCTATATGGAGATTTGTTAGTTTGTATTACAGAGTCCAAAGTGGCTATCTGCCTGTGGAAGAGATGGAGGATACCGCAGCAGCTCAGACACAACGATAAAACAAACCATTTTGCAGCTGCAGGTCTAGAAGTCCACACTGCGGAGCAGCCAGTGAGTCTGTGCTGGAGATCAGTGCTCGGGGGGGGGGGGGGAAGGTGAGACCGGAGCTCCTCCGGATGGAGAAAGTTTCTTCTTCGTTCCCCTTATATTCTATTAAGGCTACCAGTCTTCAGATTGATGCTACCTGCATCTATGATGGGACTTCTTTTCTCAGTTTGCTGGCCCACATGTCAGCCATCCACAAATACACCTCATACCCTGTTCTAATCTATTTCTATTCATTCTCAAGCAGTGATAGGGTCATATATTGTCGCAGCTGGCTTGAGTGTAGAAAGGGACGACACTGGGGACCACAGCAAGAGAGGTGAGTGCTTCCGGAGAGGAGGCTAGTAGACAGATCATGGAAGAGGACGAGCGATCAGCATGGTCCCCACAGAGTTACGGGGTACGAGGTCTGCTCTCAGCTCAGGTCCCGGCAGCACACAGGCACAGGCAGCTACGACTCCGAGGGTGTTTTAATGAAGTGAGTATTTACAATGGTGTGTGGCTATGGAAATAGAGAGAAAGAAAGAGAGAGAGAGAAAGAGGTAGAACATGCAAGAGCGATCTCCTGGGTTTCCTGGGCTTCAGGACTTCAGAGCTTCTGTGGTCCCGAGATGGAGGTGGTCATGGGAACGAGAGTGCAAGATCAGGGCTGTGCAGGCTTTCTGGTGGCATGTGTTCATTTTGGGGACATGACTGGCTGCCTTGTTTCTGTAAAGAGAAAAGAGGTCCCTCTGACCTTCCACTGGGAGACCCCCTGGCCTAGGCAGTGCACGGCAGGTAGCTGGGCTGAGAGAAAGGAGTCTGCAAGGGACAGTGACAACCAGGAGCGGGGACATGGTGACAGCCAGAGGCCTGGTGCTTTGCTGCCTGTGACCTGGGCTGATGGTCCTGGATGCATCTGTGGGCTTCCTATGTTGCTCCCCAATCCCACTCTGCTCTGGATACCAGATCTGGAAGGTCCAAGTTGTGGCCTCTGGGCGTTCCCACCCCCGATGCTCAGCCTTTCCATGCATGTCATTCTTAGTCTCTGGCATGGGTCTATTCTGAGTACCTGTTGTGTCTTCTTACTCTTCTTGAGCCAGAGGTGGTAACATCTGGGTCAAGAAACAGCGTGGAAATGGGTCAGTTAAGGAACAGGTGTCCTCCTTGGCGACGCTGGGGCCTGGGGCAGTCACTCACCCACCTCCAGCGATGGTCAGCAGCAGCACAATGCTGAGGGTCATGGCCCACTTGTAGTTCTGCCTGATCCTGGGTGCTGTGTGAAGTAAAGAGCGTTGGTTCAGAGAGGAGGCCGCGCTCCCTCCATTCTTTCATTTAGCCACTCAGTCACTTGCTTACAAATGCTACAGAACCCCTGCTCTGCCCAGCCCAACTCAAGACCTGAGGGGGACATGGAATCACTTTCTAGGAGAGAGACAAGCAAGCAATTCCAGTACGAAGTCCAAGGGAAATGTGGCATGGAGAAGTGATGGCCAGGAAGGCTGAGAAACCTCTGGAGTTGCAGCTGATCAGGGAAAGCTACTCAGGAAATGGGACCTCTGAGCTGAGCTGAGAGAGACGAGTTCCAAGGATCGTAGAGAACATTGTCTTCTGGACAGAGGTCATGTTCAAGGACAGATGTGTCCACTGCTTGACAGTGCTGGGCAGTCAAGGTGGTGGGAGACCAGCAGATACAGCTCGCGTGGGGCCACTCAAGGAGTGTGGGTGTTATCAGGGGGACATTGGAAGACATGGAAGGTTAAGTGTAAGGGGGAAATTTTCTCCTCAAGAAAATCCCTTGGGGGTGGATGAGTCGTTGCTAGGAAGAGAAAGAGACCATGTGGGAAAGGTCAACATAGTTCAGGGGAGAACGCGTAATGCCCAGGAAGGGTGGAAGGAAGTTAGAGTGAAGTATGAGAATGCATGTAAGAATTAGTTATCTAGACGCAGCGACTTCATGTGAAAAGACGCAAGAAGAAGGCAGAAGGAGATTCCTGGCTTATGAGATGGCCAGTGGGAGTTGAGGGACTTTTGCTGAGAAGAGACTGAAAGGCAGAGCATGTCTGGGGAAAGAGACCAGTTTAGGCCAATTTCCAGGCATTTGGGACTCAGAGGCCGATGGTTCTAAGGCTCTGAAGCTAGCCATGTGGACATTATGAAGTACCCTTCATCCAGGAGGAGAAAGAAGAGCAAGAAAGGTTCCAGACTGGGAGAAGAAAGAGGGGCAGAGATAGAAAAGGCCCCAGGGTGGAAGGCTGAGCAGGGGCAGTGAGCTGGAGGCAGGGGCCCAGGCCACTGACCTGGGCAGAGGGCAGGATCATTGCATGACAGGAAGTGAGTCTCACAGCTGGCACATTCAGTGACCGCCATCCTGGAGGGGATGTCTGCAGAGCGGCAGGCAGGAGCTTCAGAAGGGGCAGAGCTCTTACCCCTTACTCAGGCCCTGTGCCTGGAGGTACTTACCACATGACTCATTGCAGGCTGCCCAGGAAGGTGAGATGGTGGAGAAACTGAGGCCCTGGGGAGGCAGACAGAGCCTGGAGGGACCGGGGGTGTGAGCAGGACAGGGAGCTGGGAAGGAGCTGGCCCCTGGCAGGGCCAAGGGCTCCCGGGGAGGGTCCTGGAGGGGCTGCCGATTGGACTCTGTGGTCTCAGGTCTTAATGGGAGTGAAGGGCTGGGCAGGAGGTGCAGGCCGCCCCGTATCTCACCCTTTTCCCTCAGCTCCTCAGATCTTTGGTTCAGCCTCTCGGCAAAGAGACCCTTGTGCACGCGAATCTCTTTGAGAAGGGACATTTTGTCTGGGTGGGACAGGAGGGGAAGAGTGCTCAGCTGTATAGCTGGTTTGGAGTTAGGATTTCAAACCAGTGTTTTCAAATTGCACAGCGCACATGGAGATGGGTCACGTCCCTGTCCCAGACCTCACTGACCCCCTCCAGCCCACAGCTGAGGCCGCCTTCTGGGAATGCCTTCAGGTCAAGGTTTGTCAACGGGATCTCCAAGACCCTGGCGCAGTAGGCTTCCTTACCATTCCTCAGCTTCCTGATGGCTTCGTCCACCTGGGTGAAGAATGTGGCCGCTTCTTCTTCTACCATGTCCCTGTCTGAGGAGGGGGCATGGAGGCAGAGAGGTCGAGAAAGAGCCGAGCCAGGGCAGTGGAGGGCCGGCCTCAATCCCGGCTCCGGAATCTGCCTCACCGAGGTACCAGGGTTTGATCAAGGTGCTCTCCTCCAGAAAGAGGGTGTGAAGGCTCTGGGAGACTTCTTTGGGTGGCCCTGGGGTGCCCCAGAAAATCTGCAGGTCGTAGTCCAGCAAGGCAGGCAGGTTTGGCCAGCAGCGGAGACAGTTCTGCCCACTGGCAACTGGCAGGAGACTGAGGAGCAGGAGGGGCAGCATCTTCTGGTGGCTTCCCTCTGTGCACGTCGCCCTGCCTGAAGTTCCCTGTGGAATATCAATGTTCTGTTCCCCTGGAAACCACATTCTCTTGACAGAATGAAAATTCCACAGGGTTGTGTGCGGATCAGCTGTGGTGAGCCTGGACCTGGGTGTCAGCCTCCAGGAGCAGTTTTGATCAGTGGTTTCCGGCTCTGAAAATGGGGCTGCTCATGTGTGGCAGGGAGGGCTCTCTCGAGGGTCCACGGGCGGCTGGGCTGCCTGGTGGTGAGTGCTCAGCTCTCCTGATTGTGTTTAACTCATGTCTTAGTTTCTTATTGCTGGGACAAAATACCTGGAACCTACAATTTAAGGGAGAAAAGATTTATTTTAGCTCACAGTTTCAGAAGGTCTCACACAATTCACTCATGGGTGGCTGGCAATGGTAAAACACATGGCAGAGGCCAGTTAGAAAAAAAGGAAGAGAGGAAGGACAAAGCTATCTTTCCAGGTCCTGTCCCGCTAATCAGCCCCTTTTGGGACAAGCCCCAGTGTTCTACCTCTTCTGACCAGGTCCCACCTCCCAACAGCACATGGTTCCACCAGTATCCCAGTACATTCAGATATATGAGTTTTGGGGGTACCTTTCAGATCCAAATCACAACCTCTCACATGCGATAGTTCAACAGGACTGAAGTGTGGATGGTTAGTGTCTTAGTTACTTTCTCATTGTTGGGACAAAATACTTGAGATCCATAATTTACGAAAGGAAAGATTTATTTAGCTCACTGTTTTAGAAGAGCTCACAAAGTCTGTTTATGGGAGGCCAGCAATGGCGGAAGCAATGGCGGAAGCAATGGAGAGTAGTTCACCCCATGGTAGACAGAAGTGACGTGAGGCAGGAGCGATGTCTGGAGACTCAGGCAAAGCCAGACCCTTCCCAGGAAGAAGCTGCAACGATGTTTCTTCTTCCTTCCTTTACTCAAGTGAAGCTGCCAGCTGAGCTCCCCACACCCAGGATGGGTGCCCCTCTCACTTCCCAGCACCCAAATCAACACTACACACATGAGAGCTCTGCTTTGGGCAACCCGAATTTCAACAAGTTGACACAATCTCTCCAAGCCAAACCCCAAGCATTCACCCCTTCAGCCAGGCCCTGCATCCCGATAGCAGTTTCACAGAGGTCCTACTACCTCCAAATGCATGAGGCTTGGGGGGGGGGGGGGGGCATTCCACATCTGAACCGTAGCAGTTAGAAGATGGCAGCACCAGAGGAGGGGCAGGCAGGTTGAGAGAATGTGAGTCTCTTCACGCTTTCCCACATAGAAGTCGTCAGCTCTGGAGGAAACGCATGCAAAGTGCATTTTCATGGTAGACAGGAACTGGCAGCTGCCTCGCGGCTCTCCGCACAGCGCAGGGAGCGTGTAGAAGGTTCCAGTCAAGAGCGAGCGGAAGTGCACAGGAGAAGCCACCGTTACGGCGATCTTTTGGCAATATGATCTGAAGAAAAGCAAAGCTCCTTATTGTTGGGTGAAGAAAAAAGCCGCTGGCATCCTTGTCACTCCTCTGCTGCAAGCTTTGTCCTCTGTGCTGTGCTTTCAAATACGATAGCTTCTGAGTGCGGAGGCCGGGTTATGGGCAGCTGTAGACCCCCAGGCATTTGAGGGATGCTTACAATAGTAAGAATGCAAATCAAAGGCACACACAAACTGCAGGGAATCTTAAGGATACAGAGATACAATACGAAGCAGAAAACTTAGAACTCCACTGGAGTCAGGCACAATGTTGCTCTTCCCAGAGGAGCTGCCATTCAAAGGAAAAAGAGAATAAGAAAGAGTTGCTTGGAGATCAGAAATATAACAGCAGAAATTGAAGAAAAATTAAAAAACAATCTGGGAAATAAAAGTTCGAGAAGTATCTCAGTGCAAAAAGACAGAGGTGGGAAATAAATAGAGATGTTAATATTACAAACCAATCTATGAGGTCCAACATCCAGGCTCAGATTCAAGTTTCAGAAAGAAAATTGGGGCGTAGCTCAGCAGTTGGAGAGCGCTTGCCTAGCAAGGACAGGGCCCTGGGTTCAATTCCCCAGCATCACATAAACTGAGTGTATTGTCACTATGCCTGTAGTCCCAGCACTCAGGAGGCTGAGGCCAGAAGCTTACTGTGAATTTAAGGCCAGCTTGGGTTACACAGTGAGTTCAGGACCAGTCTGGACTTTAGAGTGAGAGCCTTTCTCAAATAAATAAATAAATAAATAAATAAATAGAAAGAAAGTAAGTAGAAGAGAAGAAATTATTTGCAATTTTGCAATTGAATTTGCCTTTCTTTTCCTGCTCAGCAGTGCCTCTGGAAAGGAAAGCCTTGATTCCCTGGAATCCACGTTAGGAGAGCAGGTGATTCCTCCTTGGAGATCTGGGTAGGATTCAAGGTCATACACATGCAAACTACTGTTTACAATGTTACTTGTTGCTCCCCATCAACTCTGGGTTTGCCCCCAGTCAGCCTGTGTGTGGGGGAGGAGGGAACAGAAAACCAAAGACAAGATAGAAGAAAAACGTTGTTTCGAACTGAAGTGGATGAGTTTCTGGGTTGAAAGTTCCTACCTTACCACAGCGCAGTGTAGAAATAGATGAGGTCCAGCCGGCCAGCAGCCAGACTGTCTCAGGCTTTCCAGGACCAATGGAGTAAGTCAGCAGATGGTAAAGGAATGCTTTCCATTGGAGAAGGATGGTTCCTCCACACTCAGCCAAATGCCAGTCAAGGAGGAAGAAAGAGTGTGCCATGTCAGCCAGGCATGTTTAAAACTGACCTCTTTCACCTTTACTTGGTGGGTGTCGGAAGATGGGCACCAGCTGAGTGAGCAAATGAACAAGAAAGGAGATGATGTGGAAGTTAGGAAGTCAGAAGATGCCAGCATGGCGGAGAGACTGGGAGAACTTATGGGAACAGTCAGAGGAAACCCTGGGTTGACAGACAGCCCAAATTAGCCCTTCCTGGTAAAGGAGCGCCCGCGGTGGGCAGCAAGCTCAGCTCCCTGAATCACTGGGCTCTCTCCTGGGCTTGCTTTGCTCTTGCTTGGTCTCTCTCGCTCTCCCTGGCAGGTAGAGTCTTTCCTTAAGTTGGGAGTAGTAAGGGTCAGGGTTTGAGCTTGGGTCTGGAGGTGGAAGGTACAATGGTAGGAAAAGGGCTTGCCTACTCTTGGTGAGAAACGATGATGGAGGGTTTGGCATGAGAGTAGCATGACACTCTTGTGTAGGAAAGGTGTTTTCTATAGGATGAAGTCATACTAGGTAAAACTCTACCCTGAGATTTAGGGCTGTAGTCCTGGAGAAAGCCAGAGTCCTCCACTTGCTTGAAGTGTGTCTTTCCTTTGGAGAACCTGTGTGGAAAGCAAGACTGCCCCTTCATACCGGTTCCCCTCCACATTCTTATTGTTTATTAGCTCAAGTAACACTAGCTGCTTAAAGTGTCACCCAAACTTAGGATCACAGAGATTGCTTTTGAAATCCAGTCCTCTGCCTATGCCTGGGAGTTCTTATGAGTTTCCAAACTGCTGCCTGTTTGCCCTGCCTTCTCCTTTTTTTTAATAATATGATTCAATTGTGTGCCGTGTACTCTCTGGGAAGGACTAGGAGGGCTGGATCATGAAGTCACTGTTTTTCACTTGTAGGTGTAGTGAAGTGTTAGAATGTTCTTCACATGGTAAAGACACATCTTATCCTGTGCTTTCAGTCACACCAGGATGGCCAGAACTTTTACATAGGACCGACAGCTCACCCAGTGTCTGAGGACAGAGACCAAGCTTCTCCTATTGAGGCCAAATACCTTTTCAGCCCAAGATTATAATCCAGCCTTCAACACATGGGCCTTTGTGGGACGCTTTCCGAATCACAGCTGCTGCTGACAAAGCTTGTGTTTGTAGGACTGAAGCTGGGGACTGCTCTCTGCACATAGGGGAAGCCTCGGTTTCTGCCCCAATGCCTTTTCTGTCATCCTTTGAACCTCTTTCTTTAGGAAGGACCCAAACCCTACAAAATAAGGCTATGATAATCTATGTTTTGATTAACTCAAGTGTGTTGACTTGGGACCTTGATTATATCTATTAACATAAGCCCCCTTCACCTTTGGATAAAGTACTAATGAATCCTGGGAGTGAAATCTGTCCTACCCATGGTGCTTCCTGTGCCCATGTGGAGAGAGGATTATGTGCGGGTGCATACATCGGGGGACAGAAATCTTGAAGGCCGTCTCAAAGTTCCCCCTGCTGTATCTCTGAGCCCCGCCTATCTACCCTTTGGGCCTGTAACAGTGCCAGCTCCACCTTTCTCCATCAGGAGTTACTGATGTGGGTTAAGAAACTATTTCCCTAGAGACCTAGTATGAAACTAATTTAGCTGAAGGCGCAGCTGTAATGTAACCCTGACTGTAGTGGCACAGAGTCAATGCCTACTTAATAGGCTCAGGGCAAAGTCTTCGCAAGAATCTCCTACTTGCGTCACCAGCCACAAGCTCTGGGATCACCAGGTAACCTTCTCTTCTCACCAACTTATTACAAAATGTTCTCTTTCTTTGCTACAAAATGTTCCCACACAGAGTTTCCACTCTGTCCTCAGGTATGATAATTTACTAGAACAAGTCACAGAATGCAGGAAAGAGCACTACTTATGATTACAGTTTATCAGAAGGGAGATAAGTCAGAACTAGCTGATGGAAGATACATGTGAGGGAGGGGACAGACCCTTCCAGGATGAAAGTCACATGAACTAAGGTGCATCACTGACCTATGTCACCAACTAGGAAACTCATGTGAGCCTAGTGTTTTAGTGGGATTTTTGACTGACTGATTCATTGGCCATGGGATTGAGCTCAATCTCCAGGTCTTCCTTCCCTTCCTGGAGTTTGGGCTGAGATTGCCTGGCTCAAAGTTTCAATTCTCTCATCATATAGCCTTAGTGGCTCTGAGGTGGCCAGCTCCCATGTTAAGTTATCTCGTTAGTGTGACTGACAGTGGTCACATGGGCCCGCCACAAGAAATAAAGACTCTCGTATTCTATTACTCAAAAAAGTCTAAGGATTTAGAGGCTGTCTCCTAGGAACCAGGGACAAAAGATACCTCTAGTCTTCATTAAAGAACAGTAGCATATAAAGCCATTATCATCTATTAACATTTCCACAGTATTTCACCCAGATGCAGGTTTTGCAATGGTCCCAGAGTCTCTTGGGATCTTCCGGGAGGCTCTCAGATTCTGAGCACAAGCTTTCGCTTCCAAAGTGATGAGTTGTGAGGATGTCAGGACAGTGGCAGCTAGAGATCTAGGGACAAGTAGACGTTACAATAGGCATCTGTCTTCACGAAGTGCACAAGCAGGTTAACTCACTTGGTTCGCAAAATCATCTTAGAGGTCACTTGCCAGCATAGCCTGTCTCACCATCACAAAGACCTTTGGTTGAAAAGATGTTCAACAGACCCAAGAGATTGGCACTGAATGGTCAGTGTTCTTACAAGGGGCTCCAATTTAGTTGTTTGATTTTTTTAATGAAAAAATTTACAGAAAATTTGTTACCAGATAAGCCATCATAAATGAAATATTCATTTCATTTTCTTTCTGGTTAAAACTTGTGTCTTGAAGTTCTTTGTTGTATCTACTTAGAATGATCAGTGTGGGATGCCCAGGGGGATTTCTTCTGCAGAACTTGTAGAGCACATTAAAATTACATGAGTGCCTCATGAAATTTTAATGACCATCACAAGAATTTTGATGGAATTGGAAGGAAATTTAAGGGAGACGATGCTCCTGGGAAAGATTGAAACTATGGTCCTTCTGTATTGGAGGAGTCAAGGTCAAAGATCTATAGGGCACTGTGCTGTCTACACCTGCTGCAGGAGAGAAATGCTCTTTCCACTGCCTGAGATCATGGACAGCGAGCCTGAAAGATGAAGAGCTCCCCCCATTTTCTTGCTGCTCCTAGAGCAAGGGTCCCCAAACCCCCAATGTGTGACCTCAGAAGGACTAGGCTGCAAGGACAGATGAGCAAGGAGCAGGAGGCAGGCGGCCAGCAAAGAGCTGCCTCCTGTGAGGCTCTTTAGGTTCTCCTGTCAGTGCACTCGTATCAGGTTCTAGCACCACTGCTGATCCCACAAGAGGTGCGGCTTTGCTCCCTGCCCCCCCCCACCCCCATGCTCCACATTACTTGAAAGCTGTCCTCCAACACACCACTGCAGAACAAGTACACCCTCTATCTTTAGGAGAATGCTCTCCAACTAAACTGGTCCCCAGAGTCAAAAAAAGTTGGGAACTAACTAGAAGATGATGCAGGCTGAACCTGAGCATGCACTTGAGTAGGACTCAGTGTGATGGGCCCACCCCGTGGAACCTGGAGGTCAAATTCAGACCTGGTGCCTTCCGACTGGTGCTTCCCTGCTCAGCCTCCCTTTCTCTCAGGTGCTATTTTTGTCTTTGCCCTTCTCAGCTTCTCTATGTTTAAGTCTACCCAGATCTCTGTACCTACAGTGATTTCTGCATCCTCTGATATCCGCCATGATCCGTGCTTGTATTTTTAATTAAGCAATTAATTGTGTATAAGCTTGGGACATGCTTTGTGTTGCTTTACAGTGCCATTGAAACCTGGGACAACTTACATTTCCCTCAGATACCTTTAGAATTTTATTTTGAAAATAGGACCATCAATCATAGCAATGCTTCTTCAGGCCATTTCTTTCTTGCAATATCTTGGCTCTTAGTTGCCTTTGTGAGGTCCTAAAATCCCGGGAAAGAAGGGGAAATGGCTCCTCCCATTCAGCTAAAAGCTTAAGGCAAAATGTCTATGTTCCAAAACTCTGTGGGGATCCCAAGGTCACTCGCTCTCTTTTGATGGAGATGTGCAGTCATCCTTAGGGCGAGCTTCCTCATGGCCACACTTTGATCCTGCTTCGAAGCTTACTTTAAAGGGTTTTTCTCACGAAGCGCCATCTCCATAAGGATAGGGCCTTCCTAGAAGTATTGCAGACAAGTCTGAACTCTAAAGTAGCTATGACAGACAGGGATGATGGCTACCATTATGCTGACCAGTGATGGTCTGGATAAGACAAGTCTCCAGTTGTCTGATGAGATATTTGTCTTCCAAGAGAAGCAGCAGCAGACATGGAGGCCTGATGGGTTTGGTATATGTCCTGCCATGAGATTCCCACAGGGATTTGGTGTTTGCTTGGAGCCATGGCTACAGCTTGAAGTGAGAGCACCCTTTCTCCATCCAGGCTTTTGTGTTAAACACTTGAAACCTGGAACTTGTGGTCAATACTAGGCTGTTGGGCATCTCCAGAGGACCAAGGGCCCTGCTTCTCTGCCGTGTGTTCTTGTCTGGGAAGAATGTGGCTTGAGCCTTTAATGTACATTTCTTAGGACTGTTGACAATGTGGATGGTATGTGGCCCCGGGTCCATTTGGTGTCTGCCCTTTCATCCAGGCAAACAAGGTGATGATTGTGTTCCTGAAGTGGGACAGGAGGGTGTAGCCATTAGGAACACTGTCACAGATGTGAGCAGGTTTAGTTCCTGAATATCACTTCCACATATGTTCCCTTCCAGGATGTGCTGAATGGTATTTTTCCAAAAAAGACGGGGGCTTTTTCCCATCCAATACTTTCCTGCAAGGAGACCTGGCCACTCCTCCATCAAGAGCTTGAATCCAGTTCCTATCCCTTTGATTGGGGCTGGCCTTTGGGACTCACTTATAATGAACACAATGTGGTAAAAATGGTTCTTTGTGACACCCAAGGCAGATCCAGCGTTGCCCTACTAGTCTAGCTGGGAAGATTAAGCTGGATACTTACTCTTGGGATGTGCCTTCATGGAAGCCAGTTATACTCAGAGCCACATGCCGCCCTCTGGCTAGTAGTTTGAGCTGGGTCCACTCGAGTCATCCCAGCCAAGGACCAACATGTGAGTGAAGAAATCTCCAGATGATTCCATCTTCATAGCCCATCTGAGTGTCCCAGTCAAGTTTCCAGACACTTTGGAACAGAAAAAAACCACACCCTTTCATGTAGCAGATATTCTGGGAACACAAAGCTTGTGCAAAGAGCCTAACAAAACAGGAGAAATGATGTGGGATCATCTGGTTCAGATGGAGAAAGAATTCCACGTGGCGGTGGCTTGCTCCTGCCTGCAAATCTAAACCTTTCTCTCTGTTTGAGGATGTGGAGAAGTTGGAGTCTTTAAACGGATTCTAATTGTATCAGTCAGTCACACAGAGGATGACAGGTCAGGTTCCCAGTTTAACGAACCCAATGGTTACTATCTCCTGCCCGTATCACCAGAAAATGGGATAGAGCAGAGACAGGTCAGTTTCACTCTGTCACTTCTTCCCAGGGGCAGGATAGTAAATGCGGGAGTATAGATGCACACAGACTTTGCTGGGCTGGATCTGGGCCCTCGGCCCTTTGAAGTTCTTATTCTTGCCTTTAGAAGGTCCTGGAGGCAGCCAGGCCCCATTCAGTGGTGACAGCTAAGCATCATGAAGTGCCAGGTTCTCCAGACACCACTGTCGTTGGGAAGACTCTACTGGGGACCAGTGGGCTTCTGGTCAAGGGATGGGTGGCTGAAAGGGGATGGGCAACGTATGACACCTGCTTTCCTGAGCAAGTGCGCAGAAAAGGTCAGTGTGGTGGTGGCTGTTGACTCACAGCCATGACATGTGAGGGTCCTGCCTTGCTTCCTGGCTGGTGGGCTACTCCGTGGGATGTCACTGCCTGCCTGCTTCTGCTCCTCCCTTCCTATACTTCCTTATCAACTCTCAGCTCTTTGTTCTTCACCCTTCTATCCTTGGACACATCTTAGGACCAAGTGGAGCTGTGGGATGTGTTTGCTGAGCTTTCCAGCAGAGTGACCAAGGTAGTGAGCTGGCCTTGCATAGCCCCTCTCAGTTGCGTGGGCTCCATGCCATGCCCCAGGCCACCTCTGGACTCTGCTTCTAAAGCCTGCGTGTTCTTACCATTTCCTGAGCCTCAGCTGCCTTTGGGAGAAATAGATATCCTTGCATCATTTGCACCTCAGAATGCATTGCTAAGAATATTTGACTTCCCTTCTGTGGCCTCTACCAACTCAAAGATGGTGCCTTAACAAAGGGCCAAAATAGTAGAATAGTGACTCTGCGTAGGACCCTGGGGGAGCAGTGATACGAAGCACCCAACACAGCAGACTCTGTGTGACCAGTCTTGAGGAGGGCATGAGGGTACCTCTGACCAGCGGGGACAGAGCCGTGCACAGGGCAGGAGTTGCTCCAGTGGGCCAACCGAGATGAAGCATGATGTGAAAACCCAGGTTTCTGATCCTGAGATCCAAGGGAGAACATAGTTTTATTTCCCCACCTTGTTATTCTTTATATTAAAAAAAGTCATTGAGAAGTCTTTAAACGTTTTTTGAACCCACACCAAGCTCCAGCCTAGGAAATTATCATTTCATCAAAAAACCCAAAGAAAAGACATGGGTGCAGTGTGCAGTGAGTGGATGACCCCTGCCATTGTCCTCTCCCCTTACCACTCTGTAGCTGCACTGGGCCCAGCTGGACATGAAAGAAGGAGGCCTGGCAAGGTCATTTATGCGTTTTGATTTTGTCTTTGATGATCTAGAGATCGTAGGCTGGACCTTGGAATCTCAGTGTTTTCTTTTTCAAACTCTCTGGTCTTGCCAGGCTAAGACAACCCCACTCCTGCCGGTGATGGAAGGACCACGTAGCAAGACTTTGTTCTGCAGGGGTGAGGGGTCAGGATGAAGGGCACAGTGGTCCTGCAGAGTCCTTTGGGACTTTGATGTAAGCCCTCTGCTGGTGGCAGGGCCACCAGCTCAAGAACTCACCCTCCATGTGTTCCTTTGATGGGCTCTTGGGCTCACTGAAGCAAAGTGCATGAAAATTCCTATAAATGCCTAGTAATGTGACATGGAATTGGGCCCTGCAGGATTATTAGAGCCATCCATCTTAATTATACTGGAATCACTTATGCACTTTCCATAATAACAGCCATTCACCACTTCCCAGCATGGAGCCGCTGCTTGGCGGGGCTCTCTCACTCTCTCTGTGTGGTGGGGGACTGTTTCTCCCCCAATATCCGTCTTTCCTCTTTGGGTCGGAGCTGGACTAGGTGCGATGAGCTGGGCGCGTTCCTCCTTCCTCCTTCCTAGCAGGCAGATTCACCATACTTTTTTCTCCTTTTTAAAATCTCTGTGTGATCCTGCAAGGCTCATATATGTACTGCCATTTCACAGACAGGAAAGCAGAGGCCAGGCTGAGAAGAAACAGTGTGGCATCAAACTTCCTGGGCTGCTGTGGACAAACTTCTCCTCACCCCAGATAGGGCTCAGACCACAGGCAAAAGTAACTATCGCACCAAAGTCCAACTTAGTGAGCCAGTGAAGGTATTGGGATTATTCACCGGAGCATGATGGGTGAGGGGTTATCCACAGGAGCATGGCCGGCTTAGAGGTGGCATTGGTGACAACTCACAGGACACTTCCCTGGAGCTCACTGCCCGGCCTGCAGGCAGCCTGGCAGGTGGGAGAGGTCCCCCCCCCCCCCCCCGAGACTGTTCACTGCTTTAACGCCCTCCTGGCCGGGACTGGGAAGTTTCACCTCTGAGTCACTTGCCAACTCTTTGAGGCTTCTTCCTCCTTCTAGAAGGGAATGTTTCAATTTGCAGGGCATTGCTGTACAACAGACATGCTAAGAAGAGCTCTTGATCAGTTTCCCACAGTGCGCTGCGATGCCTGCCTGCCCTCTGCCCTGACCCACTATCTCGCTTTAGTTCTGTGGGGTCCAGAAAGCAAGAGGGAAGAGAGCTTCCTTTCTGACAGACAGAGATGTTTTTGCGTTTCTGGTGGAGGAATCTGAGGCTCAGTTAAGACACATAGCAGCCAGAGAGGAGAGGATGGACATTTATTGGCATGATGTGAGGCCTGGGCACTTTCGTTAGCAGACACTGACACTTTGGCCCCTTCATACCTGCTCTGTCCTGTCCTTCACTCAAAGGCTGCAAGATGGACAGAAGGTATTGAGAGAGATGGCACATCCATCAGGGTTTCCCAAGAAATAGAACAAAGAGGATTTTCATCTATCTAGCTGTCTGTCTGTCTGCCTGTCTTTGTTACTTATTCAATCCTGAGACAAAATACACCAACATCCAAAATTTAAGGGAGGCAAGATTTATTTAGCTCAGTTTCAGAAAGTGCTAAAGATGGGACAGGCATGAGGGATCTAAGCTCAGAGTGCACACACAGTAGGTAATTGGAACTTGGTCACCTCCCTCACATAGGGCACGGCACCAAAGGGTAATGGCACAGAGGTGCTCCCACATGTCCTGCTGGGTATGGGCTCCCAGTAGGAGAAGAGGACTTGGCCCAGGCTCCTCAGACACAAATGGAACCAGAGGAAAATCTCTCCTCCCAAAGATGAGGGGAAATTGTGAGCAAAAGAGCACTGAAAACAGCAGCAAGGAGGCAACTGTTCCACACCTGGGCATTAAATCCTCAGCTACCCTCTTCCACTTTCCCCACTCCTGCTGGCCCCCCATCTTAGGACAGAGTGCAAGGTGCCACGCAGCGCACCCTGAAGGGCAGCTCCCCGAGGCAGGTCACAAGGGATGCCCTTGAATATAGTGTGGAGAGCAAGAGGCCAGCCAGCAGTGCCCGCGCGCTTCTATTGGTAGATGGACCAGATGGGCGTTACACAACTTAGATGGAACAGATTTCAAGGAAAAACCTGGAACGCATGCCCTGGGAGGCTCTGCCCCACGGAGGGACTGGTGCGTTATGCTGTACACACCAGCCCCCGTTGTCTGCTTGGTTAGTGTGGGAATGTGCCCTATTCATCTTTGTTCCCTGTGGCTTGGTACAGTGCCAAAATTTAGTTGCTGCTGACAGACGTTTTTCCCCAGGGCTGGGGAAGTGAGAAGTAAGTGTGTGCGAGGTTGTAGGTGGGTGTGCTTGTGTGGAAAGTTGCAGGTATTTGTGTGCCTGTGCGAGGGCTGTAGGGATTTGTGTGTGTGTGTGTGTGTGTGTGTGTGTGTGTGTGTGTGTGTGTGTGTGTGTTGTTTGAGTGAGGCCACGTTCTGCTTCGTTACCAACAACCCACTCGTCTCTCAGGAGGTTTGCAGAGGGGCGATGTGTACTCCCCTCAGTGAAGGCCGACCCGGTCTCGGGGACCCAGGCTAATGGGTGGCCTGTCTCCACACGAGTTCCTCCATCACTGAGAGAGATGAGAAAGAAAATAGTAAATTGTACACTTTTCATCATTTTTGCCCCAAAGTGACACACATTACTTTATCTCATGTTTTGTTGTGATTCAAAGGGAGGCAGCGCAGCCATCTTCCAAGGAGACAGAGAGATGGAATGCACACGAACAGCCTGGTGCCCTGCGCACGTGCCATGAGGTACTGTGGACCAGCTTTCATGACCGTCTTTCCTCACTGACATCCGGGAACTGGGACAACATCCGAGATCCACAGCTTAGGTTGGGCAGTGCCGACTGAAATGATTCTTCCCTTGGCTAGACACTTGGATATGCTTAGAAGCACCCAGATTAGATAAAAATTCAATTTTAAAAATGTCAGTCTTTCTTGTACATTTTAAGAGGAGAGGAAGGTTCATTTGCTTGTTAGTCAGGAGTCAGTGTGGGGTGTTGATAGGCAGTGAATACACGTTGAGGGAGGGGAAACCCACGTCCTCACTGTGGGGTGGGCCGGCCTCTTCCTGGCACAACGGTGCTAGGGAGCTGTCTTACCTTTCTACACTATTTGCTTAAACTGGGTCTGACAACTGTCACTGCTGCTTGAGTGGCTATGCAAACTGGGTGCGGTTGCGTCTGGACAGCACTCAGCTGGCTCTCCTGGGGTAGATGTCTGGCATGTGCTGCTGTTACAGTCTTGGGAGTTGTCTTTGGAAGTCCCTCAGCCAGCCCAGATCTACCCTTTGTTAGGGATGCAGGTGTGAACAGGCTGCTAAGCATCTCCTACCACCCTCAATTTTTTCATTTGGGAAATGGAGAAATAACTACTTTAACCAGAGCTATGTCAGCATACTGGACCTGCTCTGGGTGGGTTAAGGGGGCGTGGGTGGTGTGTGGAAGGAGCTCAGGCTGAGATGGTGCGGGGCCACTCGGGACCAGGCTATTACATCCCACATCTGTGCAAGAACCAATAGAAATTGGTTTTACTCCTTATAAATTGAACCGATGCCTTCTTTCTCTCAACAACAACAACAACAACAAATATTCAAGGACATATACTCCAAAGGTAGCCAGGCTTTGTGGACAGGCATGCCTTTCTCTCTAGAGCCCCTCCGGTGTGTGGCAGGAGTGGGCTAGGGGCCATTCATGACATCGGTACTTTTTATCCCCTTCTCTGTGTATAGAACTAAAACATTCTTGACAAAGAAGGTGGGAGTGGGAGGTCATTAATTTCACAGTACTGGGGAGCTGAGGTAGGAGCTTTCATTAGGAAGTTCAAAATCGCATTTTATTTCCATTTTGATGAGATTTTTATGAGTTAGAAGAGATGGAGTGGAATCCCATGAGTGTAATGGACCCAGAAAGATCACACATACAGGATTGAATCCAATGAACCATGAGCAGTTTAGTAAATTAATTAAATTTAAGAAAATTATGATTTCTTTTTCCATTGGATTAAAATGTCTAAAATGTGTTAAGACGGGAATGGTAATTGTCATTCACAAGAGGTAACCGTGGCACCAGCCAGCCGCACCCCAAGTCCTTTCTTGTTTGGTTCTATGACATTGTCATGTGAATATCTATGGTGAGGAGGGGACAGGGGTGCAGGTGGAGGGTGCTCCTCCAAGGGCTTCCAGCCGATCTGATTGTCCAGCCTTCAGATCCAAGACCCACCCATGCCGGGGTTATAGCTGTCTCAATGCATGGATCAGGAATGCGAGGCAGATTTGCTCAGCAATGGTTGTCACTTTGGTGCCCTGATTCCTGGGTTGAAATTTCTACTACTCAAGTGAGTCTGGTGAGATGGAACACTTGCACAATCTGGTCAGTGAGGCAACCCTCTGGTTTTGAGTTGGGGTTGGTGTACAAATAGGCAGCAAGGGATAATGGATGCCTAAGACCCATGACAGGCCAGTCCCCCAGGCTCAGCAGAGCTGCTCAGGGCAGAGGAGTCTCACTTGCTCGTGTCCGGATATACAGCAGCAGGGGGACTCTTTTATTTTATTTTATTTTTTCTTTCTGATACTTTGAATTGGACTCAGAGCTTTTGCACTGAGCTACATCACCAGCCACTTTTTGTTTTGTTTTCGCTTTTATTTCAAGACAGGGTCTTGCTAAGTTGTTCAGGCTGTGTTCAAACTTGTGATCTTGTTTCAGCCCCCCAGAGTGCTGGAATTACAGGCCTATACCACCAAGCCTGCCTAGAGACTCCAGATAGCCACCACTCAGGGTTATTATATCCTGGGGCAACATGGCACGTGGGCTAAAGGCCAGAAAGGCATACACCCTGTTGTTAAGAGGGCCAGGAGCAGAGTGGGGACCATCCTAGCCACTTCCTCCAGTGCATCCCAGTTATTCCTGAGAACAAAGACTAACACTCTTTAAACAAGTCTAGTAAATCCCAAGACTGTACATTCTCCTGTTTTTCCTTCTAAAATCTTTTGATTTCTAGCTTAGACATGTGACTCAACTTGAGTAAAGCCTTGTGAAGTGAGTAACATGAAAGCCAGCAGCAGCATTTCCCACGTGCAACAGCTGGTGATTTAAGCACCATGCCGTCAAAGGATTGTGCTTCCTTCACTGAATTTGGACCTTCATCAAAAATCACTTGGTCAGGTATGTGCCGGTCTGTTTCTGGACTGTTCTGTTTCTTTGATCTTCTCTCAAGCTGACACCACACTGTCTGCATAACTGAAGCTTTCTATCAAGCCTTGAAATCCAGCTCCACAAATGCTCTGATTTGCATCCTTAATGGTTCTCTTTATCTAGTCTGGCTCTTTACATTTCCATATAAATTTTAGAATCTGCCAGCTTTTATAGTAAATCTTGCTGGAATTTTTCACCTGATTTGAGATTCCAAGTTTACTTTTTTCCTCCAGGCCCAGAATTCCAAGTTTAACCCCCTACCTGGTATGTTACAGATTTTGTTCTTGTGTTCTCCTTTGTGTACTTTTTTTTCTTACAGTGTGCTTATTTTCCTAAATATGAAGCTAACTTTGTCTCTGAATACTTTTAAGATTTTTTCTGCTCCGTTTTAATTTTCAGCATTTTGCATATGATGTTTTTAGGCTGGTCTACTGTGTCTTTGTCCTGATTTTTATTTTTGTATCTCTGTATTTTGCCAATTTTTAGACAACTTTTGATCACTTTATTCAAATATTTTTCTACATCATTGACCTCTTGCTTTTCTCCAGGACTCCCAAGTCAGATTATTTGATAGCATTCCACATCTGACAGACACAATTTTTCTTTTTGAAATTTGTCTCCTCTATGTATTTCAGCTTGGACAATTTCTATTAGTGAACCTTGAATCCAATTATTCTTTTTATTTGTGTTGAGTCTAGTGTTAAACTCATCTAATAAAATTTTAATTTAAATGTAGTGTTTTTACTTCCCTTCAATTTTGTTCTTTGGAGAGTTTGAACTTCTTCTTCTTCTTCTTCTTTTTTTTTTTTTTTTGAGACAGGATCTCACCCTGTAGCCCAGGCTGGTCCTAAACTCACTGGTGTAGTCTAGATTGGCCTTGGACTCAGGGAAACCCACCAGAGTCAGCCTTCTGAGTGCTGGAATTACAGGCGTGCATCAGCATGTCCGGCTTTATATGATGCTGGAGAATTGAACTCAGGGCCTTGCACTTGTAAGGCAAGCACTTTTTCCTCCAGCCTGAATTTAAACCACTGTCTTGAAATTCTTCATTGCTTCACCCATTCCACTCAGTTTTTCTGCTCTGTTCTTTAATTTATTTGCAATTATATTTTCAAAGTGTCACTGCATTCTATTTTCAAAATTGGGCTAATACTTGGATTTACCTTAGTGAATATTTATCATTAGATTATGAGTATGTTTTGTGCTTCTTTGAGTATCTAATACTTTAAAAAAGTATTAATCTGATGGATTTTGTGAGTGATGATTTGCAACATCCTACGTTTTGCTACCGTTCCTGAGAGACTGGAATGCTGTGCATGTATGTGTGTAGCAGTTGCATTGCCGCTGGGTCATCTTGATCTTATCTTATTGTCAATCCTTCTCTCCAAACTCAATGTCTCAGTGTCCTGGGACTCAGTCCTTGGTGCTCTGACCTATTGCGCTTCTCCCTGGTGAGTGTGCTCAGTCTTGAGAATTTAAGTACTTCGCATGTACTAAAACCTCTCAAATTTGCAAAGCTTTGACTTCTCTCTCGAAGTCTGTTCTTTTCTTCTTCATTAAACAACTGCACACTTGTCACTCTTTAACAGACACCTCAAACTACATAAGACAAAGCCAGTGTCTGCCTAAACCCCAGTGCCCCAAACGTCATGCCCAACCCACGGTTTTCCGCTCCGTGTGTGGGAAGCTCTGGTCCAGTGGCTCGAGGCAAGCTTGGCGTCACTCTTGACTCCATTCTTCCTTTTTCACTCTTCAACTCCACCAGGATATCCTATTGGCTCTGCCAGCAAGATAAATCTAGCAACTTCTGCAACCACCAGGTCTGATCCTTTTCGCATGAACTTTCACCTTGTTTCTTGCATTGCCTTTGACCTGTCTCCATCTTTATTTCTCTACCATACATTCTTCACTCAGCTGCTCGGATGATCTTTTCAGATGTCCACCAGGGTATCCAGCTCCTAAATCCAAGCCATGCAACATCTTGCCAATTTACTCAGAACAAGCTGCAACCCCCCGCCCATTGAAGACTTTGGGCCGCCTCTCAGGCCTCCATTCCTGCCCTCTGCTCCATGCTCTCTTGCTCCAGTCACAGGGCACCTTTGTGTGTGTGTGTGTGTGTGTGTGTGTGTGTGTGTGTGTGTGTGTGTGTGAAATGGTGCTTCTTTCCTCTGTATATTGTCCTTTCCCTTAGACATCCACATGGCAGGAGATGAGGCCACAGAGACCGTGGAGGACTTATTTGTCATATTAAAGAGACTTAAATGAAGATCTAGAGAGCCACAGGAGACATGGCTTGGCCCTCAGCTAGCAAGACCAGCATGGTGTTTGTCGGAGTCTGGGATTATTGATGTGAGATCCTGAGCTGGACAGTGGGGATTATAGCCATGGAAACCGATCTAGTGTAGTGTCTCTGTCGGGTTGACCGTGTTTGGATAGTCTCAGCTCATCAAGCTGCCATGATAAGGATGGCGGAACACTACCTTGTCCCACAAGAAGCACCTGTTAAACTCCATATGGCACTTTAAACTGTCATCACTGGGATCTGCTGCAGCTTCTAGGAGGCTCCTCTCTCTCTCTCTCTCTCTCTCTCTCTCTCTCTCTCTCTCTCCAAAGAACATTCCATCCACATTATCTTTTCAAGTAGAGACCCAGTACCACTCCTTTGCCTCTTCCCCTCGTCATCACTTCTCGTTAACTGCAGTGGCTGGTTATTATCTAATTATATTACTGGCCTGGCAGCTGGTTTGTGTGAATTAAAATTGTTCCTCTTAATTTGAGCTTATGTGAAACAACCTGAGAGGAAGGGACATTTTTCTTTCCCCACAAGCATTGTGCTAGGTGGGAAATGGACTGCTGAATGATGATCGGAAGTGGATACAGAGGAAAGGGGAAGCTTTGGCATCCGGCAGACTTCAGTTTGAAGCCCACCTATCCTACTAAGTAGTTTTCAATCTCGGGCAAGCGATATCTACTCTCTGATCCTCAGACTCCTCTTCTGTAGTGGGAGTAATGAAGCCTCCCTCCCTTACAGAGTGGTTGTGTGGAGCAAATAAGTCAGCGTACCTGCTGACACAAAGTTCACATTGCCCAGAGCAGAGATGCCATGCATGCATAATAAAGGCGGCTCCGAGGTAGCAGGGTGACTTGAGGGCAACTGCTTTCTGTGCAGCTGTCTAAAGGAAGCTGTAGCTTAGGACATTTCTTGGCCTCCTGAGCAGGCATGCCATCACTGACTATGTGAGTCAAGAGCTATCATTGGAGCCTTTACTTGTGAGGCAGGTCGGCTTTTATAGAACACGCTCTTTTGGGGATCCCGGACTTCAACTGATTGTCTCTGGGCCAGTAAACATTTCTTCTACTGTGTCATCCGCACGTTTTAAATTTCTTTATTAAGAAATATATTTTCATATTATGAACAAATATAGTATTCTATCTATACATGAAATTTTAATAATAACCATCATACAATGAACACCTATGTATGTACCACCCAACGTGAGAAACAGAATGTAAATAACAATTCTGAAGGCCCTGAGTGCCTCATTCTCTATTGGGCATACTCTTACAACTGAGATTATTCACCTGTCGTAGTCACTGTCTCGTTGCTGGGACACAGTGCCTGGTATGCACAACTGAAGGGAGGAAAGGTTTATTGTAGCTAGCAGCTCAGAGGTCTCAGTTCCCACATGGCCAGCTGGCAGAGGTGGAAGGGTCCTGTGGAAAGCTGCTGTTCACAGGATTGCAGGATGCAGAAGGTTCAGGAGAAGGTTAGTTATGAGTGCATCCTTCCTGCTGCACCCTCTGTGACCCACCAAACCCCCAGCGATCTGCCTTCCCTGACCTCTTAACAGCACAGAAAAAAATCTACAGGTGAGTCTACTTGTCCAAATTAAACCCCGTAACTCCATTGCCTTCCAAATATGAGACTTCGGGGAGACATTCCAGATTCAAATAATATCACCTTTTATCTGTTAATACCTTTTATAGTTTTAGTAAATGTGAATGTTCCTCTAAAACCATGATGATTGACTGTGTGGATTTTTAGGTTTGCTCCAAGTGGCATGATTTTGTACATATTTCCTCTAGCCTGTTGTTTGCATCTTGAACTACATTTATAAAAATTAATCTGTGTTTGATATGATCTTCATCCTGCCATTGATGGATGTCTGCCATTGGTGGGTTGCTCCTGCTCCCTGCTTCCCAAGCTGTGTTGCCTGTTGGTAGATCATGTGGTGCAGTTGTGCATGTCTCAGCTGGTTCCCAGTCTGTATCTAGGAAAGGGTGCGTGGATCCCACAGGTCCTGAATATTCAAGTTGCAAGACTGTCTTAGCCACTTTCCATTGCTGGGAAAGAATTACTGACACCCACAACTTAAAGGAAGCAAGGTTTATTTTGGCTCATGGTTCTTAGCAAATTCACTCCCTAGTTGGACAGCTCCAATGCAGAAAGGGTGTAGTGGAGGGACCTCTGGAGAGTGCAGCAGAGAACAGAGAGGATCATGTGTGAGAATCCCTTTTTTGAATCACACCCCCAGCGACCCATGTCTACCCAGATCTCACCTCTAAACAAGAAACTCTTGAAGGTCATTGTAGATCTGAGCTGTAACAAAAATGTGACAAATTGCTTTCCCCAGGGCTCTTTCAGTTCCCTCACCCATGGCCTGTGAGCAACAGCTCTTGTTTCCCCGTACTCTCTACAACTTCTTACTGTCAGACATCTGAAGGAAACACTTGAAGGGACTCAACAGCATCCTTTTAGTTTCCTTACTCGTTTCTTCCTGGAGACGTGGAGGAACTATATGAAGGCCAATTCCAGCCTGGGGACAAAGCCCTACAACTCCAAGTCCCACACTCAACAGGATTGCAGGGCTCCGTTGCAATAGCTGAGAGCGGGCCGGGGCCAGAGACACAATTTGGTTGGCCCTGTCCCTTTGAATTTGGAGATTTGTTCTCCTCACCCGGCATCTTCCCACGATCTCCCTTCAATTGTTGATTAATTTACCGTGAAGCCCTAGAGTGCGCAGCTATACATGAAGGGTGAGGAATAGGGTTGCTTGGTGGCTGGTGAGTGGCAGGCCATCCATCACTCTGAGGGGAAATTGCTATTTTAAGGAGAAATAGTGAATTGTTTCTGGACCAGTGTAAGCCAGGCAGCCACGTGGAACAGTGACAGAGTTTGCAGCCCTGGGCTGGGTCGCTGATCTGTCATTTGTCGCTGCTGCAAGTGTCACACTTTGCACATTTGCTACCAGTAGGCTATTTGGCAAGTGGGGAAAAGCAGTCACAGTGACTTCATCTCAGCCTCCTAATAGAGATGTTGCAGGCTCTGCCTGCCAGGTGACTTCCACATGGGCCTGCCGAGTATCACACTGGACCTCACTTCTCCATTAAAATCACCAACAGCTCCTCAGTCATTCCTTCATTCTCTGATGCATTAACGTGGTGGCTCCCAGTCAGGCAAATTTGCCCTTCAAGCAACATTCGTCAATGTCTGGAGACTTTTTTTTGAGTGTCACAATAGGAAGCTGCTATAGATATCTAGTGAGTAGAGGTCAGGGTCACTGCTAAACATCCTATCAAGGACAATCCCTTCAACAAGGAATTAGCCAGCTCAGATTCTCAACAGTATGGGGGATGGGAAACATAGCATTCACTCCACGGAAGTCCGACCATCACGTATAGTTTACCTGTGATCGATCTGGAATCCCCCACTTAGAGGACAGCTATGTTCAGCTGACAAGGTCTTGGGATCCTATCATTCTGATAGTGTCACGTGGGAAATTGTTTGTTTTCCAGACTCCTTCTTTGGCCACTTCCTGTTCTGGTCAGTGTAGGTCAATCAACAAGCCCAAATCTGGGTGGCGGGTGACAAGGACTCCAGCAGCCCATAGCCCAGATGCCAGGTCTTGGTCAGTGTTTAGGAGTGGAGGCTGAGCATGGGGTGGTCCCACAAAAGGTGGGGCTGTGCCACTGAAGGCACCTTCGAGTTACAGAAAGGAATGGCTTTGGTTTTATCTTGGCACCAGGTTCTCAGCCTCTGTTAGTTACCAGCTCATTGGTTTCCCTGGTTCTCCAGCTCGCAGATGTCATCTCATGGGATTTCTTGGTTCCAGTGATTAGGACATTTCTGGTCTCTTCTCTCCTGGGGTTTTCTGTGTTCCATCATCAGAACCTTCTTTTATTTTCTTTTATGCATTTTAAATGCATGACAAATGACATCCCAGAGGGCCAGTCACCCTTCTCTTTGGTCTGTGCACCTCAGTACTATCACTCTGTCAAGTTATATTGGAATCTGAAGCAAAAGGGAAAAGCAGAAATACAAGCTCATCTTTGGTTACAATTTTGTTATTTTCGTCATCATGATTTTCATTGCTTGAATGGCTGAGTGATTAAAGCGCTTGCCTAGCAAGCAGTAAGTCAAGTGCAAAGTACCTGGGTTCAATTCCCCAGCACCACATAAACTGGGTGTGGTGGTACACACCTGCAATCCCAGCACTTGGGAGGCTGAGACAGGAGGATTGCCATGAGACCAAGGCCAGCCCAGGCTTGTTAGTGATTTCAGGATCAGCCTGGGCTACAGAGCGAGACCCTGTTTCAAAAAATTACATTAAACTATCTTAATTTCTATGGATTTTTTGGTGTGTACTTAAATTTTGCATCTGCAGTACCTGCCTGGCCACTCTAATCCTATCTCGCGAGGCACAGAGAGCTTCAGCAGGAGTGAAAAGCTTTGCCGATCTTTCCCCTGCTGAGCCCTCTTCGGTCACCCCCATCCCCAGGTTGGGGGAGTGGGTACTTACTCATTCTCCTTTGGGTCCTGCTTCTGCATCTGCGTCAGGGATCTTGGGATGCATGGTGGTTAATTTTAAGTGTCAGTTTGACTGTGTTTGGGAATGCCCAGATGACGGCTGATAACGTGTTATTTCTGGGTTTTATGTGAGTGTGTTTCTGGAAGAGACTGGCCTTTGAGTCAGTGCCCTAAGAACACCCCCTGTGCCCTACCGTATGGGTGGAGCCATTTAGTCACCCGAGGGCCTGAAACAACCAGAAAATTGGAGAGCAGAGGCTTGCTTTCTTGCCTCTGGAACTGGGACATTCCTATGTCTGTGCTCTTGGGTATGAGAACTCCTGGTTGTCAGGCATTGAACCTCTGACTTGCACAGCATCCGGCAGGCTTTCAGCATCATCATCTTAAGCCATGCTACTGGCTTTCCTGGTTCCTAAGCTTGTGGGTGGCCTATCATGGGACTTCTTGGTGCTCACAAACATATAAGCCATCTCTGTGGTGAACCTCTGCTTACCTATCTGTTCATCCATCATCCATTTACCATCTATCAGTCACCAGTCTACAATCAGTCACCTACGATCATGGTCTATCCTCTCTCTGTGTCATCTACCAATCACCTATTTACCAATCTAGGGCCTGTTTATCATCAATCTTTGTCTCCTGTTCAGTCTTTCTGGAGACACAGAGTAATACAATGCAGACCTGAGCCAACACGTCGTTGGTTGCGGCTGAATGTTATGGCTGTAGAGGCTCTTGTTAACATTAGTCCATTCCGTCTAATTAAGCTGGCTTCCTTTCTCAGCATCTCACTAAGGCTGATGATTTATAGAGCTTTGTTGGAAGAACAGAGATCTTCCTTCTGGTTTCTATATAGAGAGTAGGAGAACTTTCCAGGCACTGGTCCAAAGTGGGCAGGAGACCTCTCCATTCCTGTTGGTTGGTCTTTTAAAAAGTGCTGGATAGATCTTAAATACTTTAGAATTATAGACAATCGCCAGGGGCTCACCTCTTGAGATTTGGGTCAGACACTGGATTCTAGGTGTGCTGTCTCTCACTTTGAGGCTGTGGAGGTAGAGGTTTTGGAAGTGTGACATAACATCCTCCTTACTGCAGTTTGGATCTGGAATGTCCCCAAAAAGTTTTGTGCATTTGGATGTTATGAATTGTCTATGGAACCATGTGCTGTTCGTGGATTGGAGCCTGGTCTGGAGGAATGGATTGAAGGCTTGTGGATCGGGCAGGCACGTTGCTTTGATTATAGGCATGTGGTGGATTAGAAACACACTTACAAGGGGCCGAACACTGAGGCTGGAACCAGAAGAGGTGGTATGCTGTTATCTTCCTCTGGGAATGAACTCGACTTGACTGGACTCAACTTGACTTGGCTTCCTGTTGGCAATGTTGTGAGCTGTCTCCACCTCTGCCTCTACCATGTGCTTTCACTGTTGCCAGCTGCCCCTGAGTTGACTGTGATGCTCTGAAATTGTGAGCTGAAATGAAACTTTTCCTCCTCTAAATTGTGGATGCTTAGTATTGAGTCACAGAAACAAAAAAGCAACTAAGACACTCCTTAATATAACCAAACAACAGTTTTTCATGTGCAAACAGGGTGACAATAATAGAAAGATCACCTGCCCTTCCTCCCCTTCCTGTCTTTAGACACTTAGTAGTAGCTGACTGCCTCTGCAAATTGGTCTATTGTGGACTCTTCATATAAATGGAAATATTTAATATGGAGTATTCTGTGATGGGTTTCTTTCACCTAGCACGCTATTTTCAAGAACCACCTATTAAGTAACATTTATTATTGCTTTTTTATTGCCAAATGACTGCTATTGAAAGGATACACCATATTTTACTCACCTGTTTATTAGTTTGTGGACATTTGGATTGTTTCCATTTTTGACTCTCATGAATAACTTTGATGCAAACATTCATGTAAAAACTTTGGTGTGGTGTTTTGTTCCCTTTCCTCTTTGGTCTGGAGCTAGGGGTGGATTTGCTGGATCGCATAATCAGTCTATTTAACTGTCTGAGGAATTGCCAGCCTCTTTTCAAAGGACCCGCATCGTCATCCATTGTCATCAGCAATGAGCAACTACTCTGACTTTTCCAGATCTTCACTAATACTTAGTATTTTTGGCTAAAATCACCCTGATGTGTATGAAATAAAACGTCATTGTAATTTTTGTTTGTATTTACTTTATGAATAAAAAGTGTGTATGGCAATTATATTACAAAGGATAAATGCTTATTAGTGCAGGAAATTCTAGTCCAAGGTCAGGTGTCCTCATTCCTTTAGCCCCAGATTAGAGCAGAGCATGATGGTAGGAGTGCAGGGTGAAACAAATGGCTCACTTCGTGAACCGGGAAGCAAGAGATAGGAAGAGGAAGAGACTGAGGTCCCACAGTCTCTTCAAGGACATGCCCTCAATGACCTAAGGACCTTCTACTAGGTTCCACCCCTAACGGTCCACCTCGTAATAGCACCCTAAAGACCAAATCTTCCACACATGAAACTTAGGGGCACATTCAGCACCCAGGCTATGAAAAAGACTAGCTTTTTTTTCCATGTCTTTATTGGCTATTTGTATATTTTCTTTGGAAAAATAGCTATTTAAGTCCTCTGTCATTTTTAAATTGAATTCTTTGTCTTTTTCTTATCCACTTATGAGATTTCTTTATATATTTTGGATACTAGATTCTGATTTACAAACATTCCCTCTGTGTATGTGGCCTCTCAGTTCTATTGTACGGACGTGTATGTCTATGCGCTACTGTCGTGCTGTCTTGATCGCCATAGATTTGTAGTATCTTTTCATATTGAGACGTGTGATTGCTTCAATATAATTCCTTTTTAAAAAATCTTTTGTGCAGTATAGTTCTTTTGTATTTTCCCAGAAGCACTGTTACAGATTGGGCTGTACCCCCTCAAACTCATGTGTGGGAACATGCCCCCCCCCCCCCCCAGTAGGTCTGTTTTTGGTTAGAGTGCTTTTAGGTGACTAAGCGACATCACAGGGGTGCCTATAACAGACTGCTGTCCTCATAGGAGAAGAGGAAGAGGCAGCTGAAATATTTCTTATTCTTACAAGAAGAGTCCGTGTGAGGATGCCCTGGCAAAGTGGATGTCTCCAAGCCAGAAAGAGAGCCCTCACCGGAAACAAACTTATCAGCATCTTGATCACTGACTTTCAGCTTCCAGAACTGTGAGAAAATAGATGCCTGCTATTTAAGCTACAGAGTGTTCTGGTATTTGGCAAGATGCCCTGGGAGATGAATATAATGCATTTTGATTGAATTAGTTAACTCATACATATGCAGTGATATAGTTCAAATAGATTTATATCTGCTATTTTAATTTTTGTCTTCTATGTCTCATGTTTGTTATATTCTTCTATTCCTTTTCTCCCGCTTTCTTTGCATTACATGAGCATTTTGTAACACTATAATTTCCTTAATAATAAAATGTTTTTTGAATTATTCTCCTAGTATTACTCTAAGCCTTACAGTATGCATCTGAATTTATCAAAAATCACTTTAGACTTAAAATGTCCAATGTCAGTAAAAGATAGAAGGTTTAATCTTATGTAGCCCTTCCTCCTTTTATTATTATGTGTATTGTGTCTTCAGTATGTTATGCATTCAAGAGCAGTGTATAATTATTCTTCATGTTGGCTTACATCATTTAAAGAAGCTGAGAGATGCTAAGTCAAGCATATAAAAGCACATTTGCACAGTTCACGGTATGAACCTTTTTATTCACTTCTGTCTCTTGGTTTTTTTTTTTTATTGTGGATTCTATTTACTAGCTGGTGGCACTGACCTTTCTGTGTTCCAATTCAATTCAGCTCCCACCCCTTCTCTGTGCTATTATTATCTCTACATTCATTACATTTATACTTTCTGGTAGTTCAACAATGTTACTGTATGCACACTGTTCTATGCAAATACTTATAATCAGAAAAAGGAAAATAATGCGACAATATGTTTTTTTATAACTACCTATACGCATTTTCACTCATAGGAATTAGAATTGCTTCCTGGTTTCATTTGCTTTCAACCTGAAGAACTTTTAGTATTCCTCACAAGTGTACTTGCTAGCAACACATTCCCTAGTATTTTCTTACTATTTTTCTTAATATTTTATGGAAAATGTTTCTAGTTGAAGATTTTCTACATTTAGCACATTAAACATGTTCCATTTTCTGTCCTTAAATATTGTTTCCGATGGAAAGTCAATTATTGATCTTACAGAGATTCCTTTGTACTTGGTGAGTCATTTTTCCTCATTTTCAAGATATTATCTTCGTTTTTTTTCAGGTTTGATTGTGTTTGTGTTTGGCTGTTAGTGAAAGATAGAAATTGTACGCGATCATCAGGGTTCCCAAGAAACCAGCGGCGAGCAAGAGGTGAGTGAGTGAAGCTCCGCCTTCTGTCAGTCCCTCCTATCAGGCTCTAATACCACTGCTGATTGACAGGAGGTGGGGATTCATTCCTGGTAATCTCCTGCTACTTCCTACCACTTCAAAGATGTCCTCCAGCAACCTACTGCTTACAGGTACTCTCCATCCCCATCCTTGGGAGAATGGTTTTCAGCAAGCCCCTCCCTGGTGTCAAAAATGTTGGGGACCAATGTAGTATATTTGATCTTAGTGTGAGTTTGCTAAGCTTCTTAGATTTTTTTTTCATAAAATTTGTGTTTCCAGCCTTTGTTTCTTTAATTTTTTTTCCTACTCCTTTTCCTCTGTCTGCTTCTGGTACTTCCAAAAGACTGTTCATTTTACTTATCTTTGTTTCTCCTCTCCTTTCAAATTGTTTAATCACTAATCATTTATCTTCAGTTTACTAATTCTTTGTTTTTTCAGCTCAAAGCTAATGTTAAATTCTCTAGTACATTTTTCATGTTTGTTACTGTATTTTTTCACTTTAGAATTTTCATTTGATTCTCTTCTAAACAATTTCTCTTTACTGATATTCTCTACTTGATGAAATATTGCCTGTATACATTAAAAAACCTTTGTTTGTTGGAACATATTTACAACAGATACTTAAAAATTTTTATCAGTTAACTCCAACATCTGGGCACCTTCAAAAATCATGTCCACTGTCTGCTTTCCCCCTATGTACAGGGAGGGCATGCTCTGTTTTATTATACGTCTTGTTTTTTGCTGTTACTGAGAGCTGGGAATTTCAGATAGTACGTCGAGGTGCTTCTGCATGCTGTTCCGCTCTGGCTGGAAGTTGATACATTGCTGTGTGGTCATTTATTTATTTGCTTATTCACTTGGGTAAAGTGATTCCATGAAGCCTACTTTGCAAGGGAGAGTCTTTTGTTCAGATTTACCCACCTCATTTTTATTTTTAAACCCAAATCCTTACAGGTTGCTCCTTGTCCACCTCTATTTTACTTGGTTGCACATAAACTCCCTTAGCTAGTTTTATTTTACTCGTGTGTGTGTGTGTGTGTGTGTGTGTGTGTGTGTGTGTGTGTGTCTTAGAGGCTACTCTCATGGTTTGAGGAGATTACATCTTGCTGCATGTTGGTCCAGGTTAGCTTGAGGTTTTCCTTCTAGTGTCAGGGCAGGGCACACCCTTGGATGCACACGATTTTGCAGACTTAGAAGTGACTGGCGTGTTGTTCTCAAACTTGGCTTCCTAGGTGTCACTCTGCATCAGAGTAGCTGCTTCTTCTGCCAGTGTTTTGTGGGTGTGCTTACTCCCAGCAAGTGCCAGTGAGGTTCTGCCCTTTATTGATTGATTCTTGAGTGGTTTGGTGTGTTTTCAAGTGTGTGTTCTACCTTGCTCCTGGTTGGGAGCAGCCCAGTGCTCGTGCACAAACTTCTGACCCCCAGGATTGATCGTCTCTGGCCCAGTGCAACTTCTCCTGCCTCTTTCTTTCCTTGGTGCTCTCTGTTTAACTTTTGATGGCTCTGCCATTTATCTCATTGCAGTGTATGTCATTGGTCTAAGGGCACCTTGTTAGTTGTCTATCACCAAGTTGTTTCTTGTTTAGAATAATGGCCTTATCCTTAGGTATAGAATTCTCTGTATCCTGTTCCAAAATGCCAGCAGCTCCTCCTCCAGCACTGTGTGGGTTCTGCTGGCGTCCTGCCTCCCTGGCCTGCCTCTTTCATGTGTCTGTCACCAGAGCCACTGCATGAGGAGTAGGAGCCTGGAAAATAGTCCTGGTTTCCTGAGTGACGCTCCCAGTCTACCAGCAGGTTGACTGTGGAATGGCCTCTGTCTTCTTGGGTTGCCCTCTTGGTGCAGAACCTCTGCTTATGAGTGAGGTGGGGTGGGAGCTTGTTATTCCTAGAGTAGATTCTTACCCTACGAGTAGGAGCTGGGTGGAAGAGAATGTGTTTTAGATGGGAATTTCATTTTTAAGCACCATGGTCAGCCTGGGGGTAAAGGGACTGGGGCAGGGGTGTGGTTGTAATGGGAAGAAATGGGTAAGGGTAATTGAGCAATTTCAGTGAGCTCTGTCCTTCTGCCCGGTGATGACTGTGAGGTCGAGGGCAGGGGACTGCCCCTGAGCAGAGTGTGAGAGCTCCTGGAGCAGGGGTAACTGGTCCCTGGATTGGTTAGTCTGCGTAGGAAATGTCTTTGTATTCTCTTGTGTGTGGCCCTGGTGTGTGTGTGTGTGTGTGTGTGTGTGTGTGTGTGTGTGTGTGCGTGTGTGTGTGTGTGTGTGTGTGTGAAACCTCCTGAGATTTTGAACTGTGAGTCCCAAACCACGTCTTTAATGGCAAGCATATCCTAAACTGCTGCCAGTAGCACATCTGAATAATAAGAACCCTCAGCCTGCGTGCACCTGGTCTCTTCTGAATACTAACAGAACGCGCAGGTAAAACCAGGATAGACACAGCAAGCAGGGTGGCTTGTTCTTAGACTGAATATATTTCTTAGGCTGTCCTTGGTTCACTGACTGGCTCCTCCAGGTGGCAGTGGCAGCCTCCTGGCTGGTGTGTACTTGCACCTGGTGTGATGGTTGTTTGCATAATCTCTGGATATTGTTATACACCCCACCCTGCATTCCATCCATGGCTAAGTCCTCTCTGTGTTCTGTTATCAGCTGTGATACTTCTTAGGTTTTAGGACAGTGCTCTCTTTTGTAACGACTAGCCAAATTTATGAACATCTCCTCTGCAGGATGTGAGGTGTGGCTCTCCCAGTGCTGTGGGTTGTGTGGGCTCTGTCAACAGAGAAGCACCGACACACAGTGGTGCTTCCTTGAGTGCAGGGTGCATGTTTTTAGAGGTGCTTATGAGTTTTGAGCCACACTGAGAGTCTAAGCATGTTCTGCAGAAAAATATTCTCTCCCTTAGCCATAAAGCTGAGGTTGATGAAAACCAAGATCAAGCCCTCATAATCAGATTAGCTGAACTGCAGAGCCAAGTCAATACTTAGCCTAAAAGGGTATCTGAAG
Source organism: Ctenodactylus gundi (assembly GCA_004027205.1). NCBI lineage: Eukaryota > Metazoa > Chordata > Mammalia > Rodentia > Ctenodactylidae > Ctenodactylus > Ctenodactylus gundi. The sequence continues at coordinate 105,097 of PVKB01003607.1, read as the reverse complement.
TTAAAGTGAGGGCGCTGATTGGGAGAGAGTGGGACCCACCATTTGGGATGGAGATGTGTGGGAAGAGCAGGGACAGGGTGAGGAATCCATAAATCCTGAAGAGGTTATTTTTCTAGAAGTGAATCCCCCACCTTCAACAGCCTGACCCTCAACAGCCCCACCATCAACAATAGAAACTTCCCCAACTCTGCTCTCTGTGTGTAGACTTCTCCAATTCTACTGGAGGAAACTAATCCTGTGTTGCCTACGGAGACAGTCAGGAGATTCCCTGATGCGATTACCAGGCAGGACAATGCTGATGGTCTTTGGGACCTGCCTGAGGACCCACCTACCTTTTCCTTTAGGCCAATAAGATCAACAAGATTAAGTCTCAGAAAGCCCCTAAGGGTGGGGTCCATAGTATCGGTCTTGAGGAGGTGTGATACACTCCCAAGGAACTTCTTGAATTTTCTAATTCTTGTAAGCAGAGGTCTGGGAAACAAGCATGGGAGTGGATTTTAAGGGTGTGGGGCAATGGTGGGAGAAATACACAGTCTGAGTTTCTTGATATGGGTCCACTGAGCAGTGATTCAGGATTTAATGTTACAACTCGTGAAGTTAAAAGAGGTACTAATAGCTTACATGGTTGGTTGGGAGAAATATGGATTGAAAGAAGGCCTGCTGTGAGCTTTTGGAGCAAGGCCCTGCCATCACCTGCAGATAACTACTCTCCCTTTGAGAAACAGTTTCTGGCCTGCTACTGGGTCTTAGTGGAAACTGAATGTTTGACCATGGAACATCAAGTTACCAGGAGACCTGAGCTGCTCATAATGAACTGGGTGCTGTCTGACCCTTCAAGTCGTAAAGTTGGACGTGTGCAACAACAGTCCATCATCAAATGGAAGTGGTATATATGTGACCGGGCCCGAGCAGGTCTGGAAGGCACAAGTAAACTGCATGAAGGAGTGGCTCAAGTGCCCGTGGTGCCTACTCCTGCTGTGTTGCCCTCTGTCCCCCAGCACGCACCGATGGCTTCATGGGTGTACCCTATGATCAGCTGACAGAGGAAGAGAAGAGCAGGGCCTGGTTTCCAGACGGTTCTGCACATTATGCAGGCACCACACGGAAGTGGACAGCTGCTGCACTGCAGCCCCTCTCTGGGACATCCCTGAAGGACGGTGGTGAAGGAAAGTCTTCACAGTGGGCAGAGCTGCAAGCAGTGCATCTGGTCGTGCATTTTGCTTGGAAGAACAAATGGCAAGATATGCGAATATATACTGATTTGTGGGCAAATGGTCTGGCTGGCTGGTCTGGGACATGGAAGGAACACAACTGGAAGATTGGTGAGAAAGATATTTGGGGATGAGGTATGTGGATAGAGCGCTCCACGTGGGCAGAAGATGTGAAGATATTTGTGTCCCATGTAAATGCTCCCCAAAAAGTCGTGTCAGCAGAAGATGACTTTAATAATCAAGTGGACAGGATGACTCTTTCTGTCGAGAGCAGTCGACCTCTTTCCTCGGCTACCCCTGTTATTGCCCAATGCGCCCACGAACAGAGTGGCCATGGTGGCAGAGATGGAGGTTATGCATGGGCTCAACAACATGGGCTTCCCCTCACCAAGGCTGACCTAGCTACAGCCACTGATGAATACCTACTCTGCCAACTGCAGATACCAACGCTGGGTCCCCGATATGGCACCATTCCTCAGGGTGACCAGCCTGCAACCAGGTGGCAGGTTGATTATATTGGGCCACTTCCACCATGAAAAGGACAGTGTTTTGTCTTTAGTGGTAAAGACACTTACTTAGGCTATGGATTTGCCTTTCCTGCATGTAATGCTTCTGCCAGAACTACCATCTGTGGACTTACAGAACGCCTCATCCATCGCCATGGTATCCCGCACAGCATTATATCTGACCAGGGAACACATTTTATAGCTAAAGAAGTGCAGCAGTGGGCTCAAGCCTATGGAATTTACTGGTCTTACCATGTTCCCCATCATCCAGAAGCAGCTGGACTGATAGAATGATGGAATGGCCTTCTGAAGACACAATTATAGTGTCAGCTAGGTGGAAATACCCTGCAGGGTCGGAGCAAGGTTCTTCAGAAAGCTGTGTCTGCTCTGAATCAGCAACCGATATATGGTACTGTTTCTCCCATAGCCAGGATTCACGGGTCCAGGAATGAAGAGGTAGAGACAGGGATGGTACCACTCACCATCACACCCAACGATCCATTAAAAATATTTCTGCTTCCTGTCCCTGCAACCTCGTGCTCTGCTGGTCTAGAAGTCTTAGGTCCAGAAGGGGGAAGGCTTGTACCAGGAGGCACAGCAACAATTCCACTAAACTGGAGGTTGAGACTTCCCCCTGGTCATTTCGGCCTCCTTGAACCATGGAACCAGCAAGCCAGAAAGGGAGTTACAGTGTTAGCAGGGGTGATTGATCCAGACTACCAAGGGGAAGTTGGAATGATACTCCATAATGGAGGCAAGGAAGATTATGTTTGGACTGCAGGAGATCCTTTAGGGCGCCTCCTAGTCTTACCATGCCTGGTAAGGCAGACTCATCGGAGATCATCAGCAGTCTGTCAGTTCACATACTCAAAGGAAGAAAAGCAAAAAAAAAAAAAAAAAAAGAAAGGAAGGAAGAAAAAGAAAGAAGGAAAGAAAGAAAGAGAAAGAAAGAAAGACAGAAAGGAAGGAAGGAAAAGAAAGAAGGAAAGAAAGAGAAAGAAAGACAGAAAGGAAGGAAGGAAAAACAAAGCGTGGTCTGGGTAACAGAGGAGTCACCTATTTAGTTAAGAACAACAGAAAGATACAAAGTGGAGAATTTTACTCACCTGGGAGTATAAGCCATCCTAACCATTTTGTTTAGGAAAAAAAATGGTTAAGAAAAAGAAGTAAGATGAGGGTGGGGAAGGGGATTGGAGTCAAGTTCAGAGGCTGTGAAAGGTTGGGGTGTGTGTTTGTGAGTGGGGTCTGTGGTCTCTCCAAGGTGGGGGAGGTGTCCTGTACCCTCTGACTGCAAAGCTAAATCCTGCAGGGGGTTAGGAAAGCCAGGGAGACTTAGCCTTCCCCACCCCTTCCCCCTTTTTCTGTATTTGCCTAGGAGGCATATTGTGACCTATCTGCCAGAGACAAAAAGCTAAACCCCATTAAAAGTCTAGAACAAGAAAAGAGAGAAAAGAAGGAAAGAAAGAAAAAAGAAAATATTCCTCAGCTATCAGTGAAGAAATGTTTCCCACGGGGCACCTCAATAGCTTTACCATCACATACACTCAGACGTTTGAACGACATCTTCCAGGTATCACTCTGTCCCAAGATGATGCTGTTGGTGGAGGTGACTTTACCTTGGGAAGGAGACGACCTCCCCTGTGCTCTCTTCCAGCCATGCTCATGACTTGTACTTCTGGAAGCACAGATGAGCTGGCACGGGACATTTATTCTGTTCCTTCTTCTGACACTAGAGATTAGAGATTCTGCTTTATTTTGTGAGTTCTATATCTGCTGGGCCATGATTCTTGTATACTCTTTGCTCCTTGGAAATCATCACCCAACACCCCTACCCCCAAAGAAAACCTGGTGGGGTCCTACATCTGCGCCATTCTACAAGCTAAAGGAGCTTATTACTTTTTCTAGAAGGCCCCTGGGAAGAGGGTCACGAGGGTCACCATTCCCCTAGTGACTTTTACACTAGCTCTAGCTGTCCACTGTGACCCCCTATCCCAGGTTTCTAACCATGATCACCGTGGCTTCCCCTTCCCCTAGTCACACAGACAACTCAAATCCTTATAGATACATGGTTCTAATCACCCAATCATACTCGCCAACAACGTAACTGCTGGGCCCGCCTTCCTGACAGGATGAGTGTACCATAGCATTATTGTCAAACTCATGTTTTAACACATTCTACAACTCTACCAATATATTTTGTATTACGGAGACTCCTGAAACCTTAGCTCTGTTTTTCAGCTGATAGCATATAAATAAGAAACTTAGCTATGGACTGGCCTACAAAGACTCCTCAGACTTGATCTTGTACTCCTCCTTTCTACAGTCATGCTAGAATGTTATCTGTATTTTTAGGAGCAGCTTATGTCCTGTTCTCTAAGACTCCATTATCCTCTGGGAATCTCATTTCTGATGTTTTCCTAGAAGACTTGAATTTGGTACATGGAGAAGATGCCTGCTCTTGCATGCTCACTGTGGGGCTGTTTACAATAGTGAGGTTGCAAAGTCAATCTCAGGGCCCGGCCACAGATTAATGAATAATGATGCCATGGGACATATGTACTCAATGAAATATTATTAAGCCTTAAAAACGAAGAAAATTTGCTCATTTGTGACATGGCTGAACTTGGAGAACATAGTGCTAAGGAAGATGAACCAGGCATAGAAAGACAAATAGTGCGTGTTCTTAGGTATATGTAAAATCTAAAAATAACACATTCGAATAATTAGTTTCTAGATTTAGTACAGGGCTTGGTCTGTGTTTTGAAATCATTCCACCTCATTAATAACTTAAAATCTTCGATGCAATGGTTGTAAGAGGTGGGGCCTTTGGAAAATCACTAGGTCACGAGGGCAAGAGGTAAGTGTTTTTATGACAGGTTTGGTTCTCTTTCTCTTCCCTTGTTGGCCTTGTGCAGATGCCACCATCCCGACACCCTGACACTGACAGCACCTGTGTCTACTGCTTATAAGTTACCCAGTCTTGAGTACGTTGTCATACCAGCAAAGGAGTCCAGACCCCTGCCCTGTCCATGTCCTCCCGAACAGTATCTCCTGGCACTAATACTTCAGGGACCAGGCACCTAGTGGTGGCTCTTACATGACCAGGAGAAATGCCTTAGAGCCTAATGAAATTACCCACAACAGCAGCCCTGAACGAGCTCCTCCTGGCTTTTCACAGTGAAGGCTCCTCTGGTGCCTCCCTCACTCTACACTCCTGACTGGCCCTGGTACCTCCTTGTATGGCCCTGTGTGGTGCCACCCATAGCTTGCCCTGCCACCTGGAGCTGTGAGTCACAGACCATCTTTCCAATGACAGCCATCTCCTGATTTTTTTTAACCTCATCATACCTGAGAAATGCTAAAACCCACATTTTACAGCAGCAAGCATGGATGATCTCCAGGAATGGGTGATTCCTGGGAGGACCTGGGTCTCCAGGGTGACACACCAGAAAAAAGATGCCCAGACATCTTCACAGAACAAGGAATTGGGTAACCAAAAGGAACCCAGCGGCCTGTCCTTCCCAGAGTAAAGTCACAGCCTAGACTGGAAACTGGTAACAAGATTCAGGCAAAGTACCCCTAAGTACGGCCCCTTGGCAAGTGAGGAAAGAACAGGTACAAGGTCCCTGGCTCTCTCCTGCCCTTGTGCTCTGAAGCAGGTCATGGTAGAACTCCCTGATTCGTTCTGAGTTCTCGGAGGCAGACCCTCATCCCAGAGGTGCCCTACTTTTATCCAGAGGAAAGCATGTTCTTATTCTGAAGATGTAGGGACACCAAGAAGTAGCAGAACAAACCAGCATTATGAAGTCTCCCAAGCTCATTGCCACTAGATCAGACCCCTTTGGCCAAAAATACCACTCTTCACTCTTCGTGAAATTTAGGTGTGTTTTTCTGTTTCTCTCAGCCTTCATCTATGAAGATTCTTCTGTCATATAAAACTATTACATATATTTGCATGCTTATTTTCTTGTTAATCAGTCTTTTGACTTAGATTTATCAGCTGTGAAGCTAGCAATGAACAAGGAAGAATTTTTCCTGCCCTTCCTGGGGAGGGAGAGATCCCTTCTTGGCTCTGTTCTCTTGTACTCCAGTTCCTGCTTCCATCCCTTGCATGCTGTCAGACAGAGCTTGGGGGTTACAGGACAGAGCTGGCATGCCCCTGAGTCTCCTCTTCTTACATAGGTAGCAGGTTTTCGTGAATAAATGCTCCTTCATTTGTTACCCACACAGTTTCCGGAGACTCTAAATAGTTGTTTGGACTTTTGTCCATGTTAATGGCTGTTGGGGAAAGGACCTACTGTGTTCTTCGCTTCTCTACTCCAGAAGTCAATCTCCTGAGGTAATTCTGATCATATTATAGTTTATTTTATTGTGACATTGTTTTTGCTTGACTTCACTATTTCTAGTTTGCAGTTCACTTAATGAATAGATACTGACCACCCTCTGTAATATTCATTGCTATGCTTTAGATCTAAAACGTCCTGCCAAAAGTCTCACGTGTCTGGAAGGTGACACTGTGCTCATTACTAGCGTTGTCATCAGTGAATTCACAATGTCAAGAGATGGGCTTGGTTGGAGGGGCCAGTCACTGGGATTGTGGTATGGCAGGTTGTGTTTTTGTTCATGTCTCCTCCTCCTCTTCCTTCTCCCCACCTCCACTCCCTGCTTTCTGTGTCATGTTGTGGTGCATCCCTCCTCCAGGTCCTTGCCATGCCCTTCTTCCATTGTTGGCAACCAAGAATAGACTGAGACCTTTGAAACATGAGCTGAAATACACTTTTTCTTTCACTAGTGGGTGTTGAGCATTGTAAGCAAGGAGAAAGAAGCCAAGACTTAATGTAACCAAGTTATAATCTAGGGAGGCACAACAAAAAATATAAAGTAAATATAAGCTGGGCATGGTGGTACATGTCTGCAACCCCAGCACTCGGCAAACTGAGGCAGGAGGATTGCTGTAAGGTTGATGCCAGCCTGGGCTACACAGTTAGTTCAGGACAAGTTTGGACTATAGATTGAGACCCTGCCTCAAAAATGCAAATTAAAAACAGGTACACTAATAGGCCCAAATTACATTTCTGTCATGTGTGGAAAGCCAGGGAGGTTGTCCAGGGCTGCCACGCAGATGACAGTGTCAGGATTTCCTCTTTCCGTTCTTGTATCTTCAATATGCAGCTTCCGTTGCACAGTTGAAACTACAGTCATAGCTCCTCTCACAGCCACATTCTGGGAAGCAGGAAAGAGGGAAGATGGAGGAGGGAGAGGACGGCTTTTCCATTTTAAAGCCATTCTCTGTGAGTTATATCAGCCAGAACTTGGCTACATAGCCACAGTGCCACATGACCACATCTATGTGCATGGGGAGCAGGCACCTAGCCGACACCCAGGCCCTCTGCTGTTACCGAAGAAGAGAGCTGTGAGAGTGTCTTACCAGTGTCGTGTGCTCCAGGCATCATGAGCTGCTGGGAATGCTCAGAAGAGCGAAGCCAGACATGCCCTTCCATGAAGCGTCAATGATCTACTCCATTGGATTTCCAATGAAACTTTCCTTTCAGAAATGATCTCAAGACCTGCATGTCCCTGTAAGTGCGTCTGGTTAAGGTCTGCTTCACCCGTGGTGTCCAGGGATGATACAAAGTGACAGTTTTGGAAGGCAGTGTTCTTGCTGTTGTCTCTTCGCCATTCCAGTTACCGTAACAGAAATGGGAAGACCCCTCAAACCCACAGTGCTCTTTCACACTGCTTCGGGTGATTGGGAGGAGCAAGTTTTGTTTAATTATCGTCCTCTATGCACAGGGCTCTGGGATGCATACCTTCGGTGTCAGAGCCAACAAAAGACTCAGCTTCCTGACCAAGGAGCCTGGGGCTGGTAAAAACACACACAAATCCTCTGGTGTGTGCTTGTGTGGTGATGCGGCAATCACTATAAAGGATGGTGAGTGCTCTGCCAGTCTTTTTAATGATTTGGATAAATACAGTGTGCTAATTAAATTCAAAGAGAATATTAAACTGGGAGGGGGCACAAACACCAGTGAGAATAGCAGAGAGAATTCTGCAGAATCTCAGAGAGTATGAAAATGGCCTAAAAACAATAAGGTGAAATTTGATCTAAGAACAAATTAGGTAAGAGATTTTAAAGGTATCAGCAGAGGCAAAAATCCTACTCAAGTTTTGATATGTGCTCACAGATGGCTGTCAGGCCTAATTAGAGAGGGACAGCTTGGACAGGAGGGACAGGGCCTTAGCCTGGTGCGCTGTGGCAGATGCCTTCCCAGGACAGGCACCTGGAGATCCCAGAACACTGCTCAGGGTCTTGGAGGATGGAGAAGGCAGGGACCAGGAGAATATGTTCACATATTATCCAGAAATTAAAGATGTTGGGTGAGGAGGTGATGGCCTAAGGAAATAAAAGCATATCATATTCAGTTTCCAGAAATCCCAAATCTCTTTGCCCATGTGGTGATAGGGATGGGGCAGATCTTGGTGTGGTGAAGACAGCTCTGGCTGACATTAGAGCCTCGTTTTGTCCGCACACAGTCATTAATTGTCTGTATGTTTCAGTTTGCTCACCTCACAGGGGGTCCTTTATGGGGCTGGAGGGATGTTGAGTGGCAGCCAGTGAAACCAGTCCTTACGTGGCAGCTTCACATAGAACTGGAGGAGAGTCAGGAGGGAAAGAGGCCTTAAAAAGAGTAGGCAAGGCTCATCTTTGTGTCTTCCTTTGGGGCAGGAAGAGAAGAGGACTGTATTTGGATGGATTCTTCATAAACAGAACCTGAGAGAAAGATTTGGTTCTTTAGGAGGTGATTACAAGTTACTTGAGAAGGAGAAGTAGAGGTGAGATCTGGCTGGGGTGGGAGCCCTGAAAATCAGCCCTGTGGGCTCTTGAATTCATTCCTACTTGGGATCTGGGGAGCTAGTGTAGGATTGTTGTGTTTTAGGTCTAAAATGCTCCCCAACGGTCTCCTGTTTCCTGTTGTAAAAGGTGATTAGATCATGAGGTGCTATACTCATTGACATATCAGCTGAAGAGTTCATATCTGCATGGGCTGTTGGGAGGTGGATCCTGGGTGCAGCAGGCCTCAGGGGGTGTGGTATGGCAGTATGTATTCTTGTTCTTGGCTACTCATTCTCTCAGCTTCCTGGGTGCCATGGGGTAAGCAGCTTTTCCGTGCCATGCTCTCTGCCATGCTTCTGACTGAAAACCAACCAACTATGGATTGAATCTTGTGACAACTATGATCAAAACAAAGTTATCTTCTTTTACAGTGTGGATGTTGGGTATTTCATTCTAATGAGAGGATAGTGACCGACACAAGGATGCATACCCTAGAACCACCCTGCTGGCCTACCATCTTGTGCTGTTATAACGAAATGCCTAAAACCAGTATGTTCCAAGTAGGGAGGCTTATTTAACTCATGATTGATTCTGGCAGTTGGAAAGTCTAAGCCACATGGTACAGGAGTCCTGGCCAGGGCTGCTTTGATGGTGACACACATAATGAAGTAGCAGAAAGGGAACCAGCCACATGCAAAAGTGACCAGGTGCATAGATGTCACCTTGTAACAACCTCATGAGAATTAGCTCACTCCTGAAGGACACAACCCATTCTGTGAGTCCAGTATTATCACCCTATCCACAGGGGTGGAGCCCTATGACCTCATCACTTCCCACTAGGCCCCACCTTTTAAATGTTCCATCACCACAGCATTGCCATATTGGGTACCATTTTACCAGTATATGAACTGTTAGGAGACAAACTTCATCTAAACAAAGGAATCGCCCAATGGGTAAGGGAGCTAGGATGTGTATGCACTCACTCCCAGCATTGGTTGGGCGCTTTTGTCCAGGGGGCCTAAATTTTCTGTGTCTCTACGCTTCAGCAGCAAGAAAAAGTCTTCAGGCAGAGAGTTTCAGAGACTGGCAGCCATGAATTGGCTGGAAAGCCTTGGAATGATGAGGTGAGGAAGCCTAGTTGGGCACTGGTAGAATCTGCAACATACAGGCAGGGAGCATAGCAAAGTCTGTGGCATCTTAAGAGAGTAGGTGCTGGGACAATTGTCTGTGAGGTCTGGGTGGCAGCCTGGACAGATGACACAGTACGGGGGCCCTAATATCCCATTCTACTGACAAGGAAAGAAAGATTTTTTCCCCCAAGAAAAAACAGGTCCTGTGAGTAATGGATTGCATATCAGCTTCCTTGAAAAACTGTGTCATTAGAAACAACTGTCAAAGATGTGTGGTCAAGATGATGGCAGAGCAAGAAACATTCTAAAACAGCTCTGAAGAAACTCAGAACTGCAAGCAATTGTGACAGGACCCTAGGACTTGAGGCTGCAGTGGCCACTAGACACATCTCTGCTATCACCGTGGGCCGTCACTGGTGACTTGCATCCCTGTGACCCTGCACATGATCTCCCTCCCACTATTTTTATTAATATACAATTGTAATACATAGTATTTACAATGAATTTGGGTGTTTCATACACATATATATCATATCGATTTTACAATCCCTTCCCATTTTCTACCCTCCCACCCCTTTCCTATTCCTTCACCTGACTCTGGCTATCACTTCATGTGGTTCCAAAGAATGTCTGTGTCCTGGATTTTCCAAGTTAGAGAAACCATACAGTGTTTAACATATTAATCTTCCACACCTAAGTCATTTCACTTAAGTCACCACTCTAACTCAGCCTCTATTGGTGCCCCATAGCTCTAGGGCCTGCACACACTCACCAAGGGAAGAAATAATCTAACAGCAGAATTTGTATAGTAGAGACAGAGTCCATCCACACTACCTGACCTACAAACCAGCACAAAAGGAACCATGGGGGAATGAGGTAATAAATCACCAGCAAAAATGGTTAAGTTCCCAGAAGCTGATACTATGAGTCCTGAGGCAGTGGAACAAGGAAATGAAGTAAAAAAAACAAGTAGATGTGATGGCCAAAAAGCTCAGGCAAGACATAGAAGCGATTCACAGGGTGCTCAAAGTAGATATAATTGAAGAAACAATAGACTTAATGGGCAAATATTTTAAGAATTATAAAGAAGAAATAAAGACCAAAATAAAGGCAATGCAAGGAAAGAATGAAAGCTGAACTCCAGGTTATGAAAAACTTAAAAATGAGAAATCAGCTTGAATAATTGTGGTTAGATTACCGAATCTTGAAGATAAGGTGGATAAACTTGATCATGGGTCAGTTAGGACCATCAAACAAAAAGACAAGAAAGATACTGGTTGCAAGAGCTGATAACTAAAACAGAAACATTCAGAATTATGGGAGTGCAGGAGAAAACAAGGATTTAACCACATATTTTAAAAACATGTCCAATAAATTATGGAATTAAAGTTCCCAAATTCAGGAAAATAAATGAACATTGACCTACTTCAGGTGTATAGCACAACAAATAAGCTTGGCCAGAAGAGAAACTCCCCATGACACATCATAACTAAAGTCCTAGAGACTCAACACAAAGAGATTATTAAAAGCTTTAAGAGAAAAACAGTAACTTACAAAGACAAACCCATCAGGATAACTTCAGATTTCTCAAAACAGACCATAAAGGCCAGAAGATCAGGGAGCAATATGATCTATGTGCTATGAGAATATAAATGCCAACCCAGATTGCTATATCCAGCAAAATTATCTTTCAAAATAGAGGGAGAGGTTAAAATCTTTCATGGTAAAGAAAACCTAAAGAAATTCATGGTCACTAGACCAACATTGCAGAAAACACTTAAAAGAATCTTATACAGACATAGGAGACCAACAGGACCAAAGACTCCAGAGAAAAGAAAGCAACATAAAGAAGAGAATGAATTGATAGTAGTATAGATTGAATAATCAACACTGAATCATCATAATGATGACAAGATGTAGCAGATATATCTCCTACAGTAATGCTGAATGTTAATGGTCTCAACTCACTTATCAAAAGACACAGACTGGTTGACTGAATGAAAACACACACACACACACACACACACACACACACACACACACACACACACACACACAAATTGTTGCTTGCAAGAGACACACTTCATCCCTAAAGAAACACATAGACTAAAAATATAAGGATGGAAATCAACACTCCATGAAACTGGATCAAGAACATAAGAAGGGCTAGCTATATTATTCTTAGACACAGCAGATTTCAAACCAAAACAGATCAGGAGGAACAAAGATGGACACTATATACTGGTTAAGGGGAAAATTTAACAGGAAGAAGTCACAATGACTTATATATATTCTCCCATTACTGGGGCACCCAATTTTGCAAAATAAAAATTACTGGACTTGAAAGGCCAAATAGGCCCCAATCCAATTATGGTAAGGGACTTCACTACTCTACTATTACAGATAAACAGGTCAACTAGACAGAAAATCAACAAAGAAATATTACAGTTAAATGAGGCTATAAAAATTGGACTTAACAGATATCTAAAGAGTGTTCCATTCAACATCAATCAAATACAGTTTTTTTCTCAGCAGCACATGGAAATTTTCCAAAATTGACTATAGGAGAGGCCACAAAGCATGTTTAAATAGGTACAGAGGAGTTAAAAACAATTCCTTGCTTACTTTCAGGTAATAATAGAATAAAAGTAAACTAAATAACTTATGATGGAACAATGAGTCACAGAAGAAATCAGAAAAGAAATAAAAAACTTCCTAGAGTCAAACATTGAAGGAAACATACTGTAACAGAATCTGTGGGACACAATGAAAACAGTCTGAAGAGGTAAATTCATAGCTATGCATGTACACATCAAAAAAATCCAGAGCAACCCCAAATAAACAATTTGATGATGTACTCCAAGGTCCTAGAGAATTAAGAATAATCTAAAGTAAAAAGTAGTAAAAGAAAATAAATTCTAAAGATTAGAGCAGAAATTAATGAACTTGAAACAAACAAACAAACAAAAAAACCCAAATGAATCAAATAGCTTGTTCTTTGAAAGAATAAATAAGTTCATTAAACTTCTAGATAATCTAACCAAAAGAAGAAATAAAAAACCCATATCAATGCAATTATATATGAAATGGGTGAAATCACAATGGACAGTACCAAAATTCAGATAATTATAAAGAGTTATTTTGAAAATCTATACCTGAACAAATTAGAGAACTTAGAAGAAGTGGATAAATTTCTTGACACACACAAAATACCAAAACTGATCCAAGAGAACATAAAAACCGTGAACAGATCCATAACACACATAAAAGTCAAGGCAGTAATAAGGTCTCTACCCATAAAGAAAAGCCCAGGGCTGGTTGGATTCATAACAGAATTCTACCAGTACTTCAGAGAAGCACTAACAACAGTGCTTCTCAAAATATTCTATGAAATTGAAAGAGAAGGAACAATGCCAAACTCATTTTTGGAAGCTATCATTACCCTAATAGCAAAACTAGACAAAGGCTTAACTAGGAAAGAAAACTATAGACCAATCTCCTTTGTGAACATAGATGCAAAAATAATTCTAAACAGGCTGCTGGCAAATAGAATTCAGCAAATTATTTAAAAGATTGTATACTATGATCAAGTTGGCTTCTTTCCTGGAATGCAAGGATAGTTCAACATACATAAATCAGTTAAGGCCATACATCCCATAAATAAAAGAAAGAAGAAAAACCACATGATCAACTCAATAGATACAGAACAGACCTTCAACAAAATCCAACATTCATTCATGATAAAAATAAAAAACCCTGAACTGAAGCTGTTAAAGTGCTTGCCTGGCAAGCATAAGGCCCTGAGTTCAGTTCCCCAGCACTACAGAAAGCTGGGCATGTTAGCTCATGCCTGTAATCCCAGAACTCGGGCAACTGAGACAGGAGGATTGCCATAAGTCCAAGGCTAGCCTGAGCCACATCATGCGCTGAGGACCAGCCTGGGCTATAGAATGAGACCTGACTCAAATAAATAAATAACTGTGGAAAATAGGTATAGAAGGACCTTGTCTCAAACTGATAGAAGCCATATATGCCAAACCTACTGCAGATATTATAGTAAATGTGTGTGTGTGTGTGTGGGGGGATTGAAAACATTTTCTCTGGAATCAGGAACATGACACTCTCACAGCTCCTATTCAACATAATGCTTAGAACTATAATCAGAGCAGTCAGGCAAGAGAACGATATAAAGGGAATGCGTATTGGAAAGGAAGAAGTTAAGCTATCCTTATTTGGAGATGACATAATTCTCTACATTGAAGACCCCAAAAACTCCATCATGAAACATTTAGAACTAATTAACAAATTCAGCCAAATTTCAGGATACAAAATTAATATCAAAAATCAATAGCATTCCTCTACAAAAACAATGATATCCCTGAGGAAGAGCAGAGAAAAATAACCCTGTTCTCAACAGCCTCTCAAAAAATTAAATACCCAGGAGTAAACCAAGCCCAGAAAGTGAAGGACCTCTACAAAGAAAGTTATATTATACTGAAACAAGAAATTGAAATGGAAAGACATCTCCTGCTTCTGGGTAGGCAAAATTAATATTGTCAAAATGACTATACTGTGAAAAATCCAGAGAATTATAAGGAATTATTTTGAAAACCTGTACCTGAACAAAGTAGAGAGAACTTAGAAGTGGATCAATTTCTAGATAAATACAAAATGACTGAAATACAGATTCCTTGTAATTTCTATCTAAATACCAAAAGTTTAAAAAAAGAACTTGAAAAAAAGCCTTAATTCATATGGAAACAAAAGAAAACCAGGATACCTACAGCAATCCTGAGTAACAAGACAAAAGCATAGACAGACATCAAATTATATTACAAAGCAACAGTGATAAAAGTCATATGGTACTGGCACAAAAACAGTCAGGCTGACCAATAGAACAAGACTGAGGATTCAGAGAAAACTTCAAGTACCCTCAACTACGTGATCTTTGACAAAGAGGTGAAACATACAGACTGGAAAAAAGATGGCCTCTTCAGTAAATGGTACTGGAAGAATTGGTTATCTACATGAACAAGAATGAATTTAAGACACATACCTATCACCATGTACCAAAACCAAATAAAAATGGATCAAAAACCTAGATATTAAAATAGAAATTCTGAACCTCGTGGAGGACAAAATAGGCCAAAATCTAGAACACATAGACATAGGCAAGTATTTTCTTAGTTTCTTGATTCAAACGAAGTAGCCCCCAGAATCAACAAATAGTATTATATCAAATTAAAAAGTTTCTGCTGATCAAAGGAAACCATTAAGAGAGTAAAGACAGAACTGGCAGAACAGGAAAAAAATCTTTACCATCTACACTTTGGACAGCAGGCCAATAACTAAAATATACAAGGAAGTGAAGAAAGACCCTTCAAAATAACAGACTGAATTAAAAAATGGTCACTTTACCATCTACACTTTGGACAGCAGGCCAATAACTAAAATATACAAGGAAGTGAAGAAAGACCCTTCTTTACCATCTACACTTTGGACAGCAGGCCAATAACTAAAATATACAAGGAAGTGAAGAAAGACCCTTCAAAATAACAGACTGAATTAAAAAATGGGCAACTTAAATAGACACTTCACAGATGAAGTTCAAATGGTCAGTAATTATTTGAAAAACATGTTCAATATCTTATCTATTAGAGAAATACAAATCAAACCATCACTAAGACATCATGTTACCCCAATGAAAATGGTGTGTACCAAGAATTCTAACAGTAATAGATGCTAGTGAAGTTGTGGGGAGACAGGAAACCTGTTGAATTGCTGGTGGAACCATAACTGGTACAACCACTATGGAAAACAGTATGGCGATTCCTCAAAAGGCTGAAATAAATATTCCATTTGATCTAGTGGTTATCTTTTTTGGATATCTTTTCCAAAGAGTTAGAATAGCAACACAACTAACTATTGCTAAATTGTGGAAGATATCGAAATATCCATCAAAAGACCAATGTACACACAAAAAATGTGATATATGTACACAGTGGAGTACTTTACCATAAAGACAGATTTGAGGCACTTTTAGGTAAATGGATATGTCTTGATCCCATTATGTTCAGTGAATTCAAACTCAGAAGATTAAATATTGCATGGCTTCTCTTTTATTAGAAAAACAGAATGCAAGGAATTTATAGAATAAAATGAGCATGATACTGGGAGTCAGGGAGGATGGGAAAGGGGGCAGGAGGATGGGTAAAAAGGGGAAGGGATTGTAATGCTGATGTGATATATATGTGCACAAATCCTCAAGGGGAATGTAAGCAGTGTGCTTTGCATGTCTATATGGATACAGAATGGTACCATCTCATCTTGAGAACAGATACTTTGGTGGCTGTATCCTCCCAAGCTGATATCTGTGTTCAAACCCCTTTGTGTTAGTGTCTCTGATTCGTAGTCTGCCAAGTGGGGAAATGCGGAGGGTCTCCACTTCTGTGAGGATAAAAATGACAGGCGTTCAAAGTGAGTGTGCTCTGGTTTGGATCTACAATGTCCCCTCAAAGCCTGTTGTAGTAGGATAACTGTGGAATCTTGTGTGGTTGGCAAGTAGGGCCTGGCTGGAAGGGGTGGATGCTTTAGGGCTTGACCTGGAGGGATTTTGTCAACTTGTTGAGACTGGGCGGTGCCCAGGGCAGAGATTTCAGGTGTCGGTTATTGACTTGTGGGCCAGGAGGTGAGGGAGGGGCCCCTACCCTGGGTGTAGGCAGCCCAACTAGTAGCTTGAACTAAATAAAGGTAGGAACAAGAAACACTGAGACAGCTTCTTCCTGGGAAAGCTCAGGCCTCGTCTGAGTCTCCATGACTAACTCCTCACTCACTTGGCTTTGGTCTGCAGTGGGGTGAGAAACTCTGCAACCTCTTCAGCTTCCACCCTTGCCAGCTGACCATGAATGATCTGCGTGAAGAAACCTTCTGAAACTGTGTAAAAAATAAATCTTTTCACCCTTAAGTTATGGATGTCAGGTATTTAGTCCCAGCAATAAACAAGTAACTAAGACAGAGAGGTAAAAAAGCCTTCACAGAGCACCTGGAACATGATATTGATTTTCCTACGCTTTGGTTGTCATCATGCAGAACACAATGCCTTTCAAAGAGGTTGAAGTGCAGAGATGTCATTGTGGCTCTTGGGCTGGTCCTAGTGTCGAGTGGAGGATGGAAGAGCCACAGTCGACCTCCCGCTGGGGTCCACTCTGGAGTGGGGGAGCTGTGGGATGTGTAGCCTGGGGTGAGCTGTGCACCTAGGATGGGGTGGATGGAGGGACTTGGGTGGTCAAACTGCCCTGCTTCAGTCTGGAGGGGAGAGTGATGGAGGAAGGTTGTCCTGAGTTGAGGAAGCACAGGGACTTCTCTAAGAAATAGATGGGGGGGCGGGGGGGAGGGTTCAGTGGTAGAGGACATAGGCAGAGACACAGCGGGAGCTGAAGACCAGGAGCCATTGTCATAGCCCTCAGCTGCCGGAAGAGCTACAGGGAGGGCAGGTGAGGGGTCTGTGGAAGTGAGGCATTCGGTCTGGGTCTGGTGACAAGGCGGTGCAAGTGGAACTCCACAGGGCATTCATGGCTGTGAACAGATTGTTCCTGTGCTCTGCCACAGATGGTCTCTGCCTCAGTGGCTGGTTGGCGTTGGGTTCTGTGCCTTAGTGATGTGCCTTCAGCACAGACTGTATGTTGCATTTTGAGTTTTGCTCTTTTTCTGGGATAGCAAGAAGCAGTGAGATCCTCTCTGGTGATGTATCGGCAGAGAGCTGCAGCTTGCACAGCTGCTTCTCATAAGGGTGCGCCATGGACAATCTCGTTTACCTCACTGCCAACCGCGATGTTCACCTGAGCAGTGTATTAAATGTGTTTTCCGGAGTGAAGTGTAGCTGAGTGGTAGACTGCTGACGTGGCATACTCAAGGCCCTAGGTTCAATTCACAGTGCCACAGTGCTCTAAAAAAATTAGTAAGAAACAAATGAAAAGCAAAAGTGCTTTTACTTTCATCTTTAATGAGCTGATCAGGTCATAGCCCATTGTTAAGTCGGCCATGTACTCTTAGCTCCTCCATTTATGGTCCTAAATGACATCTGAGGTGACCACTTAGTATTATGGTTTAGGTCTGAAATGTCCCCCAAAAGCCTTGTGTTTGTATTGTAGTTTGGTTCTGGAGTGTCCCCCAAAAGTCTCATGTATTTTAATGTTGTGGATTGTCTATGGAACCATGTGCTGTTGGTGGATTGGGGCCTAGTCTGGAGGGGTGGATTACTGGCATGTAAACTGGATTACAGGCACATAAGTTAGATCATAGGCGTGTAGTGAGGGTTTACCACACCTTCCACACCTGGATCCAGGAGGGGCTGATCACTGGGAGAAGACCTGGAAGGATACGTAAGCCGCTTCCTGCCTTCCTTGGAGGACTAGCCTCAACTGGCCTTGACTTGGCTTCCTGTGTGTGATGTCCTGAGAAGCTGCCTCCACCTCTGCCTCTGCCATGTACTTCGATTGCTGCCTGCCGCCCCGAATGGACTGTGGCCTTCTGAAACTGTGAGCTAAAATAAACCTTTCCTTTCCCAAATTTGTGGGTGTCAGGTATTGAGTCACGGCAACGAAAAAGTAACTAAGACAGTTTGGAAGGTGACTTAATCATGGGGTTAATCTATTGATGTTCTGTGCTGCTGAGAGGTGGGGCCTGGTGAAACCGGTGGATCATTGGGGCATGACTTGAAAAGGGTAATTCCCTTTCTAGTTCCACCCTTTACTCTCTCTGCTTCCCGTCTTGCCATGCCCTGAACCGTCTTCTCCAACTAGTCCCTCTTCCATGCCCTTCTACGACTGCCATCCATCCACAAGTGGACTGAGACTTACTGAAACTGAGAACTAAAACAAACCTTTCTTCTCTTAAGTTGTAAGTGTCAGGGATTGTGTCCAAGTAACAAGTAGATAATAAAGACACTTGGATTTCTGGTTGTTTTAGTTATGTATAGAAAAGCGTTTGAAACTATAATCTCAGTATATCTTGTTCCCCACCCCATACCATCTGCCAACCGACAGGTCTGAGCCAGGAAGTGGGGCAGGTATGGGGAGGAGGAGCTTTTGCTCTTTTGCCTCATTGCATAGTGGGTATGTTGTGGTTTTTGGGAAGACTCACCTTCTCCCTAATGTCTCTAGGCTTAGGGAGAGAGATAGTGAAGTGCTTGGAAGCTCACATGTTAGTTTGTCACAGTTTTGTGGATACCAATGAAAGACAGGAGACTCTAGGTTAGAGTTAAAGGACAGTGGCAATGGCTGGAGCACCAGCATTCTTGTATTTGCTGCCTGACCACCAGTTCCCACAGGAGCACATAAAGAAGGTCAGGTGACACCGTGTACACAGTGGATTACATTATAGGTCAGAAGCCCTGAGATTAAGGAACATCTTATAAGGGGCACAGATAAACAGGCTTTGTTCTGGACTCGGCCACCATCTTTATTTAACTGGAAAGTTAGTTTCCCAGTGTTTGGTTTGAAGAGATGCCATCTTTATCTTTGAATGCTATTCCTTCTCTAAACATCTATGAACAGATAGCCCAGAACAAAAAAACTAGTCGGCACATCACCTGCAAGATGTGCTGAAACATTGACAGTCCTGATTAATTTCTGTCATCCCCTGGAGGGATGGTCCGGACATTTATCCCTTGGAGGGACAGCTTGGGCGTTCTCCTTGGTGTGGACAGCTGTTCTCTCTCCTGCTTCTGCACCCAGCACAGGTGACAGGCCTGTGGGCACGGTCGGTGGGGCTTCCCAGGGTGGCTGGCTGCTGCACTGTGTAAGTCTCCATTTCAGAGAGGGGGCCAAGCTTTCACATCCCAGAATTTGCCTGTGTGGATTCAGCAGCGTTCTAGGATTTTCCATATTTCTTTTCTCCTCCCGCTTCTCTGACTCCTGAAGTTCCCTGACATGAAGCTTGAGCACTGCCAGGATCTGACTGCCTCTCCAGAGGCACAGTGACCCGTGGTGTGTGCCCAGTGCTTCCTTTTCAGAACAGGTCCTACCATCATCGTTCATTCAGCAAGTATTTTGCCTTCAGAAATCTTCATGCAAGAAGCAGGAATGGATTCCATGATCATATTCAGCTTCCAAGATCTGGGGCATTGGTCACGCTCTCCCGGAAGTGTCTGAGGCCTAGCTCAGCAATCCTCAGCTTCTTTCTCTTCTAGCCTCTCGGTGACAGGAGAGTGCCAGGCCTCTGTTGGCGGTCCCAGTCTCTGAGGGACTCTCTCAAAAATCTCTGCACTCCTCAGTGTTAGCTGATAGGGCAGTGGCTATGGGCACAGTGTTCTTCATGGACACATCTTTTTACCTTGATTGTGCAGTAATGCCTTCTTTCCCTCTTCCCCCTTCCAGTCTCGTCTCTATAGTCTGGGCTGGGGTGCCTGGCATCCAGGGAAGGGCCCACCCACACAAGTGACTGGTGAGTAGTGCCGGCCTGGGGTTCTTTCAGCCAGGACTGAGCACAGGAGTACACAAAGCCCAGGGGAATGAAAAGACCAACTAAGGCAGGCACACAATAAATTGATCTAATAAAATCATGGGAGGATGGATACCTTCCCTACAGAAACCTCCCTAACTTATGGGAGGAGCTGGGGAGAGAACTAGGTCATACATTTTGGTCCCTAAACGCCAGGAAGCCACGTTTTGTGAAAATTACCTGCCTTGAAAATTGGGTCATGTTGGAACAGCTGGGACATAGTGTGTGTGTGGGGGGGAGGTCCCAAGCTTGTCAGCTCTGGCCCACCACCCCTATGCCAGCACTAGTGAAAGAACCCAAGGCTGCGCTATTTTTAGCCTCCCATAATCTGAGCAGGAGTTGGCAGGTGGGAGCCACAGAGCATTCTAGAATTGCAGGTCATGGACCTGTCCCACTCCCAAGGCCCGGAAAGATGGTGAACATGACATGCCCATGTAGGAGAAGTCCCAGGGAGTCTTCTGAAGGGATGCCAGCCTGCCATGCCACTCCTGGGACTGAAGCACATATTGCTGCTTCTCAGAACATCTTCAGACTCTCCAACTCACCTGGTTGGTGGGTACGGGTCTCTGTGACCTGAGGGTCGCCACGACCCAGGTACATGCACATTCCCGCTCAATCCTACATCCCATTCCTACCAATCCAAACCACTCATAACCTCCTGCACCTGCCGGAGCTGCATACATCAAAATGCCCTCCTGTTATGGTTTGGATCTGGAATGTCCTCCAAAAGCCTCGTGTATTTGGAATGATTGAATTATAGGGGTTAATTAGATCAAATGTATTAATCTATGAATTTCACAAGCTGTTAAGAGGTAGGGCGGCTCAGGAGGGTAGGATCCTGGAGGCACTCTTTGCCCACCCTGCCTTGTGTCGCTGTGTGAGAGCAGCTTCCCTGCTCCCAGGCCTTCCACCAGGTCCTTCGTCATTGCCTGTTGACCACGAATCAGCTGAGTTCTCTGAACTGTGAGCTAAAATAGACCTATTCTCCCCTAAGTTGTGGGTGTCAAATATTGTGTCCCAGTGACTAGCAAGTGACTAAGACACTGTCCCCCTTCTGTCTGCTCTGCCTGGCACGTACTTCTGTTCTCAACCTTGGTTCAGATGTCCTATTCTCTCTGCATGGTCCATTCCTTAGGATCTGAGCTTCACGTATCAGAAGGAAGTGTTTAAAAGTGGGTCTCTGCTAGAGGGTGGGGACCCCCTCAGGCCTTAGGTCGGAACCTGGCACATGGCAGGTACCCAGTGCACACATGGCAGGCAGCACTACGTTATGCTCAGCTGTCGAGTGGGTGCTTTCATCTGGGTGTTGGGAGCACTGAAATGCCCTTGGAAAACATGCATTTTCTTTCTAATGTGAGAGTATTGTTTCTGCAAGGTTGGTATCTGGCCCCAGCAGAGACTCTGGCTGACAGCTCTGTGCAAGGAAGGAGGGTGGGACGTCTGGTCCAGCAGGTATAGAAATGCCCAGTATTTGAGGGACTTTAGGACCGATCAAGAAAAAACACCACAAGGTGGCAGTAGCACAAAGCTTTATTTGAGCGATGCTACCAGGTTTGCCTGTAAGGAGGTTCCTTGCTAAGTGAGATCATCTAGGGGTCCTACTGAGGGTCACCACCACCAGAAGAGGGGGAGGGCATGAACTCCAGAGAGAGAAAGGGAAGGGCTCACATATCTAGGTGATGTTCATCAGCCCCTGGTGGGCCAGAGAGCACCGGAGGGCCACAGCTGCTTGGAGTCTTAACAGCTTTGTCTTAGTTTTTTATTGCTGGGACACAATACCTGACATCCACAATTTAAGGGATGAGTGATTTATTTTAGTTGACAATTTCAAGAGATCTCATCTGGCAAAGATGCAGTGGCTTAGTAGAGGGCCTTGCCAGGAGAAGCTGTTTGTGTCACTACAAGAGGAAGTATCAGGGTTGGGGAGCATCTCGTGCAAGAGTCCAGGCCAAGCTGTAGCGAGCCACCACACCTTCAGTGACCCACCACACCCTCAGCTATTCTATCCTGTCCTCAGGAACATGACCCTTCCACCCGAGGCCCACCTGTTCACAGCACACAGATTCTGTAGATCATCTGTAACAACCAAATATATGTGGCTTTCTAGATAATAAGCTCTTATCTATGGTTGGTCTATCTGGAGTGGTTTTACAGAATGCGCAAAACAGCAGGCTTTGATTGGCTAACACTCTGCTCATCAGATAATTTTTAAAACAGATGTGTAGAATTTTAGGTTTGGCTCCAATAGGGTTTTGGACTACCGAAGCTCGCCTTGCTGCGAAGAAGTAAACAATCTAGGTCCGAAAACAGAGATTGGGCTTGGCTCAGTTGTCCACAGCTTTGGGAGGCCAGGATTCAGTAGGAATCAGTCGTGATGTTGTTGCTGCATTCCTATTTACCTTGGGTGCAATATGTGCATGATTCATAGCTGAAACATACTGTGTCCCCTTATGACGCTATTTCTTTTAAAATCTTGTTTGCAATTGCAACAACATAACAATTGTGCCTATTTATGGGGCTAAATGTGATGCTTTAATGCACACACCCACTGGGTGATGATCAGGTTAGGGTATTTGACACACTCACACATTCACGCATTTACCATTGTTCTTGTGATGAGAGTGTTAAAGTCTACCCTTTCAGTAATTTTGAAATATTCAATACAACATTGTTAAGCCTTGTCACCTAATGTGCTGTAACATACAGGAACTTATTTCTCCTATCTAAATGTATCTATTAACCAACATGTCCCTACCTCCTACCATCTTTCTTGCTTCTTCCCAGTCTCTGGTGACCTTGGACTACTGAGCCTCCAGAGCTGTTTATAATACATCCAGTCAGTGGATTTTGCTATAGCAACACTGTCCTAGTTACATTTTCATCACTGAACACAATATCCAAGCCCCACAACTAAAGGAAGGAAGTTTATTTCAGCTCACAGTTTCAGGCGATCTCAGATTATTCATGGGTGACTTGCAATGGCAGAAGCACATGGTGGAGGCCTAGCTGGAGGGAACCTGTTCGTGGTGTGGAAAACAGGAAGCCGTGAGAGCGAAAGTGAACAGTGTTAGTGTATGTCCTTCTAGCTCATGACCCAGTGGTCCCACCCCTTCTGGGCCACGTCTCAGGGACCCACCCCTTCTGACCAGGCCCCACCTCTTACAGCACAGGACATCAGTGGGTTAGCTCCCATTAGTGAGTCACCTTCCAAACATGAGGCTTTTGGGGGACATTCCAGATTCAAAGTATGATCAACTAAAAATAGACTAAAGCAGACGTGTGTTATGAGATCCTGTATATTAATGGTGAGGAGCCCAGGCCTTGGCTTAGACAGAGCTGGGCTTGAATTGACTTCTGGCCATGGGACTCATGCAAGACACTCCATTGTGTGAACTTCATTTCCTCATCTAGACAATGTACTTTGTGGAATGATGGTGAGGAGCAAATGAAATACGTGTGGTGCATATTGCACTCTTCTGGAAGAGGATTCATGTCAGTATCAACCAGTGTTGCTGGCATAAGGGGGGACTTTATGCTGGGAACACAGCCTCGCCTGGGAGAGCTGAGTTGTGTGTGAAAGGTCGCTCATATTAGACACTGCTGTGGCACGCATCTACTTTCTTGCCATCTGAGATGAGGAGTGAGCAGGAGGAGAAGGCCAGGGTCTACAGGGGTAAGGAGGGGAGGGAAGTCCAGGATGGCCAGTGCAAGCAAAGCTACAATGCCTTGTCTAAAATTTGATAAATGCACACGGACTGGGTGAGGTGGCTGGAAGAAGAGGCAGGCAGAGAGCCAGAGAGCTGGTTGGAGTCTGCCATGTGCTCTTACCACTGCTGGCTGCCCACGACTGAACTGAGATCTTCTAAAACAGAGCTAAAATAAACCTTTCCTTCTTCAAGTTGTGAATGTTGGGTATTTTATTTCTGTAATGAAAAAGTAACCGAGCAGAAATGGGGTTGCTAGAAAAATGGGGTCATTGCTGTGATTTTATATGAACATATGATTTAGAAGCCTTTGGAATTGGCTTGCAGAAGAAGTATGGAAAGACTCAGAGATGCCATCTATGGACGACTTAGAAGGTCTTAAGCCAAGCTTTGTGGGAGATTCTGGATGGAGCTCAGGAGACGTGTATTCTCACAGTAGTGCAGATCAGAAAGGCTGGGCTTAAGAGGTTTCAGATGGGAAGAAGGACTCTGCTGGCAATTGCTCTAGAAAATGTGTGTGTTATGCTCTGGTAAAAAGTATGCAGGCATTTTGCCCCTGTCCTGAGACTTTGCCTGAAACTGAGAGAAAGGAGTGGACTAGTTAATCTGGCAAAGGAAATTTCAGAGTATCCCAGTGTTCAGGCTGTCACATGGGTACTGATTGAGGCTTTTAGTCAATCCTATACAGAAAATCTGGAGAAAATATCAGCTGAAAAAGATGTATAAAGCTTGTGGTTTTTCCATAATTGAGGACAGCACAAAATTAGGGCAAAAGAGTGCATGGTTATTGAAGAGATTAACATTAAAAAGAAGTTAAATACTCTGCATGAAGACTATAAGAAAGATATCTAGAGGACATCTTAGAAATTAAAGTGATCTCACTCTTTACCCATTGAAGGATACAAAGCCGAAAGAGTTTGCTTGGAAAAGACAGCCCTGTGGCACCCTGCAGGACAACTTAGAAAAGTGAATTCCTTAGAAGTTCAGCCATCTGAGAACTCAGTGACCTCTGCGGGTGTGGTCAAAGGGGTCAGACTACTGCTCAAGCCAGCGGCAGACCTTGGTTGTCATCCACATAGTGCTGTTTTCACAGACATGCATAAGGTAAGAGTTGCGGGTTCAGAGTAGCTTTCACCCAGCTTTAAGAAGGCTTTAGGGGGCAGGCATTGCACCCTTGGGAGGGCAATGCATGAAGGTGTGAAGCCAAATGTTCAGTGGAGATCCCAGAAATTTGGAGATGCCAGGAACGTGCGTTGTCTGTTGAAGAAGGCCACAGGCTATGATAGGAGCCAGTCCAAAAGAGAAGCAGTGGAGGGGCAGCCAGAGGCAACAGTGTAGGAGCAGGCCCACCCAAAGCCTTTGGAGCTAGGATTTTGCCACAACATGCCCCAGGTGCTGGACACAGTTACAGGATTTAATGGAATTGCAAGATTTGGTGTTTGCTGTGGTTTTCAATCTTGCTTTGGTCTAATTACTTTCTTTCTAACTACTTTTTGGAATGGAAATGTTTACCTTGTCTCATTATGCTTTGGAAGTATTTAATTATTCTTTGATTTTTTACAGGAGTCACAGCTAAGACTTTACCTTGAGTGCCAGAGAACACTTAGGATTTGAACTTTTTAGCAGCGCCGGTACAGTTAAGACTTTGACAATGTTAAGATATGAATTAAATGTATTTGCACGAGGAGATGGGCATGTGTCTTTTGGAGGCCACAAGTGGAATGTTATGGTTTAGATCTAGAATGTTCCCCAAAGACTCAAGCATTTGGATATTGTGGGATGTCTGTGGATCCCATGTGTTGTTAATAGGTGGGTTCTACCCGAGGGAGCAGATGCTTGGGGCTTGACCCGTAGGGTTGACTCAGATGGGGTAGACCACTGAGGCTTGACCTGGAATGGTACTTGCTAGCTTTGCCCTTTCTACCTCATTCTGCTTCCAGTTGTGGTGCTGTGAACTTCTCTCCAGCTAGACCTATGCCATGTGCTTCTACCACTGCTGGCTTGTGAGTGAACTAAGACCTTCTGAAATAGTGAATCTTTCATTCCTTAAGTTGTGGATGTGGGGTATTCTATTACAGGAATGAAAGTGACTGAGACAAGGGGTCTCTAAAAAGCTGCAGCCACACCTCCTGCCCAAGGATAATCCTTGTGTAGATTTTCCCAGAAGTGCCAGAGGCTGCCCCTGCCCCATGGGGCTGGCCTGCCTGCTTTGCATTCAGGGACACCCTGAAACAGCTGCCCAGGAAGCCTGGCACGAGCTCTGCTGCTTCAGCAAAGCACAAATCACGAAACAAAACACAGTCTTCCCAGGAGGCTGCCTGTCACTGGGTGGATAAATGAGCCATCGCTCTCCATCCGTCCTGGGTACAGCTGTGTGCCGCATTTGCAGCCCTCATGCTAACTTCTGGACCATTCTCTCTCTGATCCCATCCTTCTTATCTCTCAAGGCCACTCCAGGCCTGCTTCTTCACATCTCAGCTGTGCAGCCCTTGAAATCAAGTGGGGGTGCCACAACTCTATCTGTGCTGAGTGCACTGATTAATTTGTGCACCCTCAGCCTTCCAGCCCTTTTCTACCTTCACAGCCGGTTTAGAATCTGGTCTTTTACCGTCACCTACTCAGCAGCTTCCACCTCTGTCTAATGGGGATAGACCTTTTTTTGCTAGGGAGATATTTTGGTTTCTGTGGTGCAGGAGAATTGGGAGAAGATGATTAAATTATGGACTCATGAACAAAGACAAGTCTTCAAAATGAAGACAAAGTGTGGGCAGAGAGAAGGAGATGATATAGTTGAGGCAGAGTGGATGAGGATGTGGTGTGGGAGTCAGGGAGGGTGGGGGTAAGTGACAGGGAAGCGTGAATGGCATCAAGAGTCTGAATCCCTCAAGGGCCAGGTTAACATAAACTCCCCTGCAGTTGATTACGAATTCTGAGCTGCATCTCTTGCAGGGATCACTTAAGTCTCT
Source organism: Ctenodactylus gundi (assembly GCA_004027205.1). Lineage (NCBI taxonomy): Eukaryota > Metazoa > Chordata > Mammalia > Rodentia > Ctenodactylidae > Ctenodactylus > Ctenodactylus gundi. The sequence goes on along the minus strand of PVKB01003607.1, from coordinate 78,245 downwards.
GAGTTTCTGAGATGCAACATCCTGCAAACCAGAAAGTTCGTAGAGTCAGAAGTCAGATCTCTCTTGCCTGTTCTGAAGGCAGGAAACTTGTCCATCTTGTCTACTCTAGAGGGTGACCAAAGCATTTGAGAGTGTTCTGCAGGGAGTAAGTTGAGCAAAGCCTAGAGACATTTAGGACAATTCTGTCCCCCAAAATCCCAAGGCATCTGCAGAGTGAAACAACACAAGTAACGTGGACCTTCTCTTTCCATGGCAGACTCCTGGCAATTCCTATGAGCTAGGATTGTTCTGGAAGCCAGGCTCACTTGCTTTGGAGAAGAGAGTTTCAGCATTGGCAGGAGGCCAAGAAATAGGAAGACAGTTCCATCGCTTTCTTGTCACTAACAGACAATCCCTCCCTTTTCTCTTTCTCCTCTTTCATTTCTCTTTTCTCTACAATATGACAGGATCCCACAACAGGCACTCTGGGGAACCCAGAGGTGGACAGTCCGTCTCTTGCACTCATGAGGCAAAGAGGAGCCTTGCTGACCTGGGTAGGCAGCAGCCACCTCATAAACATGGTTTCAGAGCTGAGGCTGTAGTTCAGTGGTAGAGCACTTGCCTAGCATGCATGAGTTCCTGGCTTCAATTCTGAGCATTGCATAAAAGAAAAAAAAAATATAACCCAAATCAAACCAAAAAAACCCACAAAGCGATACCTGTCCTTCCTCCACTGTGACATGACATGTCGTCTTTTCTCAAGGAACATGGCTAATGAGCCTCAGAACTGAGTGAAACTATGGCGTGAGGCCTTTGTCCCTGGCCTTTCTGTCCCTGGCTCTTCCTGTGGAGTGACTTGAGAGCTCCTTCACAGTTCTACCCCTGCCCCAAGATCTGAGCCCTGCCAGCTTATTCCTGGACGTTGGCTCTTGAGAGGGCCTAGAGCTTGTGCTGTGCTCTGCTGTGCCCACTGGGCATCATCTGCACTGAGCAGCCTCTTGAATTTGGATACTGAGGCTCTAGAACTGGCCTCTGATCAGATGACCTTCTGGCACCTGCTCTTCTGCAACATTGGTGGCCTTTTCCATGTCATTCCTAATGTGTAGCATGCCATTCTTCAATTTGTCATTGGCCAGTGCCGATCTCCTGAGAGGCCCAGTCTCGAGAGATGTGTGGCAAGTACTAGTAGCAGGCCTACAAGACCTGTGGCTGCGAGTTTCCTGTCACTTAGCCTCCATAACAACCCTAGCACAATAATGGGTAGAATAGAGGTGTAGGGATGCTGGGAGAACTTGGAGTTTGGAGCCTTCCAGGGTTGGTGGAACGCCAGTGTTGTCCTTTGCTAGTCAGGAAGGCAAGAAAAGAAGCCTCTGCAAGCTTCAGTCCTGGGTATACCTTGGAAAAGCCGCAGAAAGGATTTCCAAAGCTGGGTGCCACTCTTCATGGTGCCTTTGTTTCTCTAGAGATTTTCATACAAAGGCCTCAACGTGACTCCTTTTTACAGATGAAGAAACTGGGTTCCCAGAAGCCCCATGGTGACTTAGTGGCAGCCTTGGACCTTTCACTTTGTTTCCTCTGTCAGCATGTAGCACATGCCCCTTAGACACTGATTGCTCAATAACCCGACAGTTCGGAGAATGCATTGTGGTCTCTGGGCCAACAGCATGAGCGTTTCCTTGGAAATCTATTACAAATGCAGATTCTTAAGACATAATCTGCAGATTGGGAGACTGCAGTTGCAAACTGTCCATCTGATAAGATGTGTTTCATACAGGTTTTATAATGAACTCAAACAACTCATTAGAAAAACTCCACAAATAACCTGATTAAAAAATGAGCTGAAGACTTGCATGAGTGTGTCTCAAAAGAAAATATATTGAGAAAATGGCCAGTAGGTAGATGAAAAAACACTCAACACCCCTTAATAGGGCAATGCAAATACAAGCCACGGACAGGTACCACTTTACCCTAGCTAGAATCGCTATTATGAAAAAGACAGAAAATCACAAATGCTGGCAAGGATGTAGAGAAAGGAGAGCTCTTGCACACTGTCAGTGAGGATGTAATCTAGCACAGCTATTAGAGAAGCCAGTGTGGAAATTCCCCTAAAATTAAAAATAATGTAGAATCTTGCAATCCCACTCCTGGGTATATGCACAGAGGAAATGAAATCAGAATGTCAAACAGACATCTGCACTGCCATGTTTATCGTGGCAATATTTGTGAGAGCCAAGGTACAGATTCCACCTAAATGTCCACCCACAGATGCACGGGCAAAGAAAATGTGGTGCCTACACACCGTGGAGTGGTATTCAGTCATAACAAGCAGGAAATCCTGTCATTTCCCACGACGTGTGAGCCTGGAAGGCATTAGGTTAAGTGAAATCAGCCAGGCACAGAAAGACAAAAATACCTGCATCGTCTTCCTCATATGTGGGCTCCATGGGAGTTAATTTTATTAAAGAAGGGTTCCCAGAGACTGGAGAGCATGGGATGGCACAGGAGGGGTTGGTTCGTGGGTACAACGCTGTGGTCGGGCAGGAGGGGTAAGTGCTGGTGTTCCCTCACACAGCATTGTGACTGTGGTTAACAAACACACATTGTATGCTTAGATTAGCAAAAAGTGAAGCTCTTGAATGCCCTTATCCAAAGGGATGTTAAAAATTTCAGGAGATAGAAATATTAGTTATCATGGTTTGATCATTATGCAATATATACATGCACTGAAGCATCACATTGTGCCCCATAAATATCTGCAATTATTATGTATCAATCTAAATGAAAAATAAACATACACAAAAATTAATGTGATTTTACAAACAAAAGAAAACAATGCAGATTCTTGGACCCTATCCCAGATTTCAAAGCCTCGGAGAGATGGTCTAGCAAACAGCGCTTCAGAAGTCCAGCTTACTGATGCATACCCAAAGCCTGTCCCAGCTGATGCCCTACCAGCGGCCCCACCTACATTTAGGTTTGCTTCCTCATTAAGTGACCCTGTCCCACAGGCCAGCTATGGCCTCAGAGGCTTCCACCTGGAAGAGCAAAAATAAATGTAGTTTATTACTTGTACTCCTCTCTTCTCACTCCCCCCCCCCAAAAAAAAAATGGTAATAGCCCTAACAGCCCCTTCTGGTCTCTGTCCCCCAGCAGGAGAATGGGCTTCTGACCAAGCCAAGCAACCTCATTTGCATGTCTCACTGTTTTTTTTTTCCTCCAGCCCTGTAGGAGTGGTGCTGTCACCCTTGAGAAGGTGCAGAGATAGAGTCATTAGGAGATCACCTGGAGCCACCATGCAGAAGGTGACAGCCAGGGTCTAATCTACACCTTGCTTCATACCCGGGGAGACCAAGTCTCAGAGAGGGCCTGGGCTCTTTTCCATAGCTGAAGTCCTAACTGGGATGCTGTAGCTAGTGTATTCACAGCTAGACCAAGGAAATCTCTGCCAAATCAGGTCTATACATTTTCAGAGATTCTCTACACTTTAAAAAATAATTTTATTCAGTGAGTTTTCTGAGAATCTGTTCTTGACTGTAGGCCACTGATGCCTGCAGCTCTGATTCCAAAGCTCTGTGAGGTGGTGGACTGGTGAGCAGTGGTGTAGAATCCATCTCCGAAGAGGGGAGAGCTGAGCTGTGGGTGACACAGTGGGACCTCTGGACAGTCTTCGCCCACCCAAGGTGTGCTGTGAGGGCAGCAGAACCAACCATTCAGCAGATGGTCTCGGATGCTACTCTTTCTAGCTTTTCAGGAGACTCTTCTTTGTCTAAAGAGAAATGTGCATCCTGTGGCTGACATAACAAATTATCACCAACTGAATGACTTAAAACACCCAAAGGTGACGTGTTAACATCCATTCAAGAATCTAATGAGACACGCAACAAAGCTCTGGGACAAGCCAGGGGAGCTGCCGTCAGAAATGTTCCTACTGTTAAGGAAGAAAAGAGGGGCGACTTTGGAGATTTTTCTCCTCGAGTCCTGGGGATTGGAGGCAGGGAAAGGACTCTGTTGGACTCCCTGGAAGCGCTGGACACCAAGACTGGGTGTAGGCAGGTTTCACCTACTCGGGAAACAGATCCAAGTGGGGGACAGTTTGGGGGTTCCAGCTGGGACAAGCTTTTCCTCTGTCATCTTCAATATTGTGCTCCGAATAATCTGTCTGCTTGCTCAGCCTAAGTACAGTGAAGTCTCATTACACTTTCCATTGAGATGAAATTTATAACCTGTGAACTTCGTAGATCACAATTGTATAACCTGCTGAGTTGTGGCAAATGCGTGCACTTTCAATCAAGGTGAAGTAAAATTTAAGCATTCCAGAAAAATTCCTCATGCTCTGTTCTAATATACCCTCACCTGCCATAGAGAATCACACTTCTGATTTCTGTAATTTTGCCTGTTCTTGATTTTCATGTAAATGTAAACTTGTAGTATGCACTCTTTTGTGTTTAGTTTCCTTTTGTTCAATAAACGGTTGTGGCATTCAGCTATATATAACAACTTAGTAGGACCCCTGTCCTTGTAGCAGACATGGCCATTTTTCCAGGTTTTGACTATTATGCTTTAACCTTCTATAAACAGTGTTACAGATCTTTTTCATGTGGGGCGGGGGGCTGAAAAATATAGTAAATATTTCAATTAGAAAATGTATTACAGCAAAAGATGCACTGGTATTATTCCCACCTACAGACTCTCCCTCGCTTCAGTCACACTTGCCCCGTCATCTTTGCCACATTCCGAAGCAGTTCTGGAAGTCCTGTCGTGAGTATCTTTAGTGTCATTGTCATGACTGCCTTGATTCCCTGAAGCAGTTTTCCTTTTGTGGCCATTTTCACTGTGGGGAGGAGCCAGAGGTCACTTGGTCCCAGATCCAGGGAATTAAGTGAAGGAGATTGTACCAGAACGTTTTTACAAGCCTGCCTTTTTGTTGAACGGCGCTCAGTGGAAGCATTTGCCAGATTTCAATCACAGCCTGTAAAGACACTCATGGAAAAGGACCTCCAGAACTGCCTCCAAAATTATCAAGAGCAATAGGACAAGCATAGTTGAAGTGAGGGGGAATATTATATTTTGAGACAGGATGAGGGGGAATATTTTGAAGGGTATTAATGGCAGTATGTCTTTTACTATAATATGTGCTTTTAAATTTATACATTCGTTGTACAGGTTAAGCACTGTGTATGCATGTGTATCCACCTATTATCTGTCTATCTACCTACCTACCTACCTGCCTACCTACCTACCTACCTACCTACCTACCTATTTCTCCTTGGTAAATCCCTAGGCATGGAATTTCAGGCTCATGGAATGTCAAGTGTATGGCGCAGGGCTCAAGGATGCAAGTTTGGATTCACACACAGCCTGAAGAGAAAAGCAAGGTACTGTGGGAAGTCCAGATACATGTTGTGTACCAGGTCTGAGTTTCTCAGCCAGGCTAGGGCACTTTGAATCCAGCCAGTCACAACCTGAAAGAAAGCACGGAGAGCAGCTGGAGTTGAGCTCATGCTTTATTCCTGCCTCTGCACCTTTGTTCTTTTGGTACAGTTATTGTAGAAACTTTCACAGTAGTGGCTCGGTGCCATCCAGTCAGAGTCAGTGATGTCCTGCATTACATCAGGCAACTGGGAAGATCCATGCAAGGAGTCAGGAAGTGCATGATGTGTTGGTGCCACAGTATGTTCCCACGCACCATGTATGAGAATTCCAGTTGGCTGTGCCTGCACTAGCCTGTAATGCTGTCAACCTCTGCTACGGACTGAATGACTGCACTCCCCACAATGTGATGGCATTTGGAAATGGGACTTGGCAGTAACTAGATCATGAGGGTAGAGCCCTCATGACTGGACTTAGTGCCGGGATTAAAAAGAGACGTGAGGGGAACAGACCGTTTTCGCACCATGTGAAGATGCACCAGGAAGGAAGTCTTCTCCACACCAGGATGCAGGTCCTTCTTGGCACCCCATTTGCCAGCACTTAGATCTTGGATGTTCGTCTCCATAGCTCTGAGAGATAAACACCTGTCCATCAGGGCATCCAGTACATGGTATCTGCATAGAGCAGCCTGGAATCATGTAGGGCTTTGTAAGCTTAGCTGTTTCCATGAGTATGAAATCATGTTTTATTATTATTTAAAATTTTATTTCCTTGAATACTGTTGATCTTGAGCATTTTTATGAGTTTTATGAGTAATTTTTGTATCTTTTTTATGAACTGTCTGCTTAAGTCTTTTGGCTATTTTTTTAATTGAATCATTTAATTTTTCATTATTGATTTACAGAGCTTTAAGAAATATGTGTTCTGGTATTCTGGATAAATATCCTTCATTTTTTATATACACACACACATAGTGTGTATGCATTACATATGTTCTCTAATATATGTATATATGTATATATTATAGTACTATAATATGTACATTGATTATGTAATATATATGGGCACATACATATGCATGTATATATCATTTTATATATATATATATATATATATATATATATATATATGGTATTTTATGGATTCCCTTTTTATTTTATAAATATTGCCTTTGTATAAATAACATTTTAACATTTTTTCTATTTTCATTAGTATGTGTACACAATGTGCAGTGGCCACATTGAGCTTGGGTAGCACGTATGCATTGCTTCAATATTACAGTCCTTCCCCTCCCACTCTTTCCCTCATCCCCTCTGATTTCCACTTTCACATCCATTTGGTTTGACAGTATGCCTATATTCTGGATTTCTGATATTAGAGAAATCATGCCATGTTTACCCTCCTGAATTTGATTAACTCTATTAAGCATGATGGTGTCCACATGTATCCATTGACCTACAAAAGCCTCAAATTTGTTTGAATTTTATGGAGAAGTAGTACTTCGTTGTGTGTACATACTACAATTTTTGTACCCATTGATTTGTTGATGAATATTTCAATGCAATAGCTAGTAATTTAGCTATTGTTAATTGTGCCGCTATAAACATGGGTATACATGCATCTCTACTAACTTTTGGGGGTAGATACCAAGAAGTGGTATCACTGAATCAGAGCGATATTTATTTTCAGCCTTTTGAGGAATTTCCATACTGCTCTCCATAGTGGTTGCACCAGCTTACAGTGCCAGCAGCAGTGTAAAAGGGTCCCTCGCCACATGCATTGGTTGCTGTTTGACTTCTTGATGTAGTGGGGTAAGATCATATCTTAAATATCTTAAATATCATATCTTAAATTTCCAGTCCACCATTTTTCTTCTCTCATGGTCAGTGATGGGAAAATATTGTCTTTATGATTTTTCTAAAAGTGTTACAGTTTATTCTTAGGTCTGTAATCAGTCTTGAATAAGAAGCACATGCACATACGTGTGTGTGAAGGAGAATAACTTGGGAATAATTTTTTCCATGAGTTATTCAATTCTGACACTAATTTTTGAATGGGCTTTTAGACAAAATTCTTCTGGCATCTTTGTCAAAAACTGAACACACACACAACTATTGATACAAATTTATTTATAATATTCTGTTACTTTCCTTTTTATGTCCATATATCTGTATTTACCTAATTTTTATATTTAACATCTTCAAATATGTGTTTTCTCTTTATTATTGGCCAGTAGTTCTAGATATTTTCCTATTTTAATTTGATGACTGAAGTAGATTTTGGCCTTATAATTTTTGTCCTATTTTCCAATTTATCAATTCTGTTTTTATCTTTACAATTTTCTTTTTATATTTGCTTTTATTGTACTTTACTTCTGTTTTGGTGTTTCTAAAGGTGAAAACTTAGGTCACTGACAGCATACTTTTCCTCTTATAATGTAAGCGTTTGAAATTATAAACTTCTCACTAAGTACCTTCTTTTCTGCATTTGTTTACTTATTATTTTAATGATTTCTTTTGCGTTAAGTACATTATCTTAGGTGCTTTAAAGTCTTTGTCTTGACCACTTTGAGATCTACTCCTGTTGATGCAGGTATTTTTATTATGCCTGACTTTTTCTTGTTTCCGCAGTAATTTTGGTTGCATAATGGACATCGTAACGCACCAAAGGGCGTTCAGATTTCATTTTCTTTCTTAGTCAAAAGTAATCCAGTACCTGATTTATTCCAGGGAACCCTGGAAAAGAGTAGTAATGATATGATTGGGTAGTGCTTTTATGAATTAACCTTTAACCTTAGGATCATTAGGAATGGCTTCCCAAAGGATACAATCTTTCTGAAAAAACAGTATAAGAGGTCAATATCTGGCATCATGAGTTGCGATAGCTATTTGCTAAAATGTAATTAGCGTATATATAAATTCTTTAGAGTTAAAGGTCATTGAATTACTTACGCTATATTCTACAACTGACTTTTTTCCTAGAAATTCACTTCTTAGCAATACTGCTGAAACCATATTTGCTTGAACAGTTACTAAAGTTTGCTTGGATGGTGGTTACTTCTGCTTGAAAGAAGTTTGAGGTCAAAATACTTAGGATTTTGCTCTTCGGAAATGTTTCAAGATGTGCTTCCTAAATAGTGAGGAATGAAATCAATTCACTGAACTGTGGTGGCATGCACAAAGGTCATATGAAACACAATACAATAAAATAAGGTCACAGGAAGCCTAAATGTATTGTCTTGTGTGTGATGAGCATGAACATTGCTTTGTGATACTTTGCTTTAGATGTATGTTCATGTGTTTTTAATTATGACTCAACATTTTTCTCTTAGGTTGCATTCACATAAGTCTGTGCTGTGGAACTAGGGGGTCTTTGAGGTTATAGAATGATCAGGAGCAAACCAAATTGATAGAAGACTCAGGTATATTTATTTTATTATCTGGGGTGATCTATCTCGGAACCACATGGAAGAGCATGGGGAGGTGGGCAGCCGTGAGTAACCGATCTATGTGTATGCGTCTCTCTATTCATCCTCTTGTTGATCTACTGGAGAGACATACACATGAGTTTGCTGTGGACTGACCATCGGGTTTACCTCCAGGAAGCTCATAGTTTAGAAGGCAGAGAACCAGGTAGCCAGATATTCCTATCAGAGTATGACAAATCCTGTGGCAAAGTTATTGTAGTTGCCATTTAGAAATGGCTACAACTGATCTTAGAAGGCTTCCAGGAAGAAGTAATGTCTGCACTGAGTCTTGGACTTTGACTACTTGTTATTCGGTAAAGATGAGAAAAGTGTGTGCACCAAAGAAAGAACAGCATGTGCATAGCAGAAAAACAAGACGCAGCAAAGAGCTTCAGAAGCCGTGCACATGTGTCAGTCGGAAACGTGAAGCACTGGAGCCTAGGTGGCCGAGAAACTTGGCCTTTATCATCAGATTGTGCTTCATAAAATTATTGGAGTCACAATAGAATGGATTGGTGGAAGCTGATCTAGAAGAGGTTGTTGGAGTGATCGGCTGGGGGAGGAGGGAGCCAGTGTGAGTATGTACTGGATAACCAGAGGAGTGAGGACCAGAACGCTAGGGGAGAGGTCACAGGCAACTCCTGAGCCTCCTGGTGAGGCCTCAGAGGATGCCGGTGCCATTCCCTAAGGTGGGATCTCGTAAGAGGTGTGAGAGAAAAAGTGATGCTTCTGTTGTTACCGCGTGAAGTGGGCACAGAAGTGTGGGAGGTTAAGAAGCCCAGGGACCAGATGGGGCTTATGGGGCTGAGTGTCAGGGGCAAGAGTGTTGGCTTGTGTGTTATACTGCCGGAGACTGGAGTGTCAACATGCCCAACCCTGCCCAGAGTCCAGCATTCAGTGAGCTGGAGAAAAGGGGAAATCTCATAAATCACCGTGTAAATAAAAGTGCAATTTTTCAGGTCCTTATTTACAATGGCTTCAGTGTGCTACATTTCCAGGAAAATATATGTTCTTGTCACCCAACTTCGAGAGAAGTAAATGAATTTGAATCACATGAGTAGCTTTGAATGCCAGCTTGAAATTTAGGGTGCTACTTTGCACCATCCTCATCCTCTTCTTCTGTATTAGAAGTGCTCCTTTCCCCCTTCTTTGGGCATATAGATTAAAATAAGGCTGTTGCGGGGAATAAAACGAGAGAGACACAGTCAAGGAAACAAGAAGTTCGTGTGAGGATGAGCGGACCATCAGTGAGCCATGACGAACAGAGAGCATCCTTCTGGGACCTGGAGGGAAGGGCAGGTCCCTACGTTTCAGGCCACTCTGTGAATCAGGCGTCACCCAGCTTTTAAGGGACTGCTCCTTTCTGCATCGCAACTTGGTCTGCACACTGCCCTGGGGCAGGGACCTGTCTCTCTAGTTTGCCACCAGATTCCGGGATTGAGTGTTGTGCCTGGAATTTAGAACATCTTCAAAAAGGCATTGAATAAATGACTGAAGGAATGAAAGAGAAGTGAAAACCACCATAAGGGTCTTAGCTTCTTATCTGTACATTGTGGTTAATAATGCAGAGTAGAAGTGAGCCCGTTATTGCTATGAGGATTATATACACTAATGCTTAGTGCAAGGCTTGGCGTATGGTGTGGCTCAGTGATTCAAATCGCCACGATGACTGCTGTTGTCACTGTCATTTTACTGTTATTGTGTTCCTAACAGGTGTCACACGATGTTGGCTGGTAGATTGAGTGAGTTCTTGTGTGGTTTGGATATGAAATGTTCCTCATGAACTGATGCATCTGGAAAGTGATTGGACCATGGGCTAGTTGTGTCAAGTGGCCTAATCCGTGAATTTCAAGCACTGTGAAGGGGTGAGGCCAAGACGGACCACTGAGAGTGTGTCCTGGAGGAGTGTGTCCCTGCTCCCAGCTCCTCTGGCTCTCTCTGCTTCCAGCCACAATAGAATGAGAAGTTGTCCTCTGTCACACCGTTCCACTGACCCCTTCCTACATGCTGTCGTTGCCAGCCGGCCTCGCAAAGGCTGACTGATCCCTCTGAAATGTGAGTTAAAACAGACCTTTCTTCCCTTGAGGTTTGGGTGTCAGGCAATGTGTCCCAGAAATGAGGAAGTGACTGAGGCAATTCTCATCCCCTTAGCTGCTTCATTTCTAAGAGGGAGCTATAAATGGCTGGCCTGCCCTTCATGGGCTTCTACGACCGTCCAAGGTGGTTGATAGTGGGTTTCATTTCTTCACCATGGAAGAAACTGACTCAGAGAAGGCAGGTGGCTCAGAGATAATAGCAAGACAAATTGTGAGAAATCCAAAAGGTTTAAGCTGCTCAGCAAAATGTGCTACTAAATAGGATATAGTCCGTGCGGCTGAGAAGGCACTGGCTGGTTTTGGAGTCCTGTGCTGATTGCTTCCCCTCCTGGCTTCTCCTGTGCTGGCTGCAGGAGCTTATGTTAGCTATTTGTTTTGTGAACTCAGACGAGAACAGGGATCGTGAGGCTGAGTCACAAGGTCCTATGAAGAGCCATCAGCACGCCCATCACATGCCAGGGCTCAGTCCATGGTGGCTGCCGCTGTGTACAGTGATGATACCATGTCGAAAAAACAGGGCTGGTGGACTGGCCTTTAGGGGCTGGTGGTGTCAACTGCCCACGGCGGGTGGTTTGGGTGCTGGGGTCACTTTGGAGTTTCCCTCCATTTCTCACAGATCAAAGTTCTGGTGCTCACTGGAAGGGCCCCTACATCACCTGTGATGGGGAAGGCTTGGTTTGGGGCTCACTGTCCCCCGCCTTCTGGGTTGGCCAGCAACCCTGAATGGAAGGAGAGGTGCCCACAATAGGTCCCAGAACTCAGCACCCACCTGCTGCAGGACAGAAGCTATCAGGCTGCAGGCAGGGTACAAAGACGTCACAGCCAGGAGGCATTTAACAAGCAGCATGACAAGGAATAAAATACCTGTTAATAAGGTACTTCACAGACTTGATTCGAGCCCCATTAAACTTTTCTTTACCTTATTTCACACTCCATTTCCAAAGCACCCTCTCCTTCTCTCCTAACCTTTAACGGTCCCGGCAAGCCAGGGCCCTAATGAAGCCTGGCAGCATAAATTTAAGGCAGCGCCTGCCCAAAGTGCACGGAAACCCACATTCAGGGGAGAGCCTCGGAGTGGCTGGAGGCATAAATCCAGCCTCCAGACCGCGCAGCTGATTCAGCCAGGCGGGTCAGGGGGCGGTGAGGGCCGTGAGTGATGCCACCGCGGGAGTGCCGAGGGCTGAGCGTCCAAAGCCACGGGCCCTGAGTGAGGAGGCCAGCCCGTCCCGAGGCCAGAGTCGCTCATTCATCCATACATTCATTTATTCTGCTAGCCTTCACTGGGGCAGTGTCTACCCTGGGTAGGCACGGTTTATTGTTTCAGAGCCCCAGGAGGTAAGGTTACCCCTTTTCTCAGAAGCCAGAGGAGGTGCACCGATCTCAGTGGGTGTTAGCCAGGGAAGGTGATCTCTCTAGGCTTCACACATGGACTCGAAGGTCCTTTCACAGGAAGGCTGTCCAGAGAGCCTGGGCGGGTAGATGGGCAAAGTTTTGGAGCTTGTGGTCACTACTGCCACTGCAATATGAGGGGTGCCCTCAGCCCGGGCTTTCCGGGTCATGTGCAGCACTGGTGGGATCCTGCGTAGCAGCCCACCCCCGTCACTGTGATTATTCAGACCCCAAGAACACCGTTGGCGTCTGGCCATAATGTGGCCTGCTGCTCCTCTCTGGCACCAAGATGGGTGGATTCTCTGTGTCCAGCCTGGAGTCAGGGCCCTGGAAAGCTGCTCAGTGTGGGTTTTAGGATTAAGGGTTCAAGTCAAAAGCCTGTTCTTGTTTTATCTCTTTTCTCAAGCAATGATACTATTTTTTGCCTGGAGTTGAGGATGAGCTGACAGAGATTAACATCAAGTTGTCTTTTCTACCCTCTTTAACGTGTTCTATTTTTTTCTGTCATGCTACGATTGGGTACTGTGACCTCTCTCTTGGTTTCCCTAGCTCCTTTAAAGGTTAGTTTTGTGTATGGCAGGGCATCGATTTTCTGTGTCTTTGGGGGAAATGGAGAGATCTCTTGGAGTCCCATGTTGCCATCTCGCTCAGTCCCTCTCCTTCCAGTGCACAGAAGAGGGAATAAACTGGATCCCCTCTCCTCTCCCAGGCAAGCTGGGCTTTTCTCTGCCAGCACCCCCCCCCCCACCCCCCAGCACTTTCCAACACTATTTTTTATTCCATTGAGTGTTTTCTGTGATGAAAGAGGTGCTCTGCTTTCCCCTGGAACTCCCTTTCTGATCTGCCATCTGGCTCTGTGTTTGGGGCTGGATTCTCTCTGGCTTCACGTGGTCTCTGTCACCTGTAGTAATCATGTGACACAATGATTTGTGCTTTTTCCCCCTTTTTTATTTTTTTCCAAGGGAGTCTCTCTGTATCACCCAAGTTGGCTGCTATAGTTCAGATCTTGAGTGACCCCCCCCCCCCCCCAAAGCCTCATGCACTTGGAACTCTGTGTTATCAGGAGGCACAGCTCAGCTGGAGTGGGGGGGGGGGATGTTTGGGGTTTGACCTGGTGATAATGGGGAAAAGGGCATCTAGGGCAGAGTTTTTAGGTGTGTGTTGTTGACTTGTGGGTCAGGAAATGAGGGAGAGGCAACTGGTAGCTCTGAACTAAGTAATGGAAGGAAGAAGGAACATTGTTACAGCTTCTCCCTGGGAAAGCTCTAGCCTAGCCAGTCCACAGACTCCACTTCACTGCTGCTTCCCTTGCTTCTGTCTGCAATGGGTGAGTGGCTCTCCGGCCTCTGCCATGTGCCTCACCATGGCCAGCTGCCCCATGAATGGACTGTGTGTGTAAGAGACCTTCTGAAACTGAGCTAAACAAATCTTTCCTTTCGTACATTGTGAGTGTTGGGTATTGAGTCACAGCAATGAATAAAATAACTGGAACATTGGCCTTGCACTCTTGACCTCCTTCCTTCGTTTACTGGGTTGCCTACGATCACAGGCACATGCCACTGTATGTGCCCAGCACAGAGTTGACTAAAGGCTGGGTCTCCCTGTGTTCATGGCATATTCATGTGGCTAGGGCCTGGGCCTCCAGAGTCCCCGCCTAGGGCTCAGCAAGTGAGACTGTCTTATCAGTGCGGAATCAAAGAACGTCACTTGTTAACCAGCTGTGCTAAACTGGGCATAGTGTGAGTGGGTGCAGGTGTTGGAGGGCAGTTGGGGGAGGGTACAGCAAGAACATGGGTGAAGAGGAGCGTATGCTTCAGGATTCCCCATATGCAACTCCAGGGCTGCCTGGCATCTATCCTGGTTAAAGAGAATAGTATTCCTCAGGCTGCTTGGACTTGGACAGTCTTTGGACACACAGTATATATGACAGTGAGATGTCACTTTGTGGCTGGGATCTTGTTATCATTCTCCTCTTTTCATCTTGATCATCTATTTTGATTTTGTCTTGGGCTCCCTTACCCTTTTCTTCACACGATGCCATAGTTGTCTGAGGCACAGTTTGATCTTCTTGATGCTCTGATGATATAAATGGTTGTGTTTGTGTGATTGTTGACAATGCTGCTGCTGGTGGTGGTGGTGTTAGTGTAGGTGGTGGTAGGTTGGCTTGGTGTTCCTGATGTTGGTGGTGGCAATTATGGCAGTGGCACTGGGGATGATGATGTTAGTGGTACTGTGGCAGTGATGTTCCTGCCCATTGTATTGTAATGGTGGTTATGATGGTTAGGGATAGCATTGACGGACTTGGTGGTGATCATGGTATTGCTGGTAATGTTTGTGGTAGTGATAATATTGTCATTTCCACAGGTAGTTGTTTTTAGGATGATGGCTGTCAGAACGGTGGTAATTTTGGGAGTGATGGTGATGGTAGTGTTGTTGGTAATGGTGATATTGGTGGTGCTGATGGTCATGGTGATGGTGATTTTGCTCTTGGTAGTTGTGCTGATGATGGTTTTCCTGGTGGTGGTAGTCATAGTGGTCAAGCCCATAAATTGGATTCAGGCTGACACAAATCCTGGAACTAGACACTTGCTTTGTAATCCTGGCCTTAGTGAGTTATTTAGTATCTTTGATTCTCTTTTGGCTTATCTATAAAGCAGGGATAATAATTCAAGAAAAACTTACATGGTATCACGAGAGCAAGGGCTAATTTGTATGTTTCACCTACTTCTGCCTAGGGTCCCAAGGTTTCTTGTCTTTTTTTGGGTACAGGAGCCTGGCAATATCACTATCCTCCAGGAAGAATAAGTCTTCTAGGTCTGTAAGTGTGTCTTCAAGACTGAGAGGGCTGGCCCTGCTCCCCTGAGATCTATGTGCCAGGTGAGGAGGCCTCCGGTCAGCTCAAGAGCATACCTCACGAGCACATCTATGTCTTCCTTTCCACCCTACTAAGTTGGAAGCTGCCAGCTCCGTTTCCTCAGCCTCTGTAAAGACCCACACATCCCTCTCCGTATCCCCAGATCTGGTGATACTCTCTGTAGGCAATGGCGGTGATAATCATGGTGTTCATTATTTAATACTTGATATATCCTGGCACTTTGTTTTATTTAATTCTCACCTTAATTTTGCAAGAGAGGTCTTAGTAGTAGCAGCATGTTATAGCGGGGAAGTAGAGGCAAAGGGAAATGCGGGGATCTGCTTAGGGTCACACTGGACAAGGCAGCTTTCGGTACAATGATGACTTTAGTTGCTTTTCAGTGATCTCTTTTGAGATGATCAAGCCTGCATCTTCTGGGATTTTTATTTATTTTCTTTTTTGCTACTTTCATAAACAAAACCTCAATGATGTCTTACCCCTCTGAACTCCTCTAAGTTGTTTCATTTCTCTGGTATTTTCCCAGCTAGCCCAATTCAACACATCCATTGCACACTATCTTGCCTAGAACTTCTCTGATATTTCACATTAATAAATTGTCTGGCTCATCTCAAGTGACTCTACCGCTCATGTTACTCACTGGATCCAGTTTGTGTCTCCAAATACCCCAGCTGGGTAGGTGCAAATCAGTGAGAACAATGAGAAATGCAAGACAAGTGCTCCATGTTCTGTCAAGGGAGAGTCACCGCGGGTGACCAGACCCCTTGATCATTGTGATCATTGAAGAGATGATATCACCTTGAGGGAACCACTCCTCCATTAGGATTAAGATTTGTGAACCACCCTAGATTGGGGATCAAGAACTGGTCTGGATTAGAGTGTGAGTCATTTGTGGGCTGTCCAATGACAGAAGAGCACCCACCCAGATGTGGGAGGGCCAACTGGAACTCCAAGGGTATAAAAAGGAGGAAGAGGGAAGATTGTCACAGCTTCTTCCTCTGGGAAAGCTCTCACCTTTGCAATTATCTACTGTTACACACCGCAGATCGTCAGCACAGATTCGCTCCAGTCTCGACTTGTGCCTGTCTGCCCATTGCTGCTCTTCGGTCACTGATCTTCAGGCTCCGGTCTTCACCTGAGATCTACAGCAGACTCTCACCTCACTGGCTGTCCTGCAGTCCTGGATGGGAGATCTACTTCACGGCTGAGCAGCCATCTTGGACTATCCCTATCCTTGGATTTGTAAGCCATCCTAATAGATTTTTTGGTGATAAAATTTGTGAATTCTGTCTTGAAGTAACCTAAACTAGTACAGTCATCATTCCTTGCAAAGGGTGAGGCTCAACCTAGGCCTGTGAGAGTTGATCTTCCTAGGTCTACAACAGTGTCCTCGGATACAAGAGCCAATGACCTGATCTTTGTTTATTCCATTGCTCACAGTTTCTACGTTTAAAGAATTTCAGTCTTTCACTGCAGCTTCCACCACACAGAGAAGAGGGAAACTAATAATTCTCACGTACTCATCACACATACCCAATCTCTTTCATCCAGTCCCTCCTTGACTATTTTAATACAAGTTTCACATTGTATGATTTCAGCAGTAATTTTCTTCCATATGCAGGGGTAGCTCTATTACTTTAAGTATAGTGGATTGAGCTGTTCGAAATGAGTCAAAGAACTGATAGAGAATTGCCACAATATCAAAATAAAATCATCAGGTAAGTCGTTATTTTTTCATTTTAAATGTGTTCCGATTTCTCTGGTTGACTCTGAATCCAAAGGCACTTGTTACCCTGGCTTGGTCTGCCTCTTGCATCTCTTTCAGTCTCCTTGGATTCTTCTTCCAGCCTTTTTGGTTTCCTTCAGAAAATAGAGCTCTTATCCTACAAGACTTTGGCGCTCAGGCTTGGCCACTGTTCCACCTGGTATTCTTGGAACCTCATTGTACTGCCCATAGTTCTCATATTTCCCAGGGGTAGGATTGAGCCTGGAGTCACTGTCCGGCAAGGTTGGTGTTGAGGTGGTGAGTACTGCCTAGTGTGCCGTATCTGGGAAACTTGGTGCTACTTGCTCTGACTTTCCTGAGGGGAACCTGAGAGCTCAGAGTCATCAGTCTGAACCATCTTTTACAGTGCTCCTCATTAATCATCCCCCTAATGTCTTCATGTCCTATTGATAACTATGACCTGCATTCATTATTTCATTATGGATTGAAAAGTTGTATCTTTAGAATTATCTTAATCATTTTGCATTTATGAGCTGATATATTTTAGTAATATAATAAGTTCCCTTATTATTTCATACATATCCTGAAGTATAGTTCATGTACAAAGGGCAGAAAAAATACTTGATTAATTTATTTAGAAATTAAAGTTGATTCAGCTTGGCTCAGTGACACAGGTTTCTGATCTTAGCACTCTGGGAGGCTGAGGCAGAAGGATTGCAAGTTTAACCTCAGATTGGGCAACTTAATCATTTAGGGGGAACCTGTCTCAAAATCAAAAATCAAAAGAAAAAGAATTGACTGGAGGTGTAGTTCACTCCCCAGTACTACCACCCCCCCAAAAAAAGAACACTAAGATGTATAACATTAAGATGTTGGTTATTAGAAATAAGACTGAGACCATAAGACTATGGAACTAAGAATTTATGTACTGGAGTCAAACCTATGGGAATCACAGGTTCACAACCTTCGTTGGGAATCAATGAGTTTTTTTTTCTTTTTTTTTGTAGATAAAACTCAGGTTTTAAAAAATCTTAAGCACCATAATTTACTAATTTCTAAGGGAAAAATTCAGGGAAACAGCAGACTCAGTGCAACATTATAGCATCAGTCTCTTCAAACAATCTAAGCCTCAAACACAGCTTCAAAACAAACTCTCTTTTTCTGTCCTGGGACATATTTCACACTAGCAGACAAGATCTAACGATGTGTGCAATACAAATTAGCACAAAGAATGCCACTTAGACTTTGAGCTTAGTTTTTAAACATCATTATTCATTCAGGTTGAAAGCCTCCAAGACTATATCTCATTCTTCGGCTGACTGTAGTCCATAAATCCATAGTCCCATAGTCTCTGTCTTGTTTATAATAAGCAACCTGGCAGAGCAGGTACAGCTTGCTAAAAACATTCTTATGTAGGGATTTCGCTAAAGCTCTGCTAGAAAAAGTCCATCAGTGTTTACAAGAAAGTCTAGTCAAGGGCACTAGTGCAGCTCATGTTGTGAGGGATGGGGGCTGCCCCCTACGCTTTCTCCCAATGTCCTGTTGGAATGACATGTCAGATTCTGTGCCTCCAAGAACAAACTCCATGGCTGGTTAGCTGCTTGACTTAGTGATGATGGCATGACTTCCATAGTTCTGAATGCTGAAATCAGATAATTTTGGAAGGTCGCTGATCATATGTGTCCTCAGTGAAAATGTTGGTAGACATACAGCCACTTTGGCACAGGTATGTGCAAACCTAGTTGCTGTTTCAGTTCTGTTTTCGTTGCTGTGACAAAATACCCAACATCCATAACTTAAGGGAGGAGAGATTTATTTAGCTCACAGTTTCAGGAGGGCTCACATAGTCTATTCATAGATGGCTGGCAACTGTGGAACCACATGGCAGAGGCTGGAGAGCTGCTTAGCTGCAGACAGAAACCAAGGGAGGGAGGAGCAATCCAATGCCTGGAGACTCAAGCCAGGCCAGAGCTTTCCCAGGAAGAAGCTGTAACATGTTTCTTCTTCTTTCTTTTAATCACTTCAAGTTGCCAGCTGGACCACCCCCACAACTGGGTGGGTGCCCCTTCCCCACTTCTGGCCCTTGAGACAACACACACCTGAAAGCTATTCCCTGGATATTTGCCAATTGCAACAGATGGATACAATCTCTCCAAGTCAAGTTACAAGCACCCGCCTTCCAGCCAGGCCCCACCTCCCAATGTCACACAGTTCCACAGCTGTCCCACAACATCCAAGTACACGAAGCTTTTGGGGGACACTCCAGATTCAAATCATAGCAATTACATAGACACAACAGCAATAGAAAGTTACTTTCACCCCCACCTGTGATGTGGTCTGTCCCCTAGATTAGTAATTGTCCCATACCAGGCACTCAGCAAGTATTTCTTTTATGAACAAGTGAGTGAGAAATGAATATAGTTTAGGTATTGTGGTCATCCTTGGCAATCTGTGCTAACATAAATGTGTGTGTGTGTATGTGTGCGTGTGTGTGTGTGTGTGTGTGTGTGTGTGTGTTTCTTGGGATTGAAACAGGGCCTTCAAATTAAGCTACATTTGTAGCCCATTTTTCCTGTTTTATTTAGTGACAGGATCTTGCTGAGTCACTAAATTGCCCAGGTTGGGTTCAAACTAGTAATATTTCTGCCCCAGCCTCCCAGAGTGCTGGAATTATTGGCCTGTACTACCAGGATCAGCAAAAAATCTACTATTTTAAAGGTATATACTTACTATCATTCTTCCATATGTTTTTACATTTTATTACAATGAATGCATTCAAATTTTCTTTTTTATCATGGTAAGTATATATTAAATGAAATTTATCATTTTAACCATCTTATTTTTCCCCATTTTATTAACATGTATATATGCAGTCTACACTGTTTACATTGAACTTGAGTATTTTGTGCACATATGTATTGTGTCGAAATTGCAAGCCCTCCCCCCTCCCTTTCCGAGCCTCCCATACCTTTCTCCAACTACGACTGTCCCGCCATTTGGTTCCATGAAATGACTCTGTTCTGGGTTTCTCATATTAGAGATATGAGATATGTAAGCTTTTGTGTCTGACTCATCGCACTGAGCACAATGGTTTTTAACATATTAAAGTATACAATTTAGTGGCATTAAACATGAAGTATGATCAAAATAAACAGCGACTATTTAAAATTAAAAATATTTTAAAAACACTCATTACATTAAGACACATTGACGCAACAATTCTCCTCAGAATACTCCCACTCGCTTGGAATGCACTAAGGGGGAAGGAGCAGCGGTGTGTGTGTGTGTGAATGGAATATTTTGACTGGGATCCAGGCAGTATGTCTCTCACTGTAATACGCTTAAAACATTTTCACACCCACCCTATTTCCAATCACACCTGCGCTTGTCACCCTACATGGAAACATCACACCCTCGGAGCAGCTTCTCCCCGACTCCGCCTCTCGGCCACACCAACCACACAAACCGCGCTCTGGCTCTGTGCCCTTGCCTACCCTGTGCGCTTCGTGTAAATAGTGTGTTATGGGATCACATAATTTGTGGCCTTCTGACATTTTACAAACAGACTTTCTATTTTAGAATAACTTTGGATTTACAGAAATATTGCATAGTAGAGAGTACCTGATTGCCTCACTTTGGTTGTGGACATTTACTTGTGTGTTTTTTGTTGATTTATTGAGACAGGGTCTTGTTCTGTAGTCCTGTCTGGTCCTGAACTCACTATGTAGCCCAGGCTGGCCTTGAACTCACAGCAATCCTCCTGCCTCAGCTTCCCAAGTGCTAGGATTACAGGCATGTGCCGCCATGTCCCACTTATGAGGGGCTTGGTAATAGAACTCAGGTCTTTGTGCTTTCTAGGCAAGCACTTTAGCCACTGAGCAACACCCCCAGACCCTATGGCTGGTTTTAAAGTCATGGATGCATTTACTGTGTTTTAATCCATTACAGATCTTATCCTTTTTGATGGTGGAGCTTCCCTAACTTTGGCTCGCAGGGTCCTGTAAGCTGACACTGGCATATTTCCTTGGCGTGCTTACAAACCTGGCTGTCAGGGAGGAAACACCCCGCTGGCATTGGGTGAAGAAGACTTGAAGGCAGGGAAGGAAGACCTCAGAGCTGCAAGTAGAGAAGGAAATGCTAAATCTATTTCTTGGGAAAGTGCTTTTTGGGAGAATCCGCTCAGGAGCATTAAATGCCCCAGCACGGTTCCCACCAGGCTGGAGAGTCTGCCTTTATTAACAAACCCAGGCTGGCTTCTTTTCTCTGGGTGGTGGGATGCCAGGGCCTTCCGCCCTTGCACAGCTCCGCCGCAGAGGGGATAATTAGGCAGGCCCACTGTGACCCTCCACTGGCGCTTCGCAGCCAGGCTTGGCGTGAAACTAGGAAGACCTGAGTTCCCCCACTGGCTGGGAATATGGAGGGCAACAGACAGGATGCCCTGAGTGACAGTCATCTAGAAGGCAGCGTGCAGGCAGAGGCTGCCTGTTCACCAAAGAACTCTGTGGTGCAATTTTTTCTCTCTCACCAATCTACATCTTTAGCTCTTTACTATTATTATTATATTTTAATTTGAGGCAGAGTCTCACCAAGTCGTTAAGTTGCCCAGGCTGGGATTGGACTTGTGCTCCTCCTGCCTCTGGCTTTCTGGAAAGACTTCCTCACTGCATGCCCTGGAACCTCAGAGAGTGGGGCGACATCTTCATCGAAGATGCAGCCATCATTTGCTCTCGGGGGCGGAGCCCTTGGGGATGTCTGAGAACAAGCACAGCTACTGGGCAGGGGAAGGGACGCACATCTTTCTCTTCCTCACCCAGACGACTCCTCAGAGCCCGTAGCACCTTTGTGAAAGATGTCCAGCTCTCTTATATTATTATAACACAAAAGAAACAAAATTATTCTCTTATTATGCTAAAAAAATTTTGGGCCCCAATTCTGCGATCGTCTTTGTGCCCTTTGGGAAGCTTTTTCCTTGCCCACTTTCCAGCCGCTGGTGCCCAGGAGGCCTGGGCCATCCACATTCCCCTGACCCCAGGCCAGCCCTGGCCCCTGAGACCTGCTGGGAAGGGAAGGCTTTCCTCACTCCCCCTGTCCTGTTTAGCTGGATTCCCGGGTCCTATGGGAATTCTAGCTTGAATTTTTTTTGAAGAATCTCAGTGCCTTTCTCCATAATAGCTCTCCTAATTTGCATTCCCCCCTGAGAGTGTGCACGGGATCCTCTTTTGTCCTACATCTCTGACAGCACTTGTCACCTTTCATTGGTTTTATGTCACCGTGGCAGGAATGAAGTGACAGCTCACCGTGGTTTTCATGTGCTTTCCTTTTATGGTAGTGTTGTTGAACATTTTTTCAAACATCTACTGGTCATTTGTATGCATTTCTTCTGTCAGTCATTCTTTTGTCTTTAAAAAATGTCTATTCTAGCTCCTTTGCCCATTTTGAAATAAAGCTATTCACCACCCTATTGTTGAGTTCTTAGTGTTCCTATGAGCTTTGGATTGTTAATCCGTTATGGTTTGCAAATATCTTCTCCCATTCTCTAGGTTGTGTCTTCACTGCATGACATCTTTTGCTGTGTGGAATATTGTAGGTCATTATAAAGAATACAACTCAAGAACAGCCAAATGGGAGAGACATAGGAGCAAGGTTAGAGGGGGTGCAGCTTCCATACATTTCCCCTGTTCTCCCAGCATGGACACAGGTTCCCTAGCCTGGAAATTCTCCAAACTCCATCAGTTGGGGTTTCATGGAGCCCAGTTATGTAGGCATGGTTGATTAAATCCTTGATCATGTGATCTTCACCCTCCCATTCCTCTGAGTTGTGTGGGGCAAAAGTTCCCACTCTTGGTCACATAGATGGCTTCTCTGGCCACCAGCCTCATGCTCCAAGAGTTGCTTCATAACTAAATATGTATTTTCTGTTACCATGTCACATCCTGTGATCTTCCCTCTTCTCTCTCCCTCTGCCTCTGTCTCTGTCTTTTGCTCTTTCTGTGTATGTGTATGTATATGTAAGGCTATTCAGTGGTTATTAGAAACAGCTGAATCTTATAAGGCTGTGCAGTTATCATAGATAGCTAAATACTCACCAAATCCCAGGGGGCACTGCTGGATCATGGTGTCCTGCCTCCGATTAGATGTAACTTTGTGTTTGGGTTGGAACCAACGAAAGTGTTGTGTATTGCTTTTAGGATTCGCCATCCATGACCTCCCACAGGGCGCCTCTCTGCCCTTTCCCCTTTCTGACAGGTGGGATAAGGCTGACTCTGAAGGTGCCAGCCTTAGGTTGGTTTCCTTGGAAACAGACTTTGAGATAGAGATCTACATGTAGGTGGTTTGTTATGCAGTGTGCTCAGAATACCAGTAGAAGAGAGCAGTGTGGTCCTTCTGTCCATGAGGGAGAAGCTGACCAGAATTCAGTCACAGCACTGCTGATCACATGGGGTGCTCTGAAGGTTGGATGGCCCTCTAAGATGCCCCGAACTGGAGGAGTCCTTGGAACTTTGTTCCATCATTTCCCCAGTCACTGGCAGCTGGCTTTGTCCAGGGAATAGAAATATCCGGGGTGAGGCAGCACTCTGCAGCAAAATCTCAAGCAATCACAGCTATGAGACAGAAAACAGTCATCAGACACGGGGGAGGGGGCTGAGATGGGGAGCCTCAGGTCAGAGAGAATTGTGGGATGGTGGCTGCCTGAGGTCAGAGTCATCAGGCTGTGTGTCCCGTCAGCTCTCACAGAGGAACGGTAGACGATGGGAGCTTGGGAGGATACATGCCACTCTGGTTCCTGCTGAAAATTTTTCCAAATGTCTATTGAAAAGAAATTTTTTCTATAAAAGAAAACAATGCATTGGATATTCTGGAAGACTAGCCATGGAAGAAGCTGTGAAAAGAAAACCTACATGAGTCCAGGGCTCCACACCAGTGGCTCCCGCCAGATAGTCAGGCTTGGGTGACACACGCGGGGATACCTCCCTTGGATTCTTGTTGCTTGCAAATTCGATGTTAGTCTCTGCTTGCCAAATCCAGCCCCTGGGGTTCTTCTGAGCTGAGCCTCTATATTAAATAAAATTAATATTCTTAGCTTAGTATCCTTAATTTAATTTTTTCTGATATATATTTCACTCACGATGAGTTTTTAATATTCAAACATCAAGAATTGTATGTATGTCCCATCTCTCACCATTTCAACAAAATTAAATGATAATTTTTGATCAAATCAATATTTGGCACTTACATTACTAGAATTACATAAATATTGTCCACAGCCACAGCTACTTGTGTTCTATATTTTACTTTTTTGTGTAATGTTTAAAATTTCTAAATAAAAATTAAGATTGACCTTTTGTTTAAAAAATCCAATTTTTTTTAATGTACCTGTGACTAAATTTTCCCATATCTGTAAGCTATCCAAAAGTTTTAATCTGGTCGGGCAATTGGTGCCTGTGTCGGTTCTCGTCCCATCCACTGTTAAACTTCCACCTGGGCGGGCAGCGTCAGCCCCACAGCTGTGCTTCCCGCAGCTGCTCCCGACATTTACCCCTCACCATCCTTTTCTTAGCCTTTTAGTGGCCAAAGGAAATATTCGAGACGTGAGAAATGGCTGCAAAAATAAAATTGCAAATTACAGAGGAACTTTTAATTAAATTGCATAATACCATGTCAACTAAATCCAACCTTCTTCCAAGTAGCTTTCTTACTCCAATTCAGTCTGCTGAGGCAGCTACATTCTGAGACGTCGCTGAAAATACGGGACAGTTCTGACCCACACCCTGATGGAGAAGGGCAGACTGGCACCTACCCGAATCCGCACTCCACTCCCCTTAGTCTTGGAGAGGCTGACATGCTGGGCTGCCCCAGCTACCCCAGGTGTGGGGCTCCCTGCAGCCTGCCTCCTTTTGCTTTCTGTTCCCATCTGTCACCAGCCTCCTTGGTGTGAGCCCCTCCACCCCCACCGTGCTTTCTAAGCGTTCATTTCCTCAAGGTAGTCTTCTATTTCTTCTGTGGACAGCTGCTTCTACAGAGGATGTCCAGACGGGAGCGTCACGCTCCTCCTCCCTGTGTTTAGCTCTCTCCCGTCCCTGGGAGGGGAGCAGGTGAAGGATGGGTGTTCCCGTGTCCCTTCCAGGGACTTGCCCCGTGGTGTTGGCTTGGCACGCGCCTTCCCGTTGCTCCCCAGGTGCATTTTCTGCCATATTTTGGGAGCAGGAGGCCGATCTTCAGGAACTGTTTGACCCAGTCCTTTTCACCTTCTGCCTTCAGTGGGATTTGCTAATGGGGGCTCTGCAGCACAGGCTCCAGGTGAAGTGTGTGTGTGTGTGTGTGTGTGTGTGTGTGTGTGTGTGTGTGTGTGTGTTGGGGGGGGTGGGTGCTGGCAGGATGGACTTCAATAGTGCACTTTTGTGTCTATAAATGAGTCCCCTTTCTTGCTGGCTAGCCTCCTAGCTGTTTCTATGGTGGACAAACAGAACCTAAAAACAAATCACGAGACTTAACTTTTCCGCAGATTATGTAGCTGCTTAAACTTAAGAGGAAAAGAAATTTTATGTTTACAATTTATAACCTCATTGTTTTGACTCCAATTTTCTGTGATTGCACATTTATGATTTCAGTCAAGTTACTCTTTCTCCTCTTTCTGTGTGTTTGGACCTATTTCATTTAGTGATAAATTTAGGAGTTAAAGAGCCTCAGTGTTATTTCCCTCTCATAGCCCCAGGTGTGCTGCCTTTGGTCCCATCTTGTCTTCAGTGATCATTCTACATGTACCACTGCAATTCTGGCTTCCAGAATCCTTTGGGGCTTGCTCTGCACCAGAGGATCTTTCTTCCTCAAGACTTTGACCTTGGCTTAGGGGTATGCCATGGAAGGGGGTAAGTTGCCTCCTTGGCTCTTAGCTATCTCAAAATTAATTGAATATTCTATTATTTTTCCACTCAAGAGGGAGCAGGACTCCTTTCTTAAGAACTTTCAAAATGTCTCCTCTTAGTCTTTCTGCCTAGACTGAAAAAATTTTCCAGTCTGATGAGCAAGGGATGGAAAACTCTGCAACATCTCCTCCTTGATGCTTGTACCTCAAAATTCACGCAAAGACCAGATGATGCAAAAGGGAAATGAGAGGAATTAGGAGGACAAAGAAATAGGGTGGAGAAAGAAGAAGATGTATTACTTGATAAAAGTCAATTCTGCTTCCACTCCATTCCCAATTGTGACTTTTTGGGTAATATAAAGGAGAAGTTCTGAGAAGTAGTTGAGGCCTGAAGCTGAACACTCATATCTTAAGAGAGGAGAAATTCATGGTGGAGATGCTGAGGATGTTGGGGAAGGATTCCCTGTGAGATGGAGGCTGAAGCTCTGCTCTTTTGAAAAGTAGTAAGACCTCCAGATCAAGAAACATCCAAAGAACTGCAGCCCCAGGCCAGGACAGGATAAGCCTGAGTCAGGCCAGAGAGCTCAGGAAGAGGGAGAAGTGGAAAACAGTGCCATTTGTACCTGAAAGGCTGAGAAGACAAACTTTTTGTTGAGTTTGAAGATTGAGGCCAGGAAAATGGACAGAAGCAGTGGCATTAGCAGCAACTTTTGTGCAGGGCCAAATATCAGTGTTGCTCATTAAGTCCTCACTGTAACCCAGTGAGGTACTTTGTGCACTTTTCAAACAGGAACCTAGAGGCAGCTAGAACAGAGAGCTTGGCATCCTAATCAGGACAGAGTTAGTGCATGAAAGACAATCTGATGGCCCTTCTGTCTGCTTCTAAACGTGGGTCCCCATTACATTTCCTCTGTGTTAGCTGCTTGAATCCTGTAGCACAGAAATAGGTGGTTGAATGAGATGATAGCAATAGTGATGATAAACAGTAACAACAGAGATGCTAAAAATAAATCATGAATATCTGTTACACATTAAAAACTCCCAGGCTTTTCACTGTCCTAGCCATTTTCAGAAATAAAGGCTGAGTCATTTAGACTGCAACTTGCACAAAGAAAATTGAGTAATTTCTGCTGTTCCTACTGCCTGGGAGTGGTGTTCAATTGGAAAATATTGGTTTTGACCTTGGCCGTGCTAGGACTTCATTAAAACCACTATTGAGTTTCTCTTCAAAACAATTCTGAATTGGACGTCAATAAAGTGATGGAATAGGGCAGCTGTAGATCCAAGCTCTTGTCTCCACATTGAAACACTGAAAAACATGCAACAAATACCAGAAAGAACTTCTCAGAATCCTGAAAAATAATAAAAAACCAACAGGATCTAGGTGATTACAGAATCAAGGAAAACACAACTTTCTCCTCATTTTATTGATATGTATAAGTGCAAAATTTAAGGTTTACAATGAAGTTTAGCATTTTGTGCACATACGTATCTTGTCAAGGACTTTCCCTCTCTCCTTTTGTCCCTCCCCCTACCCACCCTTCCTTCTCAATCTCCCCACCTTACCCCCCCTGTTTCACTTTGTTTTTCGTTTTAAGTTCCATAATAGTTGTGATCTGGGACTCTCACATCAGAGAGACTATTCGATGTTTCACCTTATGCTTCTGACTCACTTTACTAAGCATGATGTTCTCAAGTTTCTTCCATTTGCCCCTAAAAGCCTCCACACCGTTGGACTATATTGATGCATAGTATTCATTGTGTATAAATACCGCAGTGTGTATCCATTGGTGTGTTGATGGGTATTTTGGTGACTTCCATATTTTACCTATTGTTAGTTGTGCTGCTATGGACATGGGTATACATATATCTCTGTTGTGTGTTGTTTTGGCCTCTTTTGGCTATATTTCCAGGAGGGGTGTCGCTGGATCAAAGGGGATATTTATTTCTAGTCTTTTGACAGATCTCCGTACTGCTTTCCAGAGTGGTTGTACCAATTTACATTCCCACCAGCATGCAGAAGGGTTCCTTTCTCCCCACATCCTCGCCAGCACTGATTGCTATTTGAATTGTTGATATAGGCCATTCTCTCTGGAGTGAGATGCTATCTTAGCCTTGTTTTGATCTGCATTTCTCTTATGGCTAGGGATGTTGAGCATCTTTTCATGTATCTATTGGCCACTTGTACTTCTTCCTGAGTGAACTGCCTCTTCATTTCTTTTGCCCATTTTTTTAATAGGACCCTTGATTTTGGGAGACTTACTTTTCTTCAGTTCCCTGTATATTCTGGTTATGAGCCACCTATCTGAGGTGTTGGTGGTGAATACTTTTTCCTAGTCTGTTGGTTCTCTTTTATGAACAGTGTTGATAATTTCCTTTGTAGTGCAGAAAGTTTTTAATTTGACATCCCATTTGTTGATAATGGGGACAGTTTCTTTGCTTTTGGTGTCTTAAGAAAGTCTTTGCCTACACCGATATCTTTTAGAAATTTGCCTGATTTGTCTTCTAGAAGGTTCAGTGTTTCACTTTTAATGTCTAGGTCTTTGATCCACTTTGTTTGACTTTGGTGCATGGTGATAGATGTGTGACTAGATTCATTCTTCTGCATGTGGATGACCAGTTTTCCCAGCACCATTTGTTGAACAGGCTGTCCTTTTTCCATTGTATGCATTTGGCCCCTTTGTCGAAGATTAAGTAATTGAGGGTATTTGGGTTTGTCTCTGCATCTTCAATTCTGTTCCACTGGTCTATCTGTCTGCTTTTGTGCCAGTACCACATTGTTTTTACAACTATTGCTTTATAGTACAGCCTGATGTCTGGAACTGTAATGCCTCCTGCCTTGGTCTTGTTGCTCAGGATTGCTTTGGCTATTCTTGGTCTCTTTTGGTTCCATATGAATTTAAGGATTGTTGTTTCAAGTTCTTTGAAGAAAATTGTAGGTATTTTGACAGGGATTGCATTGAATCTATATATCAGTTTAGGTAGTATAGTCATTTTGACTATATTTATTTTGCCTATCCAACAGCAGGGGATGCCTTTCCATTTTTAATGTCTCCTATAACTTCTTTCTTCAACGTAATGTAGTTTTCTTTATATAAGTCCTTCACATCTTTGGTTAGGTATACTCCTAGCTATTTAAAGTTTTGCTGATCTATTGAGAATGGAATTGTTTTTCTGAGTTCTTGCTCAGAAAGTTCATTGTTAGTGTAGAGAAAAGCTATTGATATTTTAGTGTTAATTTTGTAGCCTGTGGCTTGGCTAAATTTTTTTATTATTTCCAGGAGTTTTTGTAGTGGAGTTTTTAGGATCTTCCATGTAGGTAATCATGTCATCTGCAAATAAGGAGAGTTTGACCTCCTCCGTTCCAATGCAGATTCCCTTTATTTCATTTTCTTGCCTAATTGCTATGACAAGTGTTTCAAGGACTATGTTGAATAAGAGTAGTGAAAGTGGGCAGCCTTGTCTTGTTCCTGATTTGAGAGGGAACGATTTCAATTTTTCTCCATTTACTATATTTGCAGTAGGCTTGGCATATATGGCTTCTATGAGTTTTAGGAAGGGCCCTTCTATACCTATTTTTCTCAACGTTTTTAATCATGAAGGGGTGATGGATTTTGTCAAAGGCTTTTTCTGCATCAATAGAGACGATCCCATGGCTTTTGTTTTTGCTTTTGTTGATATGGTGTATTACATTTATTGATTTACATATGTTGAACCAACCTTGCATCTCAGAGATGAAGCACACTTGATCATGGTGTATGATGTTTCTGATTACTTCTTGGATTCTGTTTGCCAGAATTTTATTGAGAATTTTTGCATCTATATTTATTAAGGGTATTGGTCTATAATTTTCCTTCCTGATTATGTCTTTGTTTGGTTTTGGGACTAGTACGATGCTTGCTTCAAGAAATGAGTTTGATGGTATTCCTTCACTTTCTATTTTATGAAATAGTTTGAGGAGCATTGAAGTTAGTTCTTCTCCAAAGTACTGAAAAAATTCTGCTGTGAATCCATCTGGTCCTAGACTTTTATTTTTAGGTAGAGCTTTTATTACCGACTCAATTTCTATGTGCGTGATGGGGTTGTTCAAGGTTTTTATATCTTCCTCCTTTAATTTTGGTATTTTATATGTATCTAGAAAGTCTTCCATTTCTTCCTAGTTCTCAAATTTGTTAGAATATAGGTGTTCAGAGTAATTTCTTATAATATTCTGAATTTCTGCAGGATCTGTTGTAATTTCACCCTTTTCATTTCTAAGTGTGCTAATCTGTGCCTTTTCTTTCCTTTCCTTGATGAGGTTGGCAAGAGGTTCGTCAATTTTGTTAATTCTTTCAAAGAACCAACTCTTTGACTCATTGATCTTTTTTATTGTCTTTTTAATTTCAATATCATTTATTTCAGATCTGATCTTTATAATTTCTTCTCTTCTACTGCCTCCTGGGTTAAGTTGTTCTTGTTTCTCTAGGTCCATAAGGTGCATCATTAGTGAATTTATTTGTGACTCTTCTGTTCTTTTGATGTGTACATTTATGGCTATGAATTTTCCTCTAAGGACTGCTTTCATTGTGTCCCACAGATTTTGATATGATGTACTTCCATCATCATTTAACTCTATGAAGTTTTTGATTTCTTCTGTGATCCATTGTTTGGTCAGTAATAAATTGATAAGTCTCCATGTATTTGTGTATTTTCCTCTGTTTCTGCTGCTGTTAAGTTCCAGTCTTATTCCACTATGGTCTGAGAGTATGCAGGGAATTATTTCTATTCCTTTGTACTTGTTTAAGGATGACTGATGTCCTAGGATGTGGTCTATTTTAGAAAATGTTCCATGTGCTGCTGAGAAGAGCTTTTATCCAGCTGTTGGATGGAAAACTCTGTAAATGTCTGTTATGTCCAAGTTTTCTATAGTGTCTTTCAGCAGTTGTATATCTGTGAATTTTTTGTCTGGCTAATCTATCTATTTGTGATAGTGGAGTGTTAAAGTTCCCTACTAAAATTGTACTGGGGCCTATGTGTTCTTTCAGATCTAATAATTTTTGGTTTACATAATTTGGTGCTCTAGATTGGGGGGGGCATATATATTGATAATTGTGATTTCTTTCTGTTCTAGTGTTCCATTAACCAGTATGTAGTGGCCATTTTTGTCTCTCTTCACCTGTTTTCTTTTGAAATCTGATGAGTCTGAGATTAATACAAGTATCCCTGCTTGTTTTCTGGGTCCTGTTGCATGAAATATTGAATTCCAGCCTTTTATTTTCAGTCTATGAATTTCCTTGTGGGTGAAGTGTGTCTCTTGCAGGCAACAGATTGTGGGTTTCTGTTTGTTGATCCAGTAAGCTAGTCTATGTCTTTTGACAGGTGAGTTGAGGCCGTTCACGTTTAGGGTAATTATTGAGTTATGTTTAGTGTGTCCTGCCAAAGTTATAGCTTTTCCACCTTGTTTACTGGCTTCACCCTTTTTTTTCAGCTCATTCTCCTATGGCCTTTGTTTTTTTTTCCTCTGGGGACACTTGTCTTGTTGGCCTCTCTTTTGCTATCTAAGTTTCCTTTGAGAATTCTCTGCAGTGATGGCTTAGTGGCTGCAAGTTTCTTTAAGCTTTCTATGTCATGGAAAATTTTAATTTCTCTCTCTAATTTAAAAGATAGTTTTGCTGGATACAGTAGTCTTGGTTGGAATTTGTGTTCTTTTATTGTTTGAATGACATTGCTCCATGATCTCCTAGCTTTTAGATTCTGGATTGAGTAGGCTGCAGTTATCCTGATGGGCTTGCCCTTGTCGGTCACCTTCTGATTTTCTCTTACCACTTTCAGCATTCTCTCTTTGTGTTGGATTTCCAGCACTTTAATTATGATGTGTCATGATGAGGAACTCTTCTGATCCATACTGTTTGGTGTTCTATATGCCTGCAGTACTTCAATGCTCATTTCTGTTCTTAGATTTGGGAAATTTTCTTCCATAATTTTCTTAAATATGACTTTTAAGCCTTTTGTTTCATCCTCAGTCTTCTCTTGGACTCCCATAATTCTCAGGTTGTTTCTCTTTGAATCATCTATCAGTCGTTGTAATGATTCACTTTCTTCTTTTTTTACTTTGCATTCTTTATGGTCTTTCTGTTCCTGCTCCATCATTTTGTGTTCTAGGTCTGATAATCTATTTTGAAATTGTTTGATATCTTTGCTTATTATAACTTGTGTGCTTTTCACTTCCTAAATATCTGCATTTTTAAAAATCTCTGTTGTGTTCTTCTCACATTTCTTGTATTGCCTTCTTTATCTTCAGGTTCATTTCTTCTTTGATCTCCTCTATTTGCTTCTCAAAGCTTGCTTTTAGCTTAGCTAGTTCTTGGTGTAGCTGTTGATCTATGACTTCTATTTCCTGCTTCATTTCTGGCATTAATTCCTGTTTTAATTGCTGCTTTCACTCGATGTATTTCTGGGCCCAGAAATTACCATAATTTTTGTCATTTTCATCTTTAGATTCTGCATTTCAGGATTTCTAGTATGCTCTTCTGGTATGTCAAGGCTTTCTGAAGGAGATATTTTATTTCCAAGTTTCCTCATGGTTCTGTTGTCTTTGGTTGTCTCTGGTTGTCTGTACCTAGGTCTCCCCTAGGGATTAACCCTGGCATGGTTCTGCCTGAAGCTGGGAGATCATAGCCTCTGTGCTGACCACCTCTGAGAGGAGCGGGGGAGATGACAGTGAATCCCCCTCAGTCTAGTCCCACGTGGCTCTACCCAGTACTGGCAAAGCCCAGTCTCTATGTGGGCCTCCACTGTGAGGGGTGGCAGGGAAGGTGGCGGGGAGTCCCACTGGTCTATTCCAGAGAGGGTCTGCCTAGTACTCACAAATCCCAGTGTCCACTCAGGACTCTGCTGCGAGGGGCAGCGTGGAAGATATCCAGAAGTCCTACCTGCCCCCTGCAGAGCGGCCCTGTTTAGCGATAGCCAAGCCCAGGTTGCACCATGGGCCCCTGAGGTGAAGGGCAGGGGGATGATGTCTGAGAGGCCTACCTGCCTTTTCCGAAGCAGCCCTGCCTGGTGCTAGCTGAGCCCAGGCAACACCGCAGGCCCCTGAGGTGAGGGATAGTGAGGAAAATGTCCGTGAATCCTACCAGCCTCCTCTGGAGTGGCCCTGCCTGGTGCTAGCTGAGCCCAGGCTCAGCCAAGAAAAAGACAAGTTAGATGTACTTCTGGTGTTTATGGAACTGTCTGTCAAAAGACTAACTGTCACAAGATGAAGAACAAAGGACTTAGTCACTACACAAATGACAAAGAAAAGACTGCAAAAATTTTTTGGGAGTAGACACTAAACAGTTTCTGTAGTCCTCAACAATCAAAAAAAAAAAAAAACTCACAAAAATGTGGGAGAAATTTAAATTTTTAAGAGGTAAAATATTACAATATTCAAATGTTAAGTCTCCATGAAACACACTTTTCTCTTATTATTATGTATTTGTGATGTGTGATAACAACAATCAGCTTGAGAAATCGGTGCACTTGAACTTCACGTCTTGATCATTTTTACATCCCCCATCCTCACCCCCTTACCTCCTCACATCCTATTTCCCTCTCCACAAAGCCTACATTCCTGTCTTCTTTTGTATTTCTCTCTCCCTCTTTTTGTTTTTTACATTTGGTGGTTTGAATTTCTCTTATTACAAAAACCATGCAATATTTAACCTTCTATGTCTGATTTGTTTTACTATGAATAAATGGTTTCAGAGTGCATTCATTTTCCCACAAATGATTCTTTGTGGCAGAGTAGTTCTCCATGGTATAAATATACCACATCTTCTTTATCCATTGCTTTGTTGATAGAAATATCTTCTGCTTCCAAGATTTAGCTGTTATAAGTTGTGCTGCTAGAAACATGGGTATGCATGTTATCACTCTTGCATGATGTCTTTAACTGTTTCGGGAAGATAACTACTTTCAGCTTTTTGAGGAATTTTCACACTACTTTTTATAATAGTTAAACCAGTTTACATCCTCCCAGCAGAGTAGAAGTATTCCTTTTTTTTCTCTCTACGACTTCACCAGCATTTGTTGTTTTTTGAGTTCTTGATACCAGACATTCTTACTGGAGTTAGATGGAACGTTGGTGTTGTTTTGATTGCATTTCTCCCATAGCTAAAGATACTGAGCATCTTTTAATGAATTAATTGGCCATTTGTACTTCTTCTGAGAACTGTATATTCATTTCAGTTACCAATTTTTTGATTGGGTCTTTTGTTTTGAAAGGCCAGTTTTTTTTGTGTAGTCTAGACAATAGCCCTGTGTTCAAAGAGTAGCTGGCAATTTCTTTTTCCTATTCCGCTAGTTCTCTTTTCACTCTGTTGATTGTTTCCTTTGCTGTGCAGAAGCTTTTTAATTTGATACAATCCCACTGAAACTTATTTTCAAAGCTTACAAAGAGACAGTTAACTAAAGCTATAAAAAGAAATGACATAAATTGAAAAAAATCATCACTGAAGCAAAGCAGATGTTGAATTTACCACATAGATACTTTAAACAACATTGTTAAATGACTGAAAGAACAAAAAAGATATATAGACAAAGAACTAAAAGAAGTTATGCAACCTATGAGGATATCAATAAAAAGAATTATTAATATAACCAGTCAGTTGCCTAGCCAGCACAGGCCCTGGATTCAATTCTGCAGCAACACATAAGCTGGGCAAGGACTAAGGCATGAGAATTGTTGTGAGTTTGAGATCATCCCAGTGAGTTCAGGACCAGTCTGAACTACAGAGTGAAATCGTATCTCTAAAATAAAATGAAATAAAATAAAATAAAATAAAACAACTAGCCAGAAATTCTGGAGACAAAAATGTATAACAACTAAAAGAAAAAAAAAACTAGAAATATTCTACAACAGATACATCAGACAGAATAAAGTATCAGTGAAGTTATGACTATTGGAATTACCAAGTTTGCGGAGAAGAAAAAGAGAATAAAGAAAATTGAACAGAGCCTATGGGATTTAGGGAACATAATCAGATAGACCGCATGTATTACAAAAGTCTCAGATCAAGAGATAATGAGAAAGAAGAAGATACAATATTTTGCAGAAATAATGGTCAAAAGCTTCCAAAATTTGATGAATTCACAAGTCCAAAAATGTCAGCAAATTCCAGGTAGAAAAATTTACTGACCTACACTAAGATACATTATAATGTAACAGTTGGAAAATAAACAAAAGAATCCTGAAAGCATTGTACAAGAAATGACTCACTGTACACAGGTGGTCCTCCATACCACTAACATTCAATTTCTCAAAAAAAGCTATGAGAGTTAAAGAGAGTAGACTGTTAACTGTCAACTGAGATTTCTATACCCAGCAAAACTTTCCCCAACAATGAGTGAGAAATTAAGACAATTAAGAATTTTTTAAAAAGCTGGAAGTGTTTATTAATACCAGAATTTATCTACAAGAAAAATCACAGTGAGTCTTTCAGGCTGAAATGAAAGGGCACTTAACAGTTATTGAGAACTGTAAAATTATAACATGATTTTGGAAGCAAATGCATAAAAGTATTAAAAGCCCATGTTCTCTGGCATATGATGTATAAGTGTAACTTGTGTCAGCAACATACACGGGAAGGTGGAGCTATATAGGATCAGAATTTACACATTATGAAATTTAATATGATATGATTTAACCTGTCTTAAATGCAAGTTGTTAAAAGTTGTATCATTTAAAATCACAAAGAAAATATCTTTAAAAATATGCAAAAATGTGAGAGGTTTGAAAACAATCCACAGTTCAAAAATCAACCAAAACCAGAAGGTGGTAACAGAGAAAAATGAGGAACAAAGAAGCGTAAGATGTGTAGAAAATAAGTAGGTAATGCCAGAAATAAATTCTTCCTTTGTAGTTATTACTGAAGTTAAACAAGATGAATTAAGTTCCATAACTAAAAACTGAGATGAACAGAACAAATTTAAAAATATGACCCACAAGAAATCTATTTTTTTCTAAAGACACAAAAGAGTTGAAAGCAAAAATACAGAAAATAGAAAAATATATTTGATGAAAACAGAAGCCTAAAGAAATCTGGGATTGTCATATCAGACAAAATAATCTTAAGTTAGAAATGACTAAAGATGCAAAGAAAGACATTGTATGCCCATGAAAGGCTAAAGTCAAAAGTTGAGTGCAGAGCTTAGTGGTAGAGTGTCTGCCCAGCATAATCAAAGCTCTGAATGTGATCCCCAACACTGAAATAGAAGACTATATTCATCAGGAAAGTATAACCCTTTTAAACGTATTAATACAAGAGTGAAGCAAGAAAGCCCTAAGATATGAAGCAAATACTAACAGAGTCAAAAGTAGAAATAATTTAAAAATAACAGATGAAGACATAAATGTATCACCATAGAACATCTAGACTAAAGATTAGTCTAGATTTTGTGACTAACTACATCTGGTTATAATGAAATAGAAGGGTTGAACAATACAACGTGCCCATTGGATCTGTGGACATAGCACAGAACACTCTTCCCCCAGAGCAGAACACACACTGTCCTCAAAAGCACACAGAATGGTCTCTGGAGAGATTACAGGCATGGCAGCACACAAGTCTCAGTAAATTCAAAAGACTATCTGTTCATATCAATAGCATACAATAGAAATTAATGAGATGGAAAACGGGAAAAATGACAGATATGTGGAACTTGAAAACCACACTCTCAAATGACTAGTGGGTCAAGGGATTATTTGGAAGGAAAGTTTAAGTATTTAGTGATAAATAAAAAACCCAAACCTACAAAGAGTAATGTGATGCAGTAAAAGAGGTACTATGAACGCCCATATTAAAAAATACACTGTAAGTACCTATGCAAATGAAGAATAAAGATCTAAA
The DNA here is from genome assembly GCA_004027205.1 of Ctenodactylus gundi. Taxonomy (NCBI): domain Eukaryota; kingdom Metazoa; phylum Chordata; class Mammalia; order Rodentia; family Ctenodactylidae; genus Ctenodactylus; species Ctenodactylus gundi. The sequence continues at coordinate 41,619 of PVKB01003607.1, read as the reverse complement.
AGCAGTAACTTAACTTTACATTTTGAGGACTTGGAAAATGGAGAAGAAACTAAAAGCTAAAGCTGGTGAGAGAAATGTTAAATGTTTAAGCATGGAAAAAAGAAATGGAGAATAAAATATAGTTGGAACATAAAGTTGGCTCTTTGAAGAGGAGGTAGAATTAAATTTAGAAATGAGAGTGGAGATATTTCTACTGATCATAATAAAAATAATTTAAAGGCCTATAAAAGAGTAGCATTAAAAACGCATACAAATTAGATAGACTAACTGAAATGGAAGATTTCCTAAAATATACAAAAGTACTAAAACTGGCTCAAGGAAAAGAATACAAATCTGAACAAACTGGTAACAAGAGTTGAAATGGGTAGTACCCCCCACCCCCTCCACCCAGAAATTCTAAGTTCTCTTGGGTTCACTTGTGACTCCTGTCAAACATCAAAGAAGAGTCAACATCAATGTTTCGTAAATGCTCCCAAAGCAGAAAAGAACTAATCCTGCCTGCCTGATTCTGTGCAAGTGGCAGTGTTCTGACACCAAAGTCAGATAAAGTCATCCTAAGAAGAGAAAGTGGTATGTCTTTCTTTATGAATATAGATGAAAAACATCAATAAACACTAACAAAGTGAGCCAAACAACATGAAAGGATTAGACCTTCCCCCCTGAATTTGTGCCTGGGAAGTGAAAAGAGTCCAGCATGAGAAAAAACGACCAAGGTAATAGATCATACTGACAGCACATATATATACACACACACACACGTGCACATATGTGCCCACCCAGTTACCACATGAGAACCTCAATTGATACAGAAAAGATATTCAACAAAATTTACTGTTCACTGGAAATCCATTAAGAACAAAAGGAAAATTTCTTAATTTGATAAATGGTGTTTATGAAAACCCACAGCATAGATCACACTCAAAGGTGAAAGACGGCAAGCTTTTCCTATGTATCAGCAAGAAGACATGATTTTTTAGGCCACAGACTGAATAATTTTTTAAAGATTAAAAGTTTTTTGGGTTTTAGTTCTGAAGGCTAGGAAATTCAAGTTTGAGGAGCTGTCCCAGGTGGGGTCCTTGTTAGTGGTGGGTATCTGTGGAGTCCCCAGGTGGCAGAAGTCATGACATCATAATATATAGCAAGCTTTACAAGCTGGGATCTTTCTAACTCTTCTTACAAAGCCACTAATGGGCTCAGCGTTGTATATGTGTGTGGGTGGGGGGGTTCACCCTCATAAACTCATTTATCTTGATTTTTTTAAACAAAAGCTCCAAACATATACCATTATCATATGACTTTGTTGATTTGGTTTCCAATTTTGGGAACACATGTAAGCCATAGAAGATGTCCACTTTCACCACTTCTATTCAGCATGGTGTGAGACGTTCTAGCCATCATGGTTAAAGCGTCATTGCTGGCTTGCTCTAGTTAGCTATCTGGGCATTGGCTGTTTGAGGATCTTAGCTAGGCTGGAAAGCAAGGCAACTTTTCAAGGCTGTAGCTCTGCTTAGAAGCAGTCCAATGATTCAAGGTCCTATGTTGGCAAAACAAACAAACAAACAAACAAACAAACAAACAAACAAACAAACCTTCCAGCTCCCCTAAAAACCTTGTAACACCTCCATTTTCCAACCTGCTAGCTCCACCCTCTACCCCAGGTTTAAATACTGATGCCCTCTTCTCTGGGTGGGCTGAAGTCTTACTTCAGAGCTCTGATATGTTGGCACCCTCATCAAATCTTTATCTTCTGCCTTCATTGGTTATCTCTTGGTCTTGATCCACCTGGCAGGGTTCACCCCTGTCACCTTGCATTGTAACACTCGTGAAGGAAGTAGACAAGAAAAATAAAATACATTCATGTTGAAAACTGAGAAGTAAGACTGCCTCCATTCACTATATATATATATATATATATATATATATATATATATATATATATGCATACAAGGAATCCTCAAGAAAGCTTGAAGCTAATAAATGAATTCATCAAAGTTTCAGGTACAATATTAACACAACAATTATATTTCTGCACACCTGTAACAAATGATTCAAAAGGCAATTAAGAAAAAATATTTAAAGTATCCTCTGAAATAATAAAATATCTAAGAATAAATATATCAAAAATGAAAAGACTTGTATATCAATACTACAAAAGAAAACTGGTGAAAAAAATTAAAGATTACCTGACTAAGTTGAAAGACATCTCATTTTCTTGGATAAGAAAATTATGCTATGATGTTGGTATTATAAAAAGCAATCTATAGAGTCAATATAATCTTTTCTTTAAAAAATGCCTTATGCATCAAAAGACATTATCAAGAAAGTATAAAAGGAACACTTACAGAATGGGAGAACATATTGGCAAATTACATGTCTTTAAGGGGTGTTTAAGCAAAACCAAAACAAAACAAAATTAAAAAAAAACAAAACAAACCCATTTGCAGTCTTGTTCAGGGAGGTAAGGTAGAGCGCACCCAAGGTCGCCACAGAGACAGGTGCAAGGTCTGTTGCAGTGGAGTCTTGCGGTGGGGGAGGCCAGACTCAGCGCTGACTCTAGTAAGAACAAGTGGGATCTGACAACCAAACAACAGAATGTGGGTAAGTTGATGGAAAATCGCTAAGAGGAAATATCTGTGAGTAAGGGTCTTGTGGCCACACTGACTTAGCAGTATTCTTTCTCACACTATATTCCCCTGATTATACACAGAAGCCCAAGGCCAGGCCTCACGAGAGAGGACTTAGGAGCCCAAATAAAGTTTTACTCAAAGGAATGATCCCTTGTCAGAGTTTACTCTTCAGAATTTGTAGAGAATTTTTACAATGCAACAAGACTAACCACCTTAATAATTTGGAAAAACAATAGAGTGAAGTGGGTAAAGGACCTGCATGCACAGTCCCCAAGGAAGATACACGGATGGCCAAGAAGCGAATGGAAAGACGTTCAGCATCCATAGTCATGCCCACCAGGATGGCTATGATTTAAGCAAAAGGAACTCACAGGGTTGGTGGATACGTGGAGACACTGGAACCTTGTAGATGGAGAGAGGGTAAAATGGTGATGTTGTTGAGGACTAGTGGGGGTTCCTCAAAAAGCTAAACACTAGACTCAGCAATTTTCCTACTAAATACACACCTCCAAAGAATCGGAAACGGAGATTCAAATAGATACTTGCCAATGGTCACTGCAACATTGTTTACATTAGCCAAAGGTGGAAGCCACCCAAGTTGCAATGCGAGTGGATAAGCTAAATGCCGTGGGTGTGTGGGTGTGTGGGGTGTTATTCAACCATAACACAATGGGCTTCTGATGCGTGCTGATGGATTAAACTTGAAAACATGCTAAGTGAAAGATGAAAGATGCCAGACATGAAAGGACTAGTCCTGTGATTGCATGTACACGAGGCCAAATTCACAGAAACTAAAATAGATAAGAATTTACCGGAGTGTCCAATGGGGGAGGAGAGAATGAGGAATTACTATTAAAGGTTGCAGAGTTTCTGTTTGTGGTGATAGAAAAGTTTGAAAAACACGTAATGGCAGTATTTGTACAGCATGCAGCCAATGCCATGGGATTGTACACTTAATTACTAAATCTAGTTTTGTTAGACACATTTTTCCGTGACCACAAGCAGTTGAAAATGTTCTGTCAGGAAGGCTTTCAGCTGCTTTCCTAGCCTGTAGGCCATTGATGATTCCTTCTTCCCAGCACATGCTTAGCTAGACTTAGGAAACTAACTCTCTGGGAAGGGCTGGGCCAATCACAGCCGTCCCAGCTCCCCTCCTGTGGCCGCCCAGGAAGCAGGGAACGGGATTCCTGTTATTGGTCCAGGAGTAGTCATGCAGCCTAGGTGGCCCAGTTCAGACAGGTTCTTTTTTATGTTCCCTTACTTTTGCTGATCACCACAAGGGGGACATTCCCTAACTAAATACTTCCTAGTGTCTTCGTACCTGGGAGGTGGAGTGGGGCTAGTTTCTTGAAGAGGAAAACATCTCTTCCCTTTCATTCCTTTGCTTGTCACAACACATATTCTAGAAACAACTCAGGCATTCATGTTTTGGATTTATGTCACGTGGGTTTCCATGTAAGTCCCACTCTGCCCACATGAGAGTGAGGCATAACCGTGTGTCCTGTTGAGGAGCCCCCTCCTCCCCATTCGGCCCTGAGCACAGTCCCACCTGGCCTCGGGGCTTTTCCCCAGCCTGGAGCAAGACAGAGTCCCTGAAATAAATCAGTCACTTTCTCAAGTTGGGAAAATCATTTGCTCATTTGTTATGACGTGGCAACATAACACAGAGTAAGAAGACAGAAAGAAGGGTGCCTGGTGCAATATACGCCTCCCTCTGCACCATGCCCGTTGCGTCAGGGATTCTGAGCGAGGAGTTCGCCCAGTGGGAGTCCTCCGGCAGGAGACAGGCTGGCCTCGGGCCTGCTGAGCTCACTTGTCTGGACAGTTGCTTCTTCTGTTCCAGCGTCTCAGAGCCATAAATGGCAAGGGCTCACGTCCTCCCTCTCGCAGCACCTTGCCCACTGGTGTTTTCAGCCCACCATGGAACTGCCGTTCGCAGGTCTCTCCTGAACATCAATCCTCTTCCCTGTGAAAGACGTATTATTCAGTAAGTGCTGTGGGGACAATCAGCAGCCTTGTGGGAGAAAGAAAGCTAGAGCCACGATTTCACCTTGTCCCAAAATGAATTCCAGATGAGAAAGTTTTAACAAAATAAAACCACAGAATGACATCAAAAAGGAGCCATGCCAATAAACTTGAGCATTGACCAAGTGAGTATCTTCTAAAGCTGTACACTGTTGCAAGGGAGAGAAAAGAAAACCGAAAACCTCTAATACTTCAACAGATACCAAATAAATAAAAAGATATTCAAGTCTTCCTCTCATATAGAAATGACCCAAATCCAAGTAATTTGTGAGTTCTGAACTATCAGTGTGGTGATGTTTCCTCTTTTATTGCAGAAAATTTAAAAAAAATGATATCAAGTTGTCCTGCTCGTAATGTAACCACAATCTCAAACCTTAAGATCAGAACCAGAAAATCATGGGCTGATTTCATCTTTTATAATAGACATAAAAATCATAATGAAAACCAGCAAGTGTTAACAAAATCACTCAGTGTGCTTGAGGAAGTTTTATCTCAACAGTGTGCAGACTGTCTGACATTAAGGAAAAAATTAATGCAATTATATCACATCTGCAGAAAAATTTTGTAAAGTTCAATACTCCATTATTTTACATTTTCAAAAACATGTCGATGAATTGGGTGTGATAGAGAAATATTCAAGTCACAAGTGTATAGCTCCATTAACTTTTATGAACTCGAAGCATCTAAGCAAACATTGTCTAAGCCCTAAATGTGACCCCACTCTCCTGGCCAGCCACTGTTTCTCTCCTGAGAGCAGGGCAGATGCAATGCTGGCATCAGACACAGGTGTGTAACTTAGGAACTGGTGTTGGAACAACTGAGTGGCCTGTGAAAACACGCGAATTGATTCATAGCTTAGTTTGGCTACATCTTATACAAATGGAGAGTGTGCCTATTAATCCTGCTGTATCAATTTGATTGATCAAGAAACACCTGGGAATGAGTAGAGCATGCCACCGGGTCTGTCTAGGTGGGTCATGGCGGCCAGAGCCTTGGACACTGTCACAACTAGGGTGGACAAAGACCTTCCTTTTGAGAGTATCTTTCTGGGTCCCAACTCACATTCCTTTTGTGGAAAAAAAGGGCAAGAAGTGAGCAAGCAAAATGGAAGTAAGATTTATTACAGAAGATAGCAGAACGAAAGCTCTTGGCAGTAGGAGCCGCCAGGCTGGGAAGCTGCTACCAGAAGGGATCAGGCCCTCTTTTATCTGCCTAGAGCTCCCCTACCCGGTGCTCCTGGAAGGGCCCAGAGATCGTGCCAGTGACTCAGCCTGTGTCTTTGCATCCATGAGCACACAGGAGACCCAGTTGACTCAGAGACATTTGGTTACCCTGTGCCACCACTACCTTCGAAATAATGTTGGAGCCAATTTCTCCTCCCTCCTTTGTTCCCTCAGGGCATATGCCCACTATGAAGACTGTGAAAATAAGTCTGAGAAATACCTTAAGGGGAGGAGGAACCAGGAAGTGGCCTGGACAGAGGACCCGGCACCTCTGTGCCATCTTAGCCTGGGCTAGTTCTGTTTTGTTGTAGTTTGATCTCCTGACTCAGCCCTCTGAGGACCCACTTCCCTTATCCAACCTGCTGGGTGAGCCCACCCACTCCATCCTGGCTCTGGTCCCCTGTGCTGCTCCCAGGCCGCTGTGAACCAAGCAGCTCCACTGTGGCGGTCTTTCGCCACCGTGTCTCTGCCGTAGGGCCAGCTGACTGTGGTGTTGGATCTCAGGCCTTTTTTTCTTTTAGGCAGGGTCTCGGAAGCAGCAGGGAGTAAACTTACATTTTATTATTATTGTTATTGTTGCTGTTTCTCTTTCCAACCAGTTATGCTGTTTAGTTATTAGAAAGTTTTTCACATAGTAGTGGCTAAGTGTCACCCAATTAGAAAGCAATAACATGAATTAAATCAATTACATTAGGAAACCAGGAAGACCCTTTCAAGGTAGTTAGGAAGTACTGGTACTGAATTAGTAAATGGGCTGGAGCTGTCATGGCAGACAGCAAAGTTATATTATTATCAAATTTGCCCAGAACAGTTCAGATAAGACAGCTAATACATGCAGAATCATGGCCACCCTCTATTCAGACTGTTTACACATGGTTTCATTTTTGGGCAACATGTCCTTTCTGTACTAACATTCCACCCCTTAAAGAGCCTGATTACGAATGGAGACCCTATTTCATAAGGATGTCCCTAGAGCCCGTAACCCATAGCAACACAAGAAAGGACAATATAAGACAACTGGCCATGCTGCTATTTTCAGTTCGTAGTAGATTTCATTGAGTTGTTGTTGGTAGGGTGGATGTACCAAGGATGTCTTCCAGTAGTATCTGCAAGCCATTCTGAGCAGACCCAGCAATGGGAGATATTTTGAATCTGGGCATATGTGTATGCCTATGTGGCCAGACAGTTGCCCATACTCAGCCTTGTTGGAGAGATAATGAAGCTTTAGAAACCATCAAGGGTAAATCTCTTCCATACAAGCAACACAATTACCTTCTGATAACACAGTAGTTGGTAAAGGCTTTTGCCCTGGCCCATTATAGCATATTAACTCTCCCTTTGACAGTGTTGATGAGAAACATGTTATTTGTACTGGGGTAAAGGGGCATAGGCCACAAAAAACAAATTCTAAGCTTTTCCCAATATTGAGCTATCTGCCAATGGGACAGCTCATTGGGGTAGAAGACTGACATCCACAGGAGAAGGCCATTTTTGTATTCATGGGGAAATTTAGAAATCTTTCTCTCTCTCTTTTTATCTCCCTTTTACCTATACCCCAAGGAAGAAGATATGGCGTCCATACAGGTAGTTTAGTTTGAATTGTCCATTTTTATGTCCAGGTATTGTAAGATCCCAGACTTGTAGCTTCAGGGGCTAGTAGTAAAAGTGCACCATCCTTAAGTTTAGGATATTTTAAAGAATCCCTATATTTTACTGATATATATAAAATCTTTCGTTACCAAATCTAGAGGAGAGTCCTCAGAACAGTGAAGTGTTTATAAATACACCACTTGAAACTTGTAGCCCACCCCTCGAGTATAGGTTTAGTTGGAGGTGTAACACTTTTTTTTTTTTTTTTAAAGAAATCCACTCTACCTTTGTATTATTTTGGCCTCCCGAGGCCTACGTGAGGTATGAAATATTTGTTGTTCTCCATGTTTTTTTTTTAACCAACGTTTTACTTTATTACCTGTAAAATGTGGCCTTTGATCCCTAGAAATCTCTCTAGGTTTCATAACAAGCACTTAAGATGTCCATTGTTTGTACAGTGTCATCCTGGAAAGGAATGCCAGAAGGTAATGACAATTCAGTCTGGTATTAGTATCCACAGCTGTCAAAGCAAGTTGGCAAGCCTGTGGTGTAGGGAGGGCTTCATCGAGTCCACCAGCCAAACTTGGAGAGAGTTATCTCCTCATTTTACCTGTTTTGGGCTCCAAGCCACAGGTCTCCCTGTGGCATCGTGTGGGCACACAATGATGATTTTCATAGCATCTTCAGTGGAAGTTGGCAGGCATACTGTACCAAGCTTTGAGGCCCTATGTGGCCGCATTCGTCATGTCATATAGCCTTTCTAATCTCAGAAGTACATAGAGTATGCACCTTTGTCAGAGCAACAGCTATATCATTTCTTGGACTCAACAATGACTTATGCCCAGAGAGAGATATGATACCCTATTTTTACCTTGAGCCCAGAGATTTTTTTACATGTGGTGTCCCCATGATAAGGCATGCTTCCTAGTCATCCAATTCTAGTGGACCTGCTGAGGTAACCATAAGGTTAGTCCTCTATAAACAGCCCGGCTCTCATATGGTTAAAGAACTAGGTCTATGGCTGAATATTATCTGGACAACACGTAGTTTAGCTTTGATCCATATCACTTTTAGTCATCAATGTCTATCTTTATTCCTGTAGAGGTCCATCATGAGGGATTCAGATACTGGATCCACCCACAGACCATGCATTTTCTGATGTTGCAGGTTGACCTTCCAAATCTGACACTTTCCAGGCTTTTAGGTGCCTGGGATGGGCCCGCTCCCAGAAGCGCAGTGTAGGTCATGACCTCAGTCGTGTATGTGATTGTTGAGCTAAGGGACTGGCACTCAGTGTTGCCCTGTGTTCACAGTATGTCCCCTACTTCACTAGAATGGGCATTTGGGCCACCCTGTCTTGGGGGCCTTCATCTGTCAGTGCCATCCAGCCCTGGATGTGTGATTCTCACAGTGACTGACTATGGTCCTCTATAATATCACTGGCTTCTAAAGATCCAGGTACTATTACCAATTGCTGCTTAACTGGCGAATACCAGGTTCCTGTACGTTTCCATAATTGTGACTAGAACCCTATTGGTATTTTTGAGAACAATATTTTTGCTGTAAGCCCCATCTGTACCCATTACCATGGGTAGTGACATTTGACTCAAAGGGGCACACAGAATGTTCTACCTGTGAAGTTCATGGTTCATTTATCACCTTTTTTATGGCAGTGAAAGCCTTTTCACATTTAATCCTAGTCCCAAGGGTATATTTCTTTGTATAAAAGTATAGAGGCTTTGAAATTTGTATTAAATGACGTATAAGCACTCTCTAATATCCCAATAAACCTGCAAAATCTTACAGTTGTTTCACTTATTTTTTGTATTAATTTGGTAACCTTCAATTTGGCTGAATTTGTCAATTAGTTCTAGGAGGTTCATGATGGAGTTTTGGGGGCCTTCTGTGTATAAAATCAAATAGTCTGTACATAAGGATAGTTTCACCGTAGTAGGTTGTGGGTAGGACTGGATTTTGTTTATTAAAACTTCAGGGATGACTTAGACTCTATCTGACCAAACAACTCTCGAGGACTTGAGAGGTAACCCAGGTCCTTGGACTTGGGATTTACTGCCCAACCCCAGAACCACAGTGTTTGGCACAGACTAGTAACAGCACTTTCTGGATCTGCAAGAGGGTCAGAGGTTAGCATTATGTAATTTATGTATTGAAACAGGTGGACAGATGAATCATGTGGCCTTGTGATCAGATCTTGGGCTATCAGTCCATGACAAATGGTAGGACTATATAGCAAAGGTCCACTGGTGTCTTTCCCAAGTAAAAACAAGGTGATCTTGGCTATCAGTTGCTACTTCAACAGAAAACAATTCATTGGTCAAAACACAGTGATGAGTTCCCACGGTCACAGATTGTCCATGCCGTCTGCCACAGAGAGTACTGCAGTACATGAAGTCAGTGCCGCTTTGTTTGACTCCCATAGTCTGCAGCCAGTCTTCAGGTCTCTTCGATTTGTGCACAGGCCGTATGGTGAGTCAGACAACTGCAGCCTCTACCAGCTGTGGAATGGCTCATCCGATTTCATGTCTTCCTGGCAGATGATATCGTTTGACTCTCACTACCTGGTGATGCTGTGTTAGCTTTCCTGGAGGAGGGAGAGGGTGACTGTCACCACTGACTTTAACTCATGTGCCCATAATCTGAATTTCCCAATATTGCACATGTGAGTTTTCCCATTGTGGGTGTGATTGTGGTTTGCTCCTTCTTATTGCTGTGCAGTGTTCAATTATGTGAATAAATGCATTTTATTTACATGTTCAGATAATTTGATGAATGTGTAAGTTGGTTTTAGTTTGGCATCACGAAGAATACTGCTATAAATACTTTTGTACATTTTTGAGGTCAACTTCCATCTGTATTTTTGCTATATTTAGGTAGGAGTGGAATTGTGACCATACCAGATGCCTGTGTTCAGCCTTCATAGACACTGAAAGCTTGCGACAGTGACTGTCTTGGATCAGAAGTAAGGATCAGAGCAGATCCTGAGGCAAAACTTTGTGCATGAGTGATCTATTAAGGATGTGCGATCAGAAGTGGGTAAGGTGGTGGGGGAAGTAGGCAGATGAGGGGAGGAACTCAGTGTGTGATTTAAGGCCAAGTCTTGTGGTGGAGAGATTTGCTGATCCTAGAATGGTGCTTTGGGAACATCAACTATGCCTCACAGTTGTCCCAGCCTGAGGCAAGGTGGCTGGGTTCTCATGCTTTTGCACCTATCAACTCTTGGCTAACGGATGGGCAAGGAGATCATCACCTTAGCACATTTCTGGTTAGAGAATCATCTGGCCAGAGTGGTCCAAGCTGCATGGGGCCCATTCCCTGAAGAAGAGCTGCTGGTGTGGACAGCTGAGCACAAAAGCACTGCAAAGCTGAGGAGTAGAGCGCTGAGGGGCTGAGGGCCCTCACCAGGGAGGCATGGCGGATCGAACGCTTGAGTCCACCCCAAATTCCTATGAGGAAATGTATCCCCTGATGTGATGGAATTACAGGATACAGGGTCATGGGAAATAATTAGAATTAGGTGAAGTCATGACAGTAAGACCATCAGAAATGGGATATGTGCCTTTTCAGGGCCATTGCCTCCTTTCTCCCCCATGTGATGACAGCTGACCTTGAACCAGGAGGCAGGCTCTTACCAGACAGTAAGTCTCCTGCTGTCTTGACCTTGGGTTTTTCATCCTCCGGAACTTGGAGAAATAAATGCTTTCATTTAAGCCACCCAGGCTGTGGTATTCTGTGATAGCTGCCAGGGTTGAATGGGACAACAGTTGGCATCACTGTGTTGCCAGCGTCTCAAAGGCCACGTCTCTGGTGTTCTCTTTGCTCCCAACCAGGTCAAATCAAAGGAGGCCACCCGTGATAAATACGGTAAAGATTTATTCAAAACTAGGTTTTAGGAAGGTGTCAGAGTTAAATGCCTCAAATCACCCCTTTGTTGCAAATGAGCAAAAGTCTTTCATCCCACAGTGCAGAAGTAGTTGGCTGCATTCAGAACCAGTTTCTGAGGTCACAAAACAGCTGTGCAAGGATCACCAGGTGTCTAATGTTTGGCCTCAGCTAGCTGCTGCACAGGACGTAGCTGTTAGATGCTTGGAGAGAGGAATCTTTAATCTGAAAGGGAGCTACTTCTCCTCTTCTCTTCTGTCTCTCCTTCCTGAAGATTCTTATTTTGCTTTTGAGGAAAGAAAGGGTGTGGAACTTGTCTTCACCTAAAGCATTCCCTGGGGGAAAAATCACATTTAATTTATAAAAAGCTGTGCGGGTGGTATTAGTTATGCAAATTTATACTCCCTCACCCCAGGAATTGAACTATATCCTTGTCACAACTTGGAGCATCTTTCTTCTTTTTCATTTCAGCCATCATTTCTGATGGTTGAGAAACCATATAACAATGGGAAACACTTTTAGAGAAGTAGGACTAGAAAAGGAATTCCATAACTTGACACAGTTTATAAAGCAAAACTTACAGCAAATGTCACACTTAGTGCAAAAAAAATTTACAGGTATTTAGAATTAAGAAGAAATCAAGGATGATCTCTCTTACTGCCAGATTTTATGTGTTTTAAAAGATCCTGGAAAATATTATGAGATAATAAAAGAACAAAAGTTATAAGGATTGGATGCAACTCTGTAGTCTCTTTTTTGTAGAAGTGACAACAGTTGTCAACAAAAAATAACTAAAGTTAATGAGAACAGTCATTGGGATATATATATACAAGGTCAAGTTACAAAAATCAATAGTTTTTTTATCACAACATCAATAACCATCCAGAAATACAATTGAAAACGAGATAGCAACAATCATTATAAAGACTATAAAGAATGTAGAATTGATAAAGAGTATTCGAAATATTAGTAAAGAGAAAAATAAAAATTAAGAGATATAAAAATCTAAGGAAACTCTAATGATTAAGTAAGTTAATATAATAAGGATGGTAATATCTTCTCTGTTAATCTCTCAATTTAATATAATTCTAATAGAAACTCTACCACTATGGTTTGGATCTAGAGTACCCCCCCAAAAGCCTCAAGTAATGGGATATAGTGGAATAATTGTGGAGCTGTGTATTATTGGAAGGTAGGGCCTGGCTGGAAGAGGCAGATGCTTGAGGTTTGTTGTGGTTTGGATCTGGAATATCTCCCAAAAGTCTCATGTATTTGAATATTATAGATTGTCTACGGAACCATGTGCTGTTGGAAGACTGGGGCCTAGTCTAGAGATGTGGATTACATGCTTGTACTTTGGGTTACATGTAAATTGAGGGGCTTACCACACCTTCCACACCTGGATCCAGCGGATTCTGATCACTGGGCTGAGATCTGGCAGGATATATAAGCTGTTTCTGTCTTCCTTGGAAAACTAGTCTCAACTTGCCTTGACTTGGTTTCTTTTTTATAACGTCCAGGGGCTGCCTCCACCTCTGCCTCTACCATCCACTTCCACTGTTGCCCGACTGTGGAATGGACTGTGACTTTCTCAAACTGTGAGATACAGTAAACTTTTCCTCCCCTAAATTTGCGGGTGTTAGATATTGAGTCACAGCAATGAAAAAGTAACTACGATAGGGTCTGATCTGGAACGATTGTGTCAACTTGCTGAGACAGGGGTCAGGGTGTGGGGATTGCCCAGGCTTGGCTCCTGCTTGACTTGGTTTCTGCCTTCAGTGGGATGAGCAGCTCAGCCTTGCCCTGCACTTTACTGCTGCTCTGTGAATGGACAGTGTGAGACCTTCTGAAACTGTGAGCTAACATAAATCTTTACTCCCTTAAATTGTGGATGTCAGGTATTTTGTTACAGCAATAAGAAAGTAACTAATATACCTACCTCGATTTTCTGAGGACCTCCATAGTTACCTTAAAATGTATGGAGAAGAACTAATGTTTACCAGTGGTTGAGATGACTTTGGTAAAGCCAAACAGCAAAGGGAGATTTGTCTATGATGTACAGAGAAAAATTATAATGTTACTATGATAAAAAGTATATTAATCATGCAGAAACCAGCAAGCAGGCCCTTGAAACAGGGTAGAAATGACTCAGGACAAATCCATGCCTATATGGTGTCTTATGAAAGATGCCTATAAATCAGCAGGTAGACAGTACTGGGAACACTGGCTACTTGCCTTAATCCATATGCAAATGAGAAATTAAATGCATTAGAGACATAAGACGAAAAGAAGAACTGTAAAGCTACTAGAGGAAATAATGGAGGAATACATATGACTAATCATGTGGGAAGCAATCTTCTAAGAAAAGACAGGTTGTTCACAGAAAAGGAAATGCAAACAGCTATTAAACTTTGAAAAAGAATTTTAACTTCACTCATGTAGACAGAAAAATGAAATTAAAAGTGTGATGAATACAATTTCCCCTCACTGGTCAGATTGACCAAGATGCCAAGGTAAGTACAAAGTAAAAGTTGCAGACGACAGAATCCACTTGCTGCTTTAAATAAAAATGGTTTTAACATAGGGAATTAGGTACTCACATTATAGCTAGAAGGGCTGCAGAAGAAGATTTTTAGATCGATACTCGAGGAAAAATCCTCATCCCTCAGAGTCACTGTGTCAAGATGCAAAGGCTTCTGCTAAAACTAGTTGCCAGGCCCACAAAAGTCACAGAATCAAGAAACTCCCTAGTGAATAAGGAGACACTCAGCCAGGTGTGGGGCTCATGCCTATAGTTATTACACGCTTTGGCTATTTCCCAGCCCTCTGGGAGACTGAGGCATATAGTAAGTATGTCAAGTTGAAGCCCCGCCTACACAACTTAGTCAGACGCTGTCTCAAAATTAGAAGCAAAGCATGGCCTGGGAATGTGGCATCACGCAAAGGCTCTGGGGTCCTTTTCCAGCACTGCCAGGTGTCTGTACAGCAGAACTCGAAGTAAGTCTGGAGCCCGCCTTGCTACCATATCTGAGTGATGGTGTTTTTGGTCTTCCAGCCCTGTACACTATATGGATGGGAAAGTGGCGGTGGAGTCGACCATTGCCATGGCTGGCAGCCCCAGCTGGTCCTCTCATGTGCCACTGGAGAGATGTAATGCTGCTGGGGTGCATGACCACAGTGGACCTGGGGGACAGACATCTGTGGAGGGACCAGGGTGTCTCTTCTGATCACCCTGTCACCAATATAGAGCTTTACCATTCCTTGAAGGTAAATGTATTCATGGAGATCTGCCCAAATCCACTTTTCTTTGCTTCCGATTTACTGCTTTTGCTCTTGAGCTTGGAGAGTATGAGAGGTTAGACCAATAGAATCAAAGAAATGTCAAGGAAACACAGATACACACTCCTCCTATCTTCCTTACAGGGAAAATGACAAGGGTGATGAGAGCCCTGGATCGGGTCAGAAGTCGAAGTTGAGCTGAGGTATTGCCATTCCTTCAGGGCAACGACCAACTTTGCTTCCCGGAGGTGACCTCACTCCATTGTACATGTGTTTTCACTCCATTTTAAAGCCATGTGGTACCGTGGTGAATGGGGACCTGCATCCCACACACTGCAAAGACGGTTGGGCGGAGGGCACCCAGGGTGTGGAGGAGGCCCTGCCTCTTGCCCTCGGCTTCTGCAGTGGACTTACGGAAGCTCTGAAGACACAGGTCACGGCGAGTCTGGCTTATTTCTAAGGTGCTGTCTTGGTCATGTTAATACTTCTATAAAAGAGTATCACAGACTGAGTTAAAAAGAAATTCATTTTTAACAGTTTTGGAGGCTGAAAAATTTAAAATCAGTGTGCTGGCATCAGTGAGCCTTCTTCCTGCATCAGACAAGGCCCCACCTCCTGAAAATGTTGCATTGGGATTAAGTGGCCCAGGGGAACACACTGTATCTTAGGTACTTTTTCACTGCTGTGACAAAATATCCACAATTAGAGAAGAAAAGACTTATTTTAGCTCACAGCTTCAGAAGGTTGCAACCTTCTGAAAGACATCCATAAATTCCATTTTTGGGTGGCCAGCAATGATGGAAGCACATGGCAGGAGGAAGAGCAGGATACAGCAACACAAGCAGGAAGTCAAATCCAGGAGGAAGGGTGGAGCTAGCAAGTACCCTTCCAGGTCATCTCCCAGGGATCCATCCCTACTGAGTCAAGCCTTAGTGTTCCACCCGTTCTGGGTTAAGTCCCAGGCATCTGTCCCTTCCAGCCAGGCCCAACCTCCCACCGCTGCACTGTGCCATAGGTAACCCACCACATTCAAACACACGAGGCTTTTGGGGGATGTTCTGGATCCAAACCACAGCGTATTCACCATACCAAGTGCCTTTTTTTTGCCTCGAGTATTTTGTAGTTAAGTTTCTTAGGCTTTTATTGTTGTTGCTGGCACACAATAGTCAACATCCACAACTTCAGGGAGGAAAAGTTTGTTGAGATCACAGTTTCAGAAGGACTTCGGCCATTCATAGGCAGCAGGGGTTGGTGGGGACCCCAGCCAGAGAGAAGTTGTTCATAGTGTGGCAAGCCAGGAAGCAGAGAGAGAGAGAAAGGTGGGGTCAGCAAGGGGGTGTATATTTCTAGGCTGTGCCCCAGGGGTCCACCCCTTTTGACAGCCCCTGCCTCTTAGCAGCACAGGATATCAATGAATTACGCCCCCCACCCCCACCCCCGACTCAGTCACCTTCCACACACGTGAGGCTTTGGGGTGCCTTTCAGATCCAAACCACAACACGAAGCATCCGAGGCCAGTTTCCATCAGATTGCTTTCCTAAGCACATTCTCCCATCATTAAGATCATATTTTATATTCACTTTCACTAAGTTTGTCTGTAAAGTACTTTTTGCATTTTACAAGTTAAAAATTGTCTTTCATGTTTAGCAAATGCTCACTGGGTTCTTCTGGGGATGGAGGTGCCAGGGGCTCAGTAAAGAGCAACAATTTTTGCTCTGCATGCAGCGGCACACGATCTGGTCTGGGAGTCCAAGGGAGGGATCTGGGTGAAGCAGGAGGATCTGGGAGTCGTGGGAGTGCAGGTTGGTGGGAGGTCCTTAAAACAGAGTTGGTGCACCCCTACCCTGAACTAAATGTAAGCTCGTGAGCATGTGTGTGCATGTGCATTTTATAAAAAGTAAAATAAATTGATTTCATCCAATTTTCAGAGAACTTGTACAGAGTAAACAACACTGAGGAATGTGGTAGGGAAGTTGTGGGCTAGGATGTAATGGCTGAGGGAACAGGTGATGGGAGACATGACGGGGTAGCTAGGAAAGGTGAAACCAAGAGGTTGATCGAGGGCAGACCACGTACAGCATGAAGAGTGTCAAGGAAATAAAGAAATTAGAGAACTTCAAGAAAAGTCAAATTTAAAAAGGACAAAAAGTACTTGGATTCCACCTATGCTATTACGTGTGCAAAGAGTATCTTTTCCCAACTCATTCTCTGAACCACAGGTACCAATATTATTTGCCCAGAGACAAGTGAACCTAGTACCCCCGAACAGCGGCCACATTTCCACTCAGAGCATACATCAGTGGAATGTTCACAGGGACCCATGATTTCATAACAGCCACTCGCTGTGATACATGTACAGTTTCCCTACAGTGTTGGTGTGGCTTTTCACAACAATGTTCCTTTCGCCATGAGCTACAATTGTAGTTTGGTGTTTAGTGTCCCACAAAGTAGCTCTCTGGTGGTCAGACAGATAATTAAGGTGCAACCTCATGTTTCTTTTACAATCCTATGATCATAGGTCACCCGTGGTCAGCTGGGCCTCAGACCTGAAGGTCTGTGAGGATCAGGTGTCACTCACTGAACATGTTGACAAAAGCCTAGACTGTAAGTGGCCCTTAAAAAAGATGCTCAATAAAATCTTAATTCATGTTGGGATTTAGGCATCAAATATATCTTCCCAGATGGTGAAATATTTAAATGCCATGTCATTCAGTTTAAAGTGTGGAAGAATGACATATTTTTTCATGTCCATTAAACACAAATGACCCCTAAACTCTCCAGAGTGCTGTTAACTTGAACTTAGAAGGATGAAAACAGGCCAGCCAGACTTGTGATCTTCTGGAGCTGTCTGTAAAGATGTATGAAAGTGACGCAGCTCCTAAGGCTCTGCAGAATCTACTGACTTGGAGACAGCAGAAGGGATGGAGAGGGAGATTTTTGCTTGATAGGGAAGTTTCAGAAATAGTCAAGCTGCTCAAATCATTAGGGCTGGAGCTTTGAACTGGTTCAGGATTAGCCTCAATTATTAACCTTCATTAATATTTCAGCATGTCTATAATAAAAGAGGCATGGTGCATTTAATTCATAGTTAAACAGTCAGAGGTTGTTCGACCTGAAAGGCACTTAGATCGTCTTGGGCGACCAGAGCTTTTATCTTCTGCAGCATCCTCAGGAGACACCACACAACCTGTCTTGGTAACAGCGTTCTCCAAGGCAGCGATTCTCCAGGGCGAAGGGCGGGAAAGAGAGGGGGAGGGCAGCATAAGAGTAACAGAGTTGCCAGGGTTGTGTTGAGCTTGGAAATGTCTCCAAGTTTCAAAAAATACATTCAGGATACATTCATCCTTTGTTTAGGTTTCTCCATCATAAGCAAGCAAGAGGACAATAAGTCTTATATAATTTTCTTTTTTCTTTGTGACAGAGTCGAGCACTTTCACACTGAGCTATATCTCTAATCCATTTCTTTATATTTTAGATTTTGAGACAGGATTTTATCCTGTTGCTAAGTTGCCCAGGGTGGACTCAACCCTGTGGTCTTCCCTTCAGTGCTGGGATCACAGTCTGTGCTTCCAAGAAGAGGGAGTTCCACATTTACATCTTCAGAAGCAACCACTCCCTGCATGTCGAGGTCACAGTGTATGCACATCAAATAGGAGTCACACGATTATTTTGGCTGCTTTTGTTACCTGCACTTGCTCATTTCAGTCCTTCCTGGGTTTTGCTCCAAGACGGGGTACCAGAATCTATGTTGGCACCTGGAAGGATATTGGTCCATGTTGTGAGGTGGTGAAAGTATTTGGTAATAGCATCACTTGTTGGATTTGTGAAAGAAAGAAAGAAAGAAAGAAAGAAAGAAAGAAAGAAAGAAAGAAAGTTTTCCAGTGAACTTTTGATTTAAAGGGTAGAGTTCAAAAAACAGAACATTGGTAGAGTGTTTTGGATGCTGCTGGCTGGAAATAAAAGTTTATGGAGTTTAAAAGCTTGAGAAGAGTTGGATGAGGGAACTTTTTCCAAATTCAAAACAGCACAATTTACCGTTGAGAAATGCCTGAGCCAGAACTATTACAAGTTAACTCTACAAGTTAGAATTTGTAGGGAGAAACCAAACAAGGGACTGTGTCACATATGTTGGCTAAAACTTCTGACTAGTTCCAGATGATGACTAGTACAACTTTTTTTGTGGTCAAAATAGGTCATGGAGAAAAGATCAAGAGGTAAGAGTCCTTGAAATTAAAGGATATGGGTGGGGAGAGTAAGAGAGAAAGAGTTGAAGAGAGGGAGAGAAAGAGAGAGTGAGAGAGAGGGAGGGAGAAGACTTCTTGGAGTGACAATGGAGCATGGAGTTGAGTAGTCTATCAAATTTAAATAGGTGAGACACTGACTAGACTTTTACGTTTCTGAGAGATATTCTGCCAAAAAATAAAGGTGGTTTGTGACTGAGCTTAAAATGATCCTTGGGCCCCCAGAGATGAGCTGCTCAGCCCTGAAGGCCACCAGCTAAGGTCTCCTCAGGTGTGGCCTTGGAGCAGAGAAAAGCAGGGTCCTCCTTCCCAGCAGGTGCTGCCAAGGCCCAAAAGCCCCACCCTTGGGATACAATCAGAACTTGAGCATGGAGCATTCTCCTTCGTGCTATGGGGACTCCAGGAAGCCCACCCAGAGGGATTGTAGAATCTCCCTGAGCAGCAGAGCTGCGGGTCTTCTATCATCCCAGCCCAGGGACCGCACTTCGGGTATTCTTCTTCTTATACATGTGTGGAGGGGAGGGAGAAGGACAGATTTTACTTTGGGTGTGTGGGTGTGTGCAGCCAGATCAGCCTGTCAGGACTCACGGGTCCTTGTTCTGCGTCCCTGAGGTGCAGGGCCCCGTGGGCCTGCTCACCCTAGCTGGAATCTATGGGCAGGAGTCTTTCAAGCACAAGCAGCGTGTGGTGCTATGTGGTATGCAAACAAGTGAATACACATCCGAGTGAAACAACTAACCCGTGGCTGGAAGTCAGATACTTAGGAGAGGCTCTGTGTAAATGTGTGTGCAACTGCACATGTGTGCTTTGATGTGTGGATGCGTATTCACTCCCAGCATGTGAGGTTCATACCTGTGTGTGCACGTATTTCTAAATGCCTGTCTGTGCATGTGTGCACGTGAATGTGGGGTTGGGCTGCTGTGAGAAGTGGCAAGAGGGGAAGGGGGAGGCTCTAAGTTTGGGCAGGGCAATGGTCCTGTCCGTCTAGCCTTTGCAACATCCCCTGCGCTACTCAGGAGTGCCTGCTGGGGGCATGCTTGGGAGGACTGCCACAGAAGGCCCTTCTGTTGCTTAGGAAGGTCAGAAGTATCCATGAAAGAGTGCCAGAGGCCAGGCCAAGAGCACTTTCACATAGAAATTTTAATTTGCAACTGGCAAAACCCCACTCAAATTAGCTTAACCAATCTTCCTTCCTTCCTTCCTCCCTCCCTTCCTTCCTTCCTTCCTTCCTTCCTTCCTTCCTTCCTTCTTTCCTTCCTTCCTTCCTTCCTTCCTTCCTTCCTTCCTTCCTTCCTTCCTTTTCTTTCTTTCCTTCTCCTTCTTTCCTTCTTCCTTTTCTTTTCTTCTGTGGTATGAAGCACTGTGCCAGGGCCTTCACATTGAGCTGTATTCCTAGCCCATTTTTTATTTTTGATTTTGAACCAGAGTCTCATTAAGTTGCTCAGTTGCTCAGGCTGAGCTCAAACTTGTGATCCTTCTGCCCCAACCTCCCAGAATTCTGGGATTACAGGAATGCAATGGTTTTCATAGTGATATCCAGGGCATGGTGGATCAGGCATGGCTGGGTTCACGGGCTCTGAGGGTGTCAAGAGGAGCAGCTCTATATACTAGGGATTCCTGTCTCAGGTAGGTGGCAAGGGAGAGTTCTCATGTGTATCCTATGTAACTTCCCGTGGGGATCCTCCAGAAGGCTTTGAGCAGTCACATGCCAGCAGCAGGGCCTCTGGTGCCCAGCCAGGCCTGCATCTGCTTCACAGGCTCAGGAGACATCTGTGGAAGGAGCTCAGATGGGAGTAACTGCTAAGCACATGGACATGACAGTTGGCACAGAGGCCTATATTTCCAGCAGTCTGGGAGCCTGAGGCAGTAGGATCGCAAGTTCAAGCCCAGCCTGGGCAACTTAATGACTTAGTGAGACTCTGTCTGAAAATTAATACTAAAAAATGGGTTGAAGATATAGCTCAGTACAAAGGCCCTAGGTTCAATCTGTACCTCACAAAAACAAAAGAAATGACACATGAATACCACAATCACAGTCACATCTTTAGAGAAGCAGGAAGATATGACCAGAGGACAATGTTCTTAAGACTTGAGGAATGTGTATTAAAAGGTAAAGAGATTAATCCTAGCTCTCTGGGAGACTGAGGCAGGAGGACCACAAGTTTGAACTCAGCCTGGGTGACCCTGTCTCAGAATTAAAAAAAAAAAAAAAAAAGACTAGGGGATGTAGCTCAGTGTGGAGAGGTGTCTTGTCTGTCAATACACGTGACTAATTCAGGGGCAGAAAGAATCTGAGTTGACAACCAGAAAATACAGGGGTTTCTAAAGACATCCAGAAGTGAATTCTGTGTAAAGAACATGCACCTGAGAAATGCCCCCAGAGCCTAGCAGCCCGCAGGAGGGAGGGAGGAGTGCCCAGCTTCAGGGAGGCCATTGCTACACTCTCCCTAAGGACCAAGTTTGCGTTTTGCAGACTGGTTTCTCCATCATGTGGATTTTCCACAGCCGCATGGGACAGTCGCTCTCCTCATACGGTATCGTGTCCAGGCGGATTTCTTCCCATCCCTTAAAACAGTGCATTTCCACTTGGCTTATGCCATCTTCTGGGATTAATTAGTGACTGCAAGTTCTGTGAGGTTTAGGTGGCCAACACTTCCTGACAGATGGCGGCTGGAAAGAAATGGGGACTGATTGTTTGGACGGTGATTATGATTTTCTGGATGTGAGAAATTTATGACATACCTCCGGGGCTGAAGCTTCTGTGTGAGCTCTTGGGGCTGCTGGGCCCTGTGTCTGGGTAGCAGCGCTCTATCCTCCATGTGAACTCTGGCTGGAAATGGCATTTCTTATTACACTGGAGGCAAGGGGAAAAGTTGATTTATTCACCAGACTTCTGCTCCATAATTATGGTCTAGAATTAATTGAATACCCTGTAGCTTTTTGTACTGTATATGCTAATGATGACCAAAAATTGATTCTCTTCTATATTTCTTTATTAACTTATCTTAAAATGGCAGATTGTGAGTAACGACCTCGTGTAGCGCTGGACTAGGCAACTTTATAATTTGCAATTCAAGCTGTTTATTCATTTCAATTTGTTTAAGTAATTTATTTTTCTAGGAAAAGAAAAAACAGGCCTAAATTATAGGAAGGAGCAGTCTCTGCTGGGGGGCAGTGCTGAGAATCTGGATGAGCCGTCACTGCCTCGCGTGAGTAGCTTGGTGACCAGTCATCCTAGCTTTATTTTATAGACCACACTGGATTAATTTAATTATGGAGTATCAGTGCTCTGCCTGGTAATTAGCACAGTGGCAACTTCTCGGTGAACACGGACATGCAGGCAGGGCTGCGCGGTCCCCGGGTCGCTGCCTGGCACGCACATGTGCATAGCCCCAGGTGAGGCTGCTAGTCAGGAGGCAAGGCGGACCCTCCTCTGCATGACCGTCTGGGGAGAGGGTGTCGTCCTGTCCTCTCCCTGCTCCAGCTGCTCTTCCCTGAAGGAGACACACAGAAGGCAGGCAAAGCGGGTCCAGACGGTGTCTTATTGCATGCCATATTATAAGTTATAAGTTATTATTATTTTATCACTTGATCTAGTTAGTAGCATTCGGCTGCAGAAAACAACTTTCTCTATCTGGCTCAGCAGGCGTCTCAGCAGCAGCTGCTGACCGTCTTCCACCTACGACCCAGACGCTGCCCTAGGAGAGGCGGAAGGGGAGTCCCTGGGCGGCTAAGTGTCCCTCTGTCTCCCCACTGGCCACCGGAACACCTTCTGCTCCTACTCCTCCCCTGCCTTATGGTGATTCTTTCCTCTCAGGGGCAGGTTGGGCCCTTCTTTTGCGCAGTACTCTGAGGGTTTCATCTGACAAGAATTGTCTGCTGCCCCAGAGAGTTAGGGAATCGATCTCCTTCTCCTTTGGCCCTTGTCCTCCTCCCCTCCTTCCTCCTTCTTTCCCTGTCTCTCTTTTCCCCTTTCCTGCTCCTTCAGTAAGACCAACCATTCTCTGGGTTGATGCCCCCTCCTGATCTTGGGGTCCCGTGCTGCTCACCGCCCGTTCTCGCCTCCTGATCTCGAGGATCTGACACTACCCACTGCCCTTTCTCTCTGCTACATCTTCAGACCTCTACGTTGCCTCTTCCCTGACAGCATTTGCATGAACACCAGTCCTCCAAGGTGGGCAGTCCTCCCGCTCACCTGTCTCCAGTCACCGTCCTCATCTGTCCTGTTTCACAGCTGTGGTATTTCTCCTGCCCCATAGTTCTTCATCCACTGGTGGCTCGGCCCCTGGTCCTGCCCCTCCATGCACCTGCACTGGCCCTGAGCTCTGAACTCCTGATTTGGGGGTGCAGTGTCCTTCTTGCCCTCTTTGCTCTGTGCTACTGCGAATTGAACCCAGGATGCTCACACTAAGCTATATCCCCAGCCCACATCTCTTAGTTTTGATTTTGATACAGAATCCTGCCAGGACACTAAGATACACCGGTCAGGCTCACATCTGTAGTCTCCTGCTTCAGCCTTCCGGAGTGCTGGGACTGCAGGCCTGTGCCACCAGCCCGCAGCCCGTGTTCCCCACAGACAGAGCGCAGAATGGGGATGCAGGGCTTGGGGCCACACGGGTACAGACAGTATCTACGAAAATGCCTAGTATAGTCCTTGGCACTGGTGAGCACTCAGTAAGGGCTACTTATTGTGCCCAGTCAGCCCTCCCGGCTAAGCTCTATCTGGGGCACACAGTTGTCCCCTGGGCTCGTCTGGGTTCCCATCTTAAGCTCACCCACTTTGCTACCCACCTCCTCTCTGGGTTCCTGACATGAATGGTCCACCACATGCAAGGGAGCCCACCTTTTCCTTTAGCATCCATGGCTGGTGAGTAACCAAGTTCTATTTCTAAAACATTCTTAATATTTTTTCCAGTTCTGATTTTTACTACTAATGCAAAAGGCTCTGCTGATCTGTCTTGTGGCATGTTCCTGTCAAATTTGTATTCTGGAGACACACCCTTTTCCATGGCACCTGTGGCTCTGGAGAGATTGCTCTCCTCTGGAGGCTTTCTGAGGCCACTGGGGCCTGCCTTCTCCTGCTGCTCTGGCCTCAGGCCTCTCCGACAACATCCCTCCCACCAGCTCTCGAGTGTACCCATGCTGAACTTTGGAGGCACTTGGATATATGTGTCTTGTACACATGGTTCAGATGGGGGTGGACACACTGTAGACACAGTGGAGAGGGTTCCAGAGAAGACACTCTGCAGATGTCCTCCCGGCAGCACCTCCTGGGAGCCCCACACGCTGTGTCCACACTCCTCTGCTCATACTTAGCTTCAATAATAGGAGAAAGGGATGTTCTAGGGTAAAACATGCACCCAGCTCTTCCAGAGGTTGAAGGGGAGGGCATGAAGCTGCCTAGGACCCATGACAGATGGCATAACCACAGGGCCTCTGTTCTGCTGTTGACATATTTGAATGGCCAGGTGAACAGGGAAGTGTTCATGGCTGACCTTGGGGCCTATTCAGAGGCCTTGCTAGGAACTTTTCACAAGTGGGACACCAAGTCTAGCTCCAGCTCTGATGCACCTTGACCAGTTTCCTGGATAGGGTGGGCTCCTCCTGCTCAGGTGACCCCTGGGTCCTCTAGGTAGATAGCCCCCATGATCCTTCCCTGGCTCCCTGGGCAGGATTCATACTGGCCCATGGGAATAGTGTTGACTTTCTGGTGCTCGTGTTGGCTAGGAGTCAGATCCTGGCCCCTATGTGCCCTGGGCGTGCGTGCTAAGAGCTCGATGGGTCCTTATGAAGCATCTTTCTCTTGGATTAAGAGAAGCTAGAAAAAAAATACAATAGTACTTCAGAAGGAGTTTCTCCAAACATCTTTCAAATCCCCCAGCTTCCCCATGGACTTCTGTGAAGTCTGCGACGGGCCTGTACTCTAGGTCACCTTTTACTTCCTTGCTGCACTCCCAGTTCATTTTTTATCTTTGATTTTGAGGCAGAGGCTTGCTGTGTTGTCCAGGAAGGGCTCAAACTTGCGATCTTCCTGTTTCAGCCTCCGGGAGTGCTGGGATGAGAGGCTAGCACCACCACCTGGCTGATCACCCTACCTTGAGCATGTGACACACAGAAGCATGGGCTGTTAAGGTTTGTAGGCCAAAGGGGCTGTGTCAGTCAGGGCAGACTGGTAGAGCAGTTCTTCGGGCAGCCTTGAGCCAGCCATTGCTCTACCCTTCTCACCTGTAGTTCCCAAGCGCTACTTAGAATATGCGGAAGGTGCGATGGTCTGAGGAAAGGGGGGGGCCCACGGAGCAGCCTCGGCTCTGCTCCTGTTGCTCCTACAACAGGGCATGGTCATGGAGCTCTGAGCGCATCAACCATGGAGGACACTGTGTTCTGGCATAGCCACAGCGTGTGTGGGCACAAGCCAGAGCCTCCATCCGCTTGGGTCTGTCTCCCTGGACTTTAGAGGTTGGACTCCCATGAATCCTAGACTTCTGCTCTCAGTGCTACCTTTCTGTGAGAATAAAGTTGCTTGGCTTAACTTGTGTGAGTGTCCTGTCTTAGTGGACCCCAAGGGCAGAAGAAGTTACAGCCCAAGAAGCAGTGGGGTCTGGGGCAGTTAGCACACAGGACTTGCTTCATGGTCCCTCAGGGAGGCAGCTGACTGGTGACATCTCAGCCGTGGGCCTGTGCAGGAGCACCAGGGGTTACGTTAGAGTGGGGGATTTTTGTCATTGCTCCTGTCAGGGGTAAAACTCAGATGTGAGCTCAGGTAACGAATCAGTGCTGTGGCTAATTCCAAGAAAGGACCTACCTAGTTCAGCGAATCCAGTGAGAATCAAATGCAAGACACAATGTCATTTCATGTTTTCTCATAGGTGATTAAAAAGGATTTAGAATGACCAGATAAAATTAAATTGATGGGTATATTCTTTTGAACCCGATGTGTAAAAATATGACTTCAACTTAAAATATAAAAGGTGTGGTGGCACACATTTGTAATCCTAGCATTCTGGGAGGCTGAGGCAGGAAGATTGCAAGTTTGAGCCTAGTCCAGGCAACTAACTTAGTGACTGAATGAGACTCTCTTAAAAAATTAAAAATTAAAAAAGGTTGCGAATATAGCTGAACGGAAATGCCCTGAGTTCGACCCTTGGTGCAACACACACACACACACACACACACACGTGCATGTGCACACACAACTGTGTTTGTACTGTTTCATCAGGCATGGCCCAAGGCGCACTCACCAGCTGTGTGTGGCTCGTGGCTGTGCTATGGACCATGTTAGCTGCGGGGTTTCTGTTGGTTGGAGAGAGACCTCTCTCTGAGCCTGCACCATCTGTCCATGTGCAGGGTGACAGTGCTGCCCGCGGGCTTGCTGTGAGGGTATTGGTGTCTGCTGCAGTGGGGATGTTTAAGGTAACGACTGAGGCTTTTCCTTAGCACACTGTACTAATAGTTATTGCCGCTCAGGGTTCCTTCTCTGGGCTCTTTGTGGTTCCCAGAGGTGTCTAATGACCGTAGAATAGTGGTTACAAATAACAGAGAGAGGACAGAGAAGTTAATTTCCAAATATTAATAGTTACATTTGTTTGGGTAGGTCTCCAGAACTCAAATCTTTTGAACACTTTAACAATCCACTATTATATGTGTGGACATTGAGATACAGAGAAGCTTGTTGACTTGCCTGAGCTCACGCAGCAATTAAGAGTTGGAACTGGAGTTGGAATCATAGTATGGCTTCCTCTCTGCCTCCCATCGATTAAAAATTGTGACCTGCAGTGTCTGAGGTCCAACTTTGTTTTCTGTTGTTATTACTTACCTGAGCTAAGGTATCCAGCCTCAAGTAAGTGAAGCTCAGCTCTGACCAGGCTGTGCTGATTTGTACAGCCTGTGACTGCAGAGGTCCCAATAGTTTGAGAGTCCTCGGGGCACTTTGAGGGGTGCTGGGTCTCAGTCCCCACTCTGGGGTGGGTTGGATCCTATGCTGGAGTCCTCCTGGTCTGCAGCGGGAAAAGTTCTAGGGGGCTCTCTGGATCTCCTGCTGAGGAGAGGGGAGGGGAAGGAAGGAGAGGGGGGATAGAGAGGGAGAGGGAGAGGGAGAGGGAGAGGGAAAGGGAGAGGGAGAGAGAACAGAATGAGAAGGAATCTTTCCTTTAAGTGCTAATCACCTGCATAATATGAGCCAGGCCAGGGCAAAAATTGAGAGGAGTGTTTTTGATGCTCATTCATCCTAAAGTGCTTGGGTCAGATGGCTGAGTCCTTGGAGGCTGCCAGAACTTTTCTTGGAGAGAGGCACACAGAGCAGCCCAGCAGAGGGGAGCTTCCGGGACGTGTGCAATCCAAGGGACCACGCGTCCGGGCGAGGGATGCCGGGGCAGCCCTGCCTCCTGTGCTCTGCAGGCCCAGGAAGCCTCCTGAGCAGGCACATCAGGTGCCCAGATGGCTGTGCCCTGAGACAGTGCCACCTCCTAGGATTCCCCTGCTGCAGGATGGGGATTAGGGCCACTTCGGAGGTGAAGAAGCCAAGCCTCAGGGAGGAGGAGGCGCTCACTGAGGTCACAGTGATGTAACTGATTGCATACTTATGTGGGTGTGATGCGCCGAAGTGGGCACTTGAGTCCTTGCTGTGCTCTGCAGTGGTCTGACTGCCTGTGGCTGCCACAGAGTGGGCCGAGTTTTACATTTTGCACCATCAAAGGCAGGAGGGAGGGCTGAGCGGGGGAGAGGGGTCCCCTGAGGCTCGCAGGTGGCGCTAAGACATCTCCAGCCCTCCGGGACCACGGCATGGGAGAGCGCGAAGGGCTAATTTCATGGCTGATAAACTTCCCTGCACATGAGCGTTTGCAGACAGATGAGCACACGGCTGTTCTCTTCCTTACTCGACATTTATTTTCCCCTTTCATTGACAGAGGTACATGTTCCAGCCTACCTCAGTGCTGGCCTGGGCAGCTGTGTGATCAGGTCCTCTGCCGTGTGGTCCTGACACCCCACGGGGGAAGGGCCCTGTGGTCCTGAGGGGCAGGTAGGAGGGTCCTGGTGGGCTGTAGGACGCACATGCTATCCTGAGAGAGGTTGAAATGATCCCTGGTATGTGGCATGGCATTCCCACGCAGTTGTCTGCTTTCCAGTGGACTCCCCAGGCCAGCTCACTCCAACCTGTTCAGAACTTCATCTAGCCTGTCCTTTCCCCTCAAGTGTGCCTCGCAGACGACACTCCCTTGCCTCCCTCTTTCGAGGGAAGAAGCTGGGGTGGAAGGGCGGTGGAGTTGGGGACATCCCCCAGCTTATGAGTAGTGGGGTCCAACCCGGTCTTAGGCCAAACTGATTAAAGTTCAGTTCCTGGTCCTGGCTGTGTGCCCTCGTGTTGTGGTTTGGGTCTGGAACGTCCCCTTAAAGCCTCTTGTATTTAGATGTTGTGAATTATTTGTGGATTTCACACGCTGTTAGGAAGTGGGGCTGGTTGGAAGGGGCAGATTACAGAGGTTGTGGCCAACCATGAGGCTGTGGCTCTAGCTTCTCCCAACCCTGATCCTTCTTCTTGTGATGCTGTGTTCTCAGATAGACCTTCTAGGCATAGGCAGCCAACCACAAATCCTGAAACAATGAGCTGAATAAGCTTTCCTTCTTAAAGTTGTGAGTGTTGGGTATTGTGTCTCAGCAACAGAAAAGTAGCTAAGATATCTGACTAAATTTTCACAGACTGAGCTTCACTCAAGTGTCTCATGGGATTTGTTATTTTTCCCCGCAGTAATACAGAAGCTTCTCGGGACATGTTTCTTTCCTCTTTTCTCACTTTGTCTTCCCCCTAGTATAAAACAGACCCACAGAAACACACACACACAACATCCACACATACACGCACACGCATGTGAATGCATATATGCAGTGCACAAGCATAGCATGTACAGAATACACACACACGTCAGCATTCAGCCACAGGAGGCTCACGTACACCTCGAGTCCACACATGTGTCTCCTTGTGCATGGCTTCTGCTCACCTCATGCAACTTCACAGAAAATAGCCATGTTAGAGAAATACAGTTGCGAAGGGCCTTTCTTTGGCAGAAGCTAGGCTGGTGACCACCTGTGTTCTGGGCTCAGCTGACCCATTCTCCTGGGCCTTCCTCTTACTGGCTTGTGCCTAGGACAAGTTCTGGGAGTTCTCTCAGCCTGTTTCCCCTTCTGAAAGTACAGCCAGCCTGCTTTGCCTGTGGTCGTTGTGGGGATTAAATGGAGGGACAGATGGTCCTGTGTGTGGTCACACGAAGTAAGGCCTTTCCTGTCCCATAAACAATGAACCCTACTATTTTGATGATGGAGGTCCACATAGTGGTCAGTGGGCACAGAAAGATGGCCCATTGGCACCAGGCTGGAAAACATTGGCACAAGAGAGGACACAGAAGTTTTCACAAATTGACTGCTAAAGTTTGGATCTTGGGTGTCCCTCAAGAGCCCCATATATTTGGAACTGTGTGTTATTGGGAAGTAGGGCCTGTCTAGAAAGGGCTGACACTTGGGGTTTGACCTGGAAAGATTGTATCAAGCACTTTAAGAGCTGAGCTATGTCTCTTACAATCATACTTTTAAGAAATACCCAGGGTCCCACCACCCCGGCCTGATCATCCATCTACTCACTTAATAACACATTGCTGGGTACCTCCTCCTCTGCAGGCTGGCCTCATATGAGTGCTTGGGGTTCAGCTGGGGGTGAGACAGGTATCGGCTGTCACAAGTGTAAGTTCAGGTGGAGGGGGTCAGGCCACTGACAAGTGAACAAATAATAGTTCCCACCTGCTAAGTTCTTTCTCATTGAAAGTGCGGCATGTGAGCAGGTCACCCACCTGTTAAGGAGGATGTTGGCTACTTTTAGGTATGTAGTGGAATGGAGCCAGTGGTGCCCAGATGTTTGCCAAATATTTATTTTATGAGGTGTCTGTGATGTTTGAACAGAAACACTGAGGATAGATAGCAGTGTGAGTGGGCCTCATCCAACAAGCTGAAGGCTGAATGGGGTAGAAGCCGTGTAGGGGAGAACCTGCCCTCTCTGCCCAGTGATCTTCAGGGGAGACCTTCGTTGCTGGACCCAGACTTGCCCTGAAACTCACAGCATGAACGCTGCTGGTTTCAGCCCATGTGTTCACCTGCACCTGTGTGTGAGTCCACTGTTTATATGAAACTTGCTGTCTGTCTGTCTGTCTGTCGATCTATCTGTCTGTCTGTTTATCATCTATCAGTCATCTACCTGTCACTATCACCTTCACCTGTGTCTTCTGCTCATCCTGTCTCTTTGGAGAATGCTGACTAGTACATACAGGAAGTGATTTTTTAAAGGACGAGCAGCAGGCAGGGCCTGGGAGCCACTCATCGTGGTGAAGGCCATGAAGGAGATGGTTCCTTCTTCCTGGGGCCTGAGACCATTCCCCTGCCCCTTTTCCACGTCTTCCATTCAGGGATCTTACAGGGCTTGTCACAGACATACCAAAACTATCATTGGAACCTGGATGACCTTCTTTGTCCCAATGACCTTTATGAATGATGTTGGTCTCCCTTATTGCTCTGTGCTGCAGTTTTGTTACACTTTTTTGGATTTTCAAAATCAGACTGTGGGCATTGTGACAATAGGGGTTATTGCTAATGGTCTTTTCTACACCTGAGGAGGCCACAGTAGGGCTGAGAGTCTCCATGGTCATGGGGTTCTTCCTGAACCCTAGCTCCCTCACTTTCAAGAACATCTTGGGCCTCTAAACAGATGGCACTGTATCCACCAGTCCACCCACCCACCCATCCACCCATCCACAATCCATCCATCCATCCACCCATCCATCCATGTAATTATCCACAAGCTGCTGCCACATGCCTGGCACTGTCCTAGGATTTGTGCAGTACATAGACTGACACCTTATAACATGCCATTTACAATATGGGCTGCTGGCCCACTTTCAGCTTCTCAATGTGGTTAGTGGCACCTGGTGAGAAGATGTTACCCAACGCGTGATTCCCACTTGCCCATCTCAGCAGTTTGTGGCTATCCTTGGCTGCTGGGGCCGGGGGGAAGGCAACAAGGGCTTGAGGACACCTGCACCTATCTCCCGCCTGAGGGATGGAGCCAGCACCAGAGCTTGTCCTTGGGGTCGGCTCTGTTAACCACCCTGGGTCATCACACTGTCAACCACCCTGGGTCATTGCATTAACATCTTGGGCCACCCAGCACCCATCCTGAGCTCCTCACTAGTCCCTTCTGCCCATGTCCCACTCGCAGCTGTGAAGGCCTCCTCTTTCCCACTTCCCGCCTCTGTTTCCTTTTGAAACTCCCCACTGCTCCTTCTGCTTGGAAGGTCGTGTCCTCCTGGAGCAAGGGCCCAGATGCTGCTGATTCTTAGGAATGAATTTTCCCTGATCCTCCTGTGGCGAGGTCCCCATTCCCACCTCGAGCTCCTTCCTGTCCCATCCCAGCAGACCTTGTGGGACAATGCAGGGCTGTGCTGCCTGGCTACCATCCTGTGCCCCAGTGTCTAAGGCCCAAGGAGCTATAGATCTGTGTCCACTGCCTAGCATGGCAGAGGTCAGCACAAGTGTGTCTGATTGGGCCAATGTCTATCCGGGCTCACGGGGACGGCACTGATGCCGGACTGTGGTCCCTCCCAGCAGGCAAGAAGGGTAGGAATCAGGGCCTCAGCAAACTTTAGGTCCCACCCTACAGGAAGCGCCTTGGCCGTAGGTCCTCATAGGTGTCCTAGCCATGGTGTGGCAGCCCGGCATAGGTTCTGTCTGTCGCATTTATTTGCTGCCAGGCTTCAGGCCTCAGTTTACTCATTTTAACAGTAGACTCCCTGGGCCAGTTTCCACAGTGCCTTGTGGCACAGAGAGGGACGTCCTGCAGGGAGTGAGGTAAAACAGCCCATGTCCCTAAGAGGCGTGCGCCTAGGTCGCCCCACTCCCCGTGTGGCCAGCGACCCCTCCTGTCACCACATCCATCTTCCACACAAATCACCGGATAGCTCTTTGGATTCTGTGTGTCTCCTTGGGCAGGAAGGACAAAGCTGATTTAAGCATGGACAGCCTGTCAGCGGAGCAGAAGCGGGAAATGAGTGTGGAAACAATTACAAATTAGAACCTGTCACTTGTGCAGAGGCCGCTGCCCCTCTCACAGTGATTAAAGTCAACTCCCACTGGAGAGGCTGGATGGGCTTTCGAGGCCTGTGCCCTCAGCCACAGGGTAGGGTGGGGTGGGGGGGTTGGCGCTCCCTACCTCTGTGGCATAGGCCAGGGTATTTGTCCTCCAGTCATTTACCCGCTGTCCCTTCTTTCAGCCTGGAAGTGTTTGTGGAAAGCATAATCCTGGGCTTGGCAGCATGTTTCATTGCCCAGGGACGGAGCCCTGCTACAGATGAGATTTAGTTTGATTTGGGGTCAGTGACAATAAAGCCATTCGATATCCAGGTGTTAGTGCAGTCCCAACAGAGCAGAAGGGCAGAGGAGGATGCCTGTCACCCATTTGTGGACACCAGGTACCCAGGGAAGGGTGTCAGCTTGGGTGAGGCCCAGAGGCAGAGGAAGGAGGGAGGGAGGGAGGCTGAGAACAGTCGCGGGTCCTGGCTGTCCCAGGGTCCCTCCTGTCCCCAGGTCATGTCATGGGGTGATGGTGGTGAAGAAAAGCATGTACCAGTACCTAGGAAGCTGTAACAGCACAAGTTGGTCAGTTGGGGTGTCAGAGCCAAGATCAGATTATAAGAAAACTGGCAATGAATTTGACTGGGCAGTGAAGGCTGAGTGGCTCCCACTTGACAAACCCTGCCACTCACAGCAACTGTACACTCTGGACACAACACAGAAGGCCCAGGAGAGACACACAGGGCAGTGGCAGCTGGGCTGGGGTGAGCACAGCTTGGGGCAAGACTCACCCTGTCTTCTGTGTGAGCTCAGATGTGCAGCAGTGTCCCACTGAGGTGTGAAAGCTGAGATCAGGCCTGGTGGCAAAGGCCTGTAATTGCAGCACTCTGGGAGGATGAGGAACAAAGATCACGATTTCTGGCCCAGCCTGTGCAATTCAGTGACTCAGGAAGACCCTATTTCAGAATCAAAACTAAGAAGTAGGCTAGGGGATAGCTCAGTAGAAAGGCTTTCAGCTGGACCCCTGGTACCACACAAACAGAAGGAAGCTCAGAGGTTTGCTGGCTTGACGACTTAGGGGATAGAGTCAAGATAAGCACAGCTGTGTGTGCATGGAAATATTCCAGAATCAGAGCCTGGGAGGAAACATCCCCAAACTTATGGGTACCTTGCAGGGCGTTGCAGTCTCCTGAACCACAAAAAGAGTCCAGGTAAATCCCAAACAGCTGAACTGAGTGGGGAAATGGTTCTCTTAGTGCGCCTAGCCAAGCTGAATCAGGAAAAAAAAAAAAAAAAAAAAAAAAAAAAAAAAAATACTGGTGAGAGAAACCGGTGCAAAACCAGATAATATCACTGAGGAGTCAAGGAGGGACTCTGGGTTCTGGGCTCGGGAGGATCAATGGGCAGAAAATGGGGTGGTGGCCCTGGCCTCTCACAGGGTCCCTGTTTATGACGGGAGCAGACAGACGCTGTGCCAGTCAGCCTCTGTGAGTTGGTATTACAAGTAGATGCAACTCAGCTCCACGTAAAAATGCTATTGTTGAGCTCAGCAAGACTTTGTTTCAAGTCAGCAATATAAAGGGGATTGGGGGAGTAGAGTAGAGTGAAGGCCTTGAGTTCAATCTACAGCACCACCACCACCACCAACAGCAACAACAGAGAGAGAGAGAGAGAGAGAGAGAGAGAGAGAGAGAGAGAGAGAGAGAGAGAGAGGAAAAAATGTTGTCGCTAAGGAGCCTTATACATAAATCATTAATGGAAGACCTGAGCTCCTCCCAGGACTACAAGGGCCATTTTGGGGTTACTGTTGTAGGTGAAAGATGTCAGGAGGTTAGAATGGGGTCTGTGTAGACAAGCCACCCTGGGCCCCAGGCTCAAGGAGCTGCAGAGACTTCATCCTTAGGGTCTGAGCACAGCTGTGATGGGAGGGCCAAGGTGCTCACATAGGGCCTGGATGGAAGGGCAGTGTGCAGGCTGGCAGAAGCACTGCTGTGGCACCATGTTTTCCCAGCGTCCCTCCTTGGTGTGGCCCCGGTTCCACAAACAGCTCATAGGAGTCAGCCCTTAAGGATTCTCTGAGACTGGAGAGATACATCTGAGTGCCTGCCCCAGGCAGGGGACCTGGGCCTTTAGCCTTCGGGCCTGGCTTCTTGCTTTGTCAAAGACAGCTCCTGAGAGCTGCTCTGAGATGCCCACCCTGGCCCGCTCACCCATGTGCATGAAGCCAGGTAGTTCAGCACACCCTCTGCTCCTGCATTCAGATTCAGAAAGGGCAATCGCTGGGAAACTGAGGTGGCCTGTGGTGCGCGGGGCACGCATAGATGAAACAGCTCAGACTGCAGACACGGAAGAGCAAGCGAGTTCTGGGGGCCACCTTACTCCTCCTTTGATCTTGGAGACACGGTGGTCACAGGGAAGGAGCCCTTCTGGAGTCAGGCACCGCTGGAGCCCCTTTAATTGGGCCTCACTGAAATCTGTTGAGCTCCCTGGAATAAAAGAAGTGGGGAAGTAGGCTGCAGGGCCCAGAGAGGAAGGAGGTCATGCTGTTTTGGCTGGAGGCTGCAGCCAGCCAACCCACTGTTATGGTTGTGATTACCACCAAAGCTAATGTGCACAGCTCTTGAACCAGGGTGTCCCAGGTGAGGCCAAGGAGCCACGGGCTGGGCTGGTGTTTCACAGCCTCTGCTGTCTGTCCTTCCAGTACTGGGCCATGGAGAGCTGCTTGTCCTGCTAAGCCCTGGCCTGGAAGCCCTGCTTAGGTTCCATCCCCAGCTCTGGCCTCCATCCTTCCTCAGGGCTCCAGGTGCCAGCCCCAGCAGGTGGGCCAGCACAACTCCTGCCCCTCCTTTGTTCTGAGCCATTGGTACCTCTGGTGGCATGCCAGGCAGTTAGCATTCCCTGGGGTCCTGTTGTCATGTGCGTCCTGGGAGTCCCAGTGCACACAGCCTCCAGGGATAGACAGACTCGGGTGGCTCTGGAAGGGGGGCCACACAAGGCTGGGGACGTGCAGGACTCTGCCTGAGCTGAGCAGGGCGGGCTGTTTATGGCAGGGGAGGTAGGAGGAAGTGACCCTGAGGCCTGGGGCAGGGGTGGCTCTGGGACATCCTACTGGGAGTGAGGGAGAAGTCTCCACGGGGCGCGCTGGTTTTTGTCACTCAGGCCCAAGTCTGATCATTTTCTCCAAACTACACGTTTGGAAACAGTGGCCCGCAGACTCCGTCCTCCACTCGCTCACTGGCTTGCCTCGCTGGCCTTCATCTCCGTGGTCCTTCATGTCCTCAAGACAAGTCGCCAGTCCCCCTCGAAGCCTTCATTCTGAGGTGGACCTGGTCCTTCCCCCAGGGGCTCTCCGAGTCTCTCTTCGCTGAGGGTTGACGGGGCTCTCCTTTTCCTTCCTCTTTTCCACACTCCCTCTCTCCCTTTCCCCCTCCCTTTCCCCTTCCCTGCGCTCCGGGGCGCCCGTCCGCGCGGACCGTGCGCCGGCGGCCACTGGGCACTGGAGGGCGCGCGCGGCTCACGCATGGGCGGCTCGTCCAGGCTGCAGGCTGGAAACGGCCGGAAGGCGTCCCGGGCCGTCTTCGTCCTTCCGCTCCGCAGACCGGGAAATGCAGGCCGGGGGACGGGGCGTGGCTTGCCCCTGTCGGGCCGAGTAGGGGCTGAGCCCGGGAGGAGAAGCGGAGGCGGCGCTCCTGCGCAGGGCAGCGGCCCCAGTCACCCGGGCGGCTCCTCCCGGCACCCGTGGGTCCCTCGACTCCCAGCCCCCTTTCTCCCCGCACCTCCCCCTGCAGTCCACACCCGCTCAACCGTGCCGGAACCCCAGGACCGGAGGCGCCAGCTTGTAATCCCAGCACTCGCGGAGGCTGAGGCAGAGAGGACTGCAAACTTAGCAATTTAGAGAACTGAGCGAGCGAGGCCACGTTCCCGCAGTCCTGGCCGCGGGGGGACATGGGCACGCGGCCAGGGCTCGGCGTGAGCTTCTGCCCGGGAGGTCCCGAGGCCGGCGGAGGCGGTGGCGAGGTGGGAAGGCGGGGCGGCGACTCCTGCGGGGACGGCGCGGGGTAGGGCGGGCAGGCTGCTGAGGGCCGCGCGGCCTGCGTCCCGCTGTGAGGCGGGTGTGCGGCGCTGCTGTCTCCCCGCGGCCGTGTCCTCAGTCAGGTGGCCGGCCCGCTGCCCGGCCAGGCCCCGGGGAAGTCCGAGCGGGGCTGGCGGCCCTGGGGCGGGGCGCGCCTCGTCCTTGGGGGGTCCAGCGGGGGCCGAGGCCGGCTCGCGCGCGGCCTTACTGTCGCCCCCGACCCCCCACCGCCCATGTCGTACCCAAGATCCGGCCCAGAACATTCACACTGAGCGATAGTGTATGTCACCATTTTTACTTTTCTTTTTTGATTTTGAGACCGGGTCGCGTTTGTAAAATCGCTCAGGTGAGGCTCCAAATGCCAGGCAGGACTCCAGTGTGCGATCTTCCCGTTTTGGACTCCCAGAGTGCTGGGATTCCAGCCAGCGCCACCAGCCTGGCGTCTTCCGCAGTCTCGCCCGTGTCTTAGCGAGACAGTGGGCCCACCCGGAGGCGCCTCCTCCACCTGCATCTTCTCCTCGGCTTCTGTGAGGACCCTATCCGCCACCCGGCCCGCCCCGGCCTCTGTGCGGGTTTCCCGGGCCCGTGGTCACACGGCCCTTGCCCAGGGCCTGCGGCGCTTCAGGCGCGTTGCCGCCAGAGGGCGGAGCAGAAGGCTATCAGGACGCGCCTGCTAAACCTCCCTGGCTCCTGGGCCATCTGTGGTAGCGCTGAGCCCGACGAACGTTGCTCCTGTTGCTCCGGTTGCTCCATCACGCTCCTCCCTCCACTTCTGGCCACAGCACTCACGTGCGTCCACACTGTGCCCACTCACACTGTGTACGCAGAAGATCACCCACCTCTGCGCATACACTTCCATGCACTGGCCGGAGGCACAGCACGCGCGTTCTCTCCCACGCAGGCGCGCGTGTGCACACGCTCAGGTGCGTGGGCGTGGCACATATGGGATCCCGTGCTTTGCCATTTCCGTCTCCTGGGCCTTTTCACTTGCCTTCAGCTTACTTTCCCACCGTGTGCCTAATTCCTTGGGCTGAGAACTTAACCTGTTCGTTGTCTCCTGGGCAGAGCTATCCGGGTCACCGTGGGTCAGCTGCCCTCTCCGGGGTCCCTCCTTGCCTGTGTAGGTCAGCAGGGAAGTGTCCTCGTGCTTCCTGAAGGCAGGACCAGGCGTGGTTGTCTTGCAGGGGGCTGCCACAGGGCCATAGCGGGGCCCTCGGGGTGGGTTTGGTCAAATGAGTGAGGAAAACCAGCAGACTCAGCTGAAGACTCCCCCTGGGGAAAGCTGGTTAGTTGGAAGGACCCTCCATAGCGAGGCTGGCGGCGACGGGGCGCGCGCTGGAAGCCCAGCAGAGCCGGCTTCAGGACAGGATGGATGCTGGTCACAGTGACCTCCGTGGGCCAGGGACTACTCCACGCAGATTACTTCTCACTGGCTTCAGTTCCACGTGGCGGCGTGGACTCTGCGCTCTGCTGCCTCTAAGGTGCAGCTGAGAGAGCCGTTGAGGCGGCCCGCCAAGTGTCATGCTGCAGCAGAGCTCGGGGAGGACTCCTGACATGTTCCACTCACAGCACGGTCCCATCCAACCTCAAGTGGCCAGGAAGGGCCGTCCTGCCATAGGAGGGGTCGGTGGCTCCCTGGAAATTTGGTCAACAGTGTTAATGACACACTGAGCGTGTGTCACCAGGGAGCGCACAAAAAAGGTGACTAAAAAGTGACATCAGTCACCATCATGCAGCACTCCTGTCCTTCCATTCCCTGCCCCACCAAGCCATCCGCCATGGCTGACAGGAAGACCAGGCATCATAAGGAAAGACCAGGGCCTAGGTAGGACCTAAGATGATGATTCTGCTGGGCGTGCGAGTGCGCGTGTGTGTGTGCATTTGTTCCCAAGTGAGTTGGTGTGTGCGTGCAAGTGGGCATACATAAGTGAGCATGTGTGAGTGAATGTGTGCACTCAGAGTGTGTGCTTGCAGGGGCCAGTGTCTGTGTACCTGTCAGTATGTACGCGTACATGTGTGACTGTTGAAAGCAGTGTGTCTGTGCTTAAGGGGCAGTGAGTGGTTTCCTCGGTGATGGCCATCGTGTGCCAGGCCCTTCTGTACATGCTGGACACACCTTGTCTCATTAATCCTCCTGTAGCCTTGCAAGGGTTGGCACTGATACCCATGTGGGAAACCGAGGCTCCAGGTGACTGCTTGCCTGTCGGTGCTGGCCTGCTGGCAAAGGCTGTCTGGTTACCAGCAGGTCTTGGCATTTGTCTTTGCCTGCCCCCCTCCCCTTCAGGGCTGCCTCTCCGCTGTTCCTGGGCCTTGGGTCTGTTCCTCCTCCACATTGTGGCCACCCATTTCTCCTGCCACTGACACCCACTGTGCATCACAATCCTAAAGAAAATTAAATATGCAAGGCCTGGTGGCAGAAGCCTGTAATATCAGCACTCTGGGAGGCTGAGGCAGGAGGATGACATGTATGCACACAGCCTGGGCAACTTACTGACTTAGCAAGATGCTGTCTCAAAATCCAAACTAAGAAATGGGCTGGGGATGTCACTGGAGAAGGCCCTGGTTGGATCCCCAGGACTGCAAAAATATTTTAATAAAAATAATAATATTAATAAAATAAATGAAATCATGCCCTTCCCTGCACCCACTGCTACTCCTGCATCAGGGTATTCTCTCTCTCTCTCTCTCTCTCTCTCCACACACACACACACACTCTCTCTCCCTCTCTGTTTCTCTCTTTCCTCAATAATTAGTTCCTTTGTTTTCCACACAGGGCCACAGAGATCTTGAGTTGGGAAGGGAAGCCCCTCAGCTACAGGAAGAGGCACTGCAGGGGCTTTCCTGGGGACAGGTGAAAACAAACTGACAGGGTCCTGCCTGTCTACAGGCTTGCCCTGCTCCCACCAGAAGCTTCCCTGGGGAATCCTCAGCCTGCTGTCCTGTGACCACATCCTCCTCTCAGGGTCACAGGGGTCCCATGGAGGACAAGAACCCTCCAAGCATGACCTAGGAGGCCTCCCAGAGTGCCACCAGGCCCTTTTCTTTTCTCTGTTTGGTTTTATTTTTATTTTTCTTGAATTTGGCAAAGGTTTAGTTGATAGCTGCAAATTTTACATAGCCACTTCTCCGTATCTGAGGCCTCTGTATCCATGAATCCAGCTAACGCTATGTAAAAAGAAAAATAGTAAAAGAATGATAAATATGTGTAGGCATTTTATTCTTATTCCCTAAGCATTGCAGTATAACAACTATAAAACATATCATTAACAGTATATTTGGCATCATGAGTAATCTGTAGATGACTTATGTAAGAAGGTGTGTAAATTTCATAAAAATACCGTGTCATTGTATATAAGAGACTTGAACATCCCCCTACTTGGGTATCCACAGGGTCTTGGAAACAATCCCTGTGGAGGCCAAGGAACAGCTGCATTTCTATGTCTTTCAGCTTGCTGAATTGATACTGTACATACTGAGTTTGGAGCAGCTTTTGCTTATGTTATTGGAAATGAGTAGAGAATCCCTGGAACGCACCTACTATCAGCCACATGATAGGATCTCCTAACTGTCTTTTGATTCATCTTTGCCCCATTCTTGTGGTTGCCTCCCCAACAGTCTTTAAAAGGCCACTACATTATCAAATCT
This sequence comes from Ctenodactylus gundi, assembly GCA_004027205.1. Classification (NCBI taxonomy): domain Eukaryota; kingdom Metazoa; phylum Chordata; class Mammalia; order Rodentia; family Ctenodactylidae; genus Ctenodactylus; species Ctenodactylus gundi. The sequence goes on along the minus strand of PVKB01003607.1, from coordinate 1,913 downwards.
GGAGCAAGCCAGGAACGTGCCTCTGCCTGGTGAATAAGGGCTTTAAGATGTGGCTAATATATTGCTCCTCCCTTCTTCTCTCCTGACTGAAAGAAGCAAAACAGTTTCCCTGGAACTGGGTGGGTTCCAAAGCAGCCCCAAGATTGCAGAGAAAAATAAATTCTCTTGACTTCCCTTACAGGCTCGAGGACAGCAAGGGTCAGGTTGGCTAATTTTAATTATATTCGGGTAGTATGTCTTGAAGCCCATAAATCTAAGTGCCAATAAATTAATATATCATTCTGAGCACCTCCCAGCCACAGCATTAAATCAGCTAAGCAGGGAGTGCCACGTAGGTGAGGGCACACTCGCAGAACCTCGAGCGTTTCAATTACACTGTATTAATCTGTCATTAAAAGGACCCTCAGGTCCCTCAGGTCCCTGTGCCCACATGTGATCGTCTGCCATGGTAACCTGCTGAATATGAACATGGCCTGCTGGTTCCTAGCTTCTGCACAGCCCCACCCTCAGAAGTCCCTATGATGGGCCCCGTCACGTGTCCGTGACTTTGGTGGGGAGGTGGTTCTGTGTAGGATGCTAGAGTTAGACTGAAGTGAAGCACCTCTTCCTTTGCTGTTTGACATAAGGATGAATTTAAAATGCCAGTGTTTCCACTGGGGAGTCTTGGCTTTGTGCAGGGCTCGGGCCAGGGTGAGGCAGGAGGTCAAGGGAAGTGTCATCTAGACCACTGCCAGTTGCTAATGGGTCCTCACTGCACTTGCCCACTTTTAAAGCTTGATGGGTCAGATAGCAGCCAGTTTATTATGGTGGCTGATTATGCATGGTAACCTGGTGGCCCATGATTAAGTTTTCAATCTCCATTAAGACTTAGCAGCAGGCTAAGAGCTCTTCTTCAAGAGGAGAATAGTGTTCCGGATAGGTTATCAGGGCCTTGCTCCAAAATCTTGAGGAATTCACCTAGAGGCCTTGCCAGAGGCCCCAAGCAGCTTGCTTACCTGCCAGGCATGCTTCAAGTTCAAACATGATTCAAACGAGGTAAGACTTTCCATAGCTGTAAGAAGCTGTTGCAAACCATTCTCTTTCTCTGGGCTTCACTAAAACTAGCAGCTCTTGGGGGATAATACTCCACAAAAGGAACGTGGTGCTTCTAAAGTCCAAGTCCTTTACAATGCACTGGGTGTTGTGTCTCCTATTTCGTTGCAAGAGAGACCAGACACAGCAATGTGCCCTTCACATTAGAAGAGTCACTACAATAGACTCTAGGACTATTTGACGTCAGCAGACATTTCACTGAAGTAAAAGGATGTTGAATTCTTGTGGGATTTCTTTCCCACCCTCTAGCACATAGCTGTTTCACCAGTGTATTTGGAGCCGTTGCTGCTCTTTGTTCGTTAGGCCCAACCAGCATAATCCTATCAATGTAATGGGCTCAGTTGATGTCTTTTGGAAAAGAAAGATAATCAAAGGTCCTGCAGGTTAAACTGAGATAAAGCTAGAGAGCTGATGTACCCTCTGGTGGGACAGTGAAAGTGCACTGCTGTCCCTACCAAAGACATGCTAGCTGCTTCAGTGGTCTTTTCCAATCAGTATGCAGCAAAGAATTCACGAGTCTCCCTTGATCAAGTGGCTAAGGCCATGGGTCTCTGAAGTCGGGCTCAGCTGATGGCTGCGTTAGCTCTGCTGCCTGGTGGTGTCCTTATCCTGGGTAAGAGGTTATCTAGGACCTGTGTTCTGACCTCTGGTCAGCCTCTGCTCTCTGCCCTCTACTCTGTGTTCTTGCTGTCTCGAACTCTGTGCTCTGATAGCACCAATGTCACTCTGCCAGTATCGCCCCCAGCCTTTCTTATTCCATCTCTGGCCCTGAAGGTCCTGCTGCACTGTGGTTCCACTCAGTGTGTGTGTGTGTGTGTGTG
>PVKB01003606.1:155335-189471 GCA_004027205.1 Ctenodactylus gundi | reverse complement strand
GATTGAGTCGAGAGCCTTCACATTCTACTACATCCCAGGCCTTTTGTTTGTTTGTTTGTATTTTGTTGTTGTTTTTGTCTTGTTTTTTTTGAGACAGGGTCTTGCAATGTAGTCCAGACTGGTCCTAAACTCACTGTGGAGCTCAGGCTGGCCTCAAATTCATGGCAGTTCTCTCCTTTCAGCCTCCCAAGAGTTGGGATTACAGGTGTGCACCACCATGCCCAATTTTATGTGGTGCTGGGGAATCGAAATGAGGGCCTTGAGCTTGCTAGGCAAGCACTTTAATGGCTGAGCTATTCCTCCAGCCCCACCCCAGCCCCCTTTCTTAACATCTTAAATGTTGAGACAAGGTCTCGCAGGCTGTGCTTATTATACTTGTGATACTCCTGCCTCAGCCTCTCACACTGCTAGGATTACAGGCCTATACCACCAGGTCCAGCTAGTTTTCAGAATCCTCTGAACTCTTCTGCCTTGGGCCTTTTTGTATATTAAGGCTTTTGTGTTAATAACTTGTTCCTATTCATTCCTTGATTATTAACTTAAATGTCAACTTTATGGAGAGCCTTCTCTGACAAACCTTTCTAAAAACATTGCTGCCAGGGCTGGAGGAATAGCAAAGTGGTTAAAGCACTTGACTAGCAAGCAGACGGCCCTGGGTTGATTCCCCAGGTATGGTGGCACACACCTACAATCCCAACACTAGGCAGGCTGAGGCAGGAAGACTGCCATGAGTTCGTTCAAGGCCAGCTTGGGCTACATAGTGAGGTCAGGACCAGCTTGAATGACAGAGTGAGATCCTGTCTCAAAATAATAATAATAATAATAATAATAATAATAATAATAATAATAATTGTTACCTCAGGGCTGGAGAGTAGCCCAGATGCTACAGCACTTGTCTGGTAAGTGCAAAGACCCTATGTTCGATTCCCTAGCACCACAAGAGCCAGGCGTGGTGGTACATGGCTGTAATCCCAGCACTCAAGAGGCTGAGGCAGGAGGATTGCTGTGTCTTCAAGACCAGCCTAGGCTATATGGTGAGTTCAGGACCAGCCTGGAGTGCACAGTGAAACCCTATCTTTAAATAAATACATAAATAAAATAAAATTAAAATTGAAACATTGCTATCGTATTATGTGGATCCCAGTGGTCATAGTGGCACTGTCCTATAGCCTTACCACTGGGTGGTTGAGACAGGAAGATTGTAGTAAGTTCAAGCCCAACCTGGGCAACTTAGAAACTTCATGAGACCCTGTCTCAACATCAAAATTTAAAAATGGGCTGGAGATAGAGCTGATTGTGAAGGCCCTGGGTTCAATCTCCAGCACCCCTGCTCCCTATACCCACACATGCCTGTAATATTAGCACTTTGGAAGGCTGAGGGAAGGATAGTGTCTTAGTTACTTTTTCGTTTCTGTGACTCAATACCTGACACTCACAAATTTAGAAAGGTTTATTTTAGCTCACAGTTTCATATGGCCACAATCCACTCAGGGGTGGCCGGCAGCAATCAGAGTACAGGACAGAGGCAGAGGTGGAGGCAGCTTCTCAGGACATCACAAACAGGAAGGCAAGATGAGACTAGTTGAGACTAGTCCCAGTCCTCCAGGAAGGCAGGTGCAGCTTATGTATCCTTTCAGGTCTCCGCCCAGTAATTAGTCCCTCCTGCATCCAGGTGTGGCCACTATACACCGTTAATCCTAACTCACATGCCTTTAGTTTTAACTGTAATCCACCCCTCCAGACTAGACCCCAGTCTACCAACATCACATGATTCCATAGACAATCCACAACACTAAAATACATGAGACTTTTGGGGGATGCTCCAGATCCTAACCACAACAGATAGCAAGTTCAAACCTATATTGGGCAACTTAGCAAGAACTTAAGTTAAAAAAAAAAATTGCCTAGGAACATGGCTTGGTGCAAAGGTCCTGGGTTCAGTCTCCAGTACTGCAATGCAGAAGAAGACAAGAAGAAGACCACTTGTTTCCTTAATGTCACTTAGCTCAATCTGTAATAGTCTCTTTCTTGCTTACTGTATGTATCCTCCACTATAAAGCCACCTCCATGAGGGCAAAGACCTTGGAACCTTGGGTATATATTCTTTTCTTTTCTTTTTAAAATTCCTGAGACAGGGTCTCACTCTGTAGCTCAGGCTGGTCCTTAACTCACTACAGAGCTCAGGCTGACCTTGGACTCATGGTGATCCTCCTGTCTCAGCCTCCTGAGTGATATTACAGGCACACACCACCACGCCCAGCTTATGTGGTGCTGGGGAATCAACTCGGGTACTTAGCACTTGCTAAGCAAGTGCTTTAACTGCAGAGCCATTCCTCCAGCTCCTGTAATGAATTTCCACAGCTCTCTCTTTAGTGTTATATCTGTGTCAGAGTAGATGCTCAGAAAATATTTACTAGATGAATGACTGACATGGGTTATAAATAGGGAGACTGTATAATTTATTTAGCAGACCAGGACATTTTCAGAGTGAGAGGAGGCACGATTGCAATTATACTTGAGACAGAAAGCATAAACCATGAAGTAGCAGAAAGAGTATTGAATTTTCAGAGGGGCCTAAGTTCAATGTGATTCTGACTCTGCGCCCCGCAGTACTGGGGTGCACTTGAGTGCAGGCGGATCCTAAGGAAGAGGAGAAGGTTTACAAGCTGAGGGCAAAGGAGGAGGCAGAATGGGCCTTTCCTTGTCTTGGGATTAAGTGGTAAGGGTGTGTTTGAAAACCTGTTTGTTCTTTCCTTCCTCCCTTAACAAAGTGTGTCTAACCCTTCGTTGTATTTACCTCTGTCGCTTTCTTTTGCTTTGCTTTATTCCTAGAGGTTGAGCCTAGAGCCTTGTCACTGAGCTACACCCCCAGCCCTTTCTTATTTTGAGATGCTTTCTCACTAAGTTGCTTTATTGACCAGGCTGGGCTCCATCTTCCGATCCTCCCACTTCCACCTCCCAGAGTTGCTGTGTGGCAGGTCTGTGCCCCTAGGCCTGGCTTACCTCTCCGATTTAACACCCAGTTGGTTGGTCCGTGGAGCATTATGAATCCCCCCAGAGCAGAGGGCCTAGGGGTTGCATGAACCCAGAATTAGGAGACCTGAAATCTGGCTTCAACTTGACTTTTGTCCAGCCAAGTGACCTTGAGCAAGTTGCATTCCTTCTTCTGCAGGTTGAGAGAGGTCTCCAGCTCTGAGACTCCCTGACCTGTACACTCACACCACCATGGGCAAAAGCAGTTTTATTTTGGGCAAGCACTAATCACATGGTATAGTACATTCATGGAATACATCTGGATTTATTAAAGACATTGGCCTGTAGTATTTAATCTCCATGTATTGTGTAGTTTATATAGTTTCTTTTGCTGTTGATGTCTAGTTTCATTCCACTATTTTGGGGTCTTTGTCTGGTTTTGGAATCAGTAAAGAGCTTGGCAGTGTTTCTACCCTTTCAATTTCAAAAAAAAAAAAAAAAAAACTTGAGATACATTGGCACTAATTCTCCATTAAAGTTCTGACAAAATTCTGTGGTGAATCCATCAGGTCCTGCACTTTTCTTTAGTTGTTGGTAAACCCATTATTACTGTCTGGTTATTGGTTTTATTCAGTTTTTTTAAATGTATCTTCTTGGTTCAATATTGGTATCTCATGTGTCTAAGAATTTATTCTTTTCTACTCGGTTCTCTAACTTACTAGGATATAAGTTTTTAAAGTAGTTCCTTATAATCTTCTGGATTTCAGAGATAGAGGCCTTGGATTTGATTCTCCAGCAACACGTAAACTGGCATTGTGGTACATGTCTGAAATCCCAGAGCTCAGGAGGCTGAGGCAAGATTGCTGTGTGTTCGAAACTAGCCTAGTAACCTGGGCTGCATAGTGAGTTCAGTGAGTTCAGAACCAACCTGGATTACAGACTAATATCCTGTATCCTGACTTCCCTCCACCCCAAAAATATTTCCAAAGATTTCAACAGTATCTCTTGTGATTTCACCTTTTTCATTTCTAATTGCATTGATGTGAATTTTTTCTTTCTTTTATTAAGCTAGAGGTTTATCGGTTTTGTTTATCTTTTTGAATAACCAACTCTAATTCATTGATTTTTTGTGTTGTCTCTTTTTTTTTTTCTTTTTTTTTGAGACAGGGTCTCACTTTGTAGTCTAGGCTAATTCTGAACTTATGGTGTTAATTCAGGCAGGCCTTGAATATCCAGCCACCTTCCTGCTTGAGCCTCTTGAGTGCAGAGATTACAGGCCTATGCCACCACACTTGGTTTATGTGGTGCTGGGGAATCGAACTCAGGGCCTCATGCTTGCTAGACAAGCACTGTAACCACTGAGCTATTCTTCCAGCCCTTTAGTTTCAATTTTAATAATCTTTGTTCTGATTCTTACAGTTTCTTTCCTGATACTGCTTTTGGAACTGGCTGTTCTTGTTTCTTTAGGGCTTTGAGTTGCATCACTAGATGTTTCACATGAGTTTGCTCCGTTTATTTCTTGTTGCTTTTTGTTTGTTTTCGTATGTGTATTCATGGCTACAGACTTTATTCTTCGTATTGCTATCATTATGTCCCATAGATTCTTTTTTGATGTGCTTCTATTGTCATTTGACATTAGGAAGTTCTTGATTTTTTTTCCTGTTTTTTTCTGTGATCCCTCATTTGTTCTATAATCTATTATTTAATCTCCTTGTATTTGTGTAGTTTCTATAGTTTCTTTTGCTGTTCAAGTCTAGTTTTATCCCACTGTGATCTGAAAGTATTCTTTTGTATTCATTTAAGCATGTCTTATACCAAGGATATAGGAAAATGTTCCATGTGCTGCAGAGAAAAAGGTGTATTTTGCTGACATTGGGTAGAATAGTCTGTAGATATTTATTAAGTCCATTTGTTCCATGGTATGGTTTAGCTCTGATATTTCTTTGTTGATTTTTTTGTCAGATTGACCTGCTATTTGTGAGAGTGGGGATATTGAAGTTCCCTAGTATGACTGTATTGGGGTCTAATTGGCTGCTCATGTCTACTAGTTTGTTTTATGTAATTGAGTGCACTTACCGTGTGTACATATGTGTTTATAATTGTGAACTTTTCTTGTTGGACTATTCCTTTTAACAGTATATGGTGTCCATTTTTGTTTCTTCTGATCTCTTTTGGTTTGATATCTGCAGTGTCTGAGAACAGCATAGCTACTCCTGCTTGTTTCCAGGCTCCAGTAGCATGTAGTATTAGTTTCCAGCCTTTTACCTTTAGTCTTTATGCTTCTTTGTTGGTAAAGTATGTCTCTTGCGATAACAAATAGTTGGGTTTTGGTTTTTGATCCATTCTGCCAGTCTGGTGTCTTTTGATTGTCTTTTAACTTACCAATCAAAAGACCATTAGCATTGAGAGTAATTGTTGTAAGATTTTTACTGAATCCTGTCATTGTCCTGTTCTCCTGGTGTTGGCTCTTCGCTTTTTCTTTTGGTTATACTTTTTCTTTAGATGTTTTCTTTTCTCTATGTTCCTTGATGCCGCTCCTCTCTTTGTCTCACTCTAAGATTCTTGTAGGTGTTTTCTGCATATCAGTGCAAATTTCTTTTGGGTTTCTTGGTCATGAAAAATTTTTACTTCTCCTTTAATTTTTAGGGATAATTTTGTAATACAACAACTTGAGTTGACACTTGCTTTCTTTTAAAGCTTGAAAGATTTTGTTCTAGATTCTCCGGGTTTGCATTGAGAAATTTGCAGTTATTCAGATGTACTTGACTTGGTAGAATAATGTGTACTTTTTCTCCTATTGTTTTTGATATTCTCTCTTTATGTTGTATTCCTGAGGTTTTGATTAGGATATGTTGTGAAGAGTCTTATTGTTGGTTAAGGTTATCTGGTGTTCTATAAGATTCTTGTACCTGAAAGTTAATTTATTTTTCTAGATTTGGGAGATTATTTTGTATGATTTCAGTGAATAAATTCTTTATACCTTTGTTATTGTCTTCTGCTCTTTCACCCCACCCATAATTCTGAGATTGATTCTCTTTGAGTTATCCATCAGCTGTTGTATCCAGCTACTTTGCTCACTTCTTGCTTGGGAGTCATCCCTGATTGCAGCATATAACTTGTCAAAGTTGTGTTCACAGTCTGAAATTCTCTCCTCTATGTATCTATGTTTGAGCTGGCACCTCCTGCTTTCCAGTGAATTTTGCCTATCTGATATTTCAGCTAGATTTCTTTTTAGATTTTCTACCTCTGTACCAAATAAAAGTATTCCTTCCTATCTTGCATTGCCTTTTATACTTCAGCTAGCTTTTTATTTGTATGTTCTGTAAATTCAGTTAAACTTTTTGTTTATTAAGACCATTATTTGTCAATGAAATTCCTCTTTAAGCTTGCTAATTATTTCTTGCTTTTGTTTAAGTGTGTATTGTTTGAATTGCTTGACTTGTCCACTTGTTCTTTGACTTCCTGTCCTGTAAGTTTTCTTATTTCAGGGCCCATGTTACTAACTACTGGGGACTTAGACGTTTCTTCAGTGTCCTTTTTCTAGTCTCCCCATGATTTTATTGCTGAGGGACTTCACTTGAATGGCCTAGCCTAGTCATTTCTCTGAATGTGTATAAAGGTGTTGAGGGAAAACCAAAAGCCCACTGACTTCTGTGCTGGGAGTAGGCAGCAAGAGGGCCTAACAGTCCAATGCTATCTTGTTCAGTCCCAGGCCCCCCAGGAAAACTCTCCTGCGTGTCCTGGCTTTCATTCCTTGAGGGCAGGGCTCTCTACCCTCTGCAGCCTATTCTCACTACATCCTAAACCATTCAGGAGATCGGCAAACTTTCTCCCCTCAGTGTCACTGTCACTTGTTCTAGTTCCTTCTTAGGCGCTGGTCAAGAGTGTGTACCCAGAATTCCAATGTGTAAACCATCAATAGCTTTTTTCACTCCAAACAGTTTAGACTCAGGCTGTTTTCAAAATGGCTTCTGCCTATGTCACTTCCTAGTGTGGCTGCTGAGAGCTGCTTCTTTTGAGCTGGTCTGCTCAGCTGTAGGGAGGTATTTTCAAGGGGAAGCTTGCAATGTGTTTGTAGTTTGCACTACCCCTCGGTTTATTTCTGGGGGCTGGATCTCCTGGCTCCAGGGTTACTCAGTCTGTAGCTGCCAGGTGTTCACTGCTGCCCTTAGCCCTTTCCAGCTGCCCTGAGGTGATTTCCAGGCTTGTGTATTTTTCAGCCTCTGATGCAACTTCAGGGTGTCCAGCCTCCCCATCTTTCAATTCCTGGAGGCTTCCTCCCTCTAAGTTAAGTTAAGTAGGTAGGTTTTTTAAACTTTATCTCAAGTTTTTGGATGAACCTGTGAGAAGCCATTGAGCAGGACTCCTACTTGGCTGTCTGATGTCTTTTTTTTTAGAGACAGAGTCTCTGTAGTCTGGGTTGGTCTTTTCTTTTCTCTACCATTTTAATTTTTATATATATATATATATATATATATATATATATATATATATATATATGCAATACATAATGTTTACAATGAACTTGAGTATTTTGTGCATATACATATTACATCAACGTTATGATCCCTTCCTCACCCCATTTTTGGCCCTCCAATACCCTTTCCATCCCCCCCCTAACTCCTGCCCATTTGTTTTTATACAATGCTTGTGTTCTGGGATTCCCATGAATAAGACCGTGGAATATTTAACATAGTTAATCTGCATCTGACTCACTTTACAACTCAAACTACCACTTATTAGCTCAGTTTTCCACCCCTAGTATGAGCTGCAGTGGCCATGTCTTGATGCCTCTTCTCTGGGTTCAGTAGAGTCCTTTATTGGGGTGATTTGCCAGAAGTTCTTTTTTTTCTGTATCTCACAATATCTTTGTTGAGATTCTTTAATGTGGCCTCACCCACCAGTCCACGTAAGAAGAGAACTGTAACAACAAAATTCAAAAGGCTAGAAAATGTGAGAAAGAGAAAGGTTAAATTTCAAATTCCTTAGCTGAGTACTGAAAGGTAAATGTTTGTACATTCAAAAGACATTTAGGTTGTCACTGCATCAATCAGTTTTCTTGGGATAAACTCACATCCAAGACCAAATAAGTGAATTGCTACATTAACCAAGCGTAACTCTATACCAAATTGCTACATTAAATGAACTTAAATCTATATAACATAAGTATACTACACTTAAAGCAATAGAGTGGCATGCTTAGTTATTTCAGATTTCTTTTTAACTTTCATAAATTACTTACTCACATTTCACTAATTACTAACATTTTGCAAATTTTTAAAGATTTTATGCCAGTTCCCCATGTTGAATATAATTATTATTCTTTGTAAACTTCTATTAAAAATAATTGTGGGGGAAGATTCACAGATTTTATGAGACAGTTGATACCGTTTTAGAAGGATACCAATCCTTACAAAGTAAATGATGTCACTGTAGTCAGCATCCAAACTTTTAAGGATTTCCTGGAATTGGCAATAATTCAATTCCTTGAACCTTCTGAAATCCACCACCCTAGTAACAATTTGCGTGATATTAATCCTTTTTATAGCTTTTGTACACAAATATTCTTGTTGTACTGTGCAATGAAACTTCATCAAATGCAAGTTTCAGGCAGCAATTGCATTGTCCTCTATTAATTTTACAAGTCCTTCTCTTTTTCCTGCCATTGTTGGAGCACCATCAGTGTAAACACCAAATATGTTTTCAGCAGACAAAGAAAATCACTTTTAACATATTTGTTATTGCCTCATATCAATTTTTTGTTTGGTTGCTTGTGTCTATTAATGGTGCTAAAGAAGCCATTTCTTCAGTGGCACTGTGGTTGTCACCAACACCTCTACTAAAAATGGCAAGTTGTACCTTACCTGTAGTACCAGTGCTCTTATCTATCACAAAGCATAAAATTTAAAATTAGTGGCTTTAATTTCCAAATGTCTTTTTATGAATTTTCCAGTTTCTTCAAGTAGTTGGTGTATAATCTGGTGAGATAAAACTGATTTTAGAAATATGCCCTTAAAATCTAGGCAAATTACATCTGCCACGCCTCTCATGTGTTGCTTAATAAGCTCATCATCCATAAATAGTTTCGATTTTTCTTTTGGCCCTTAAATTTACTAACATGTAATTAGCTTTTACGATAGAGTCTGTTCAAGTAGTAACTTAAAATTTTTGTTGTTGGGCTGGAGGAATGGCACGGTGGTAAGACCCCGAGTTTGAGTCCCCAGCACCACATAAAGCTGGGCGTGATGGCGCATGCCTGCAATCCCAGCACTCAGGAGGCTGAGGCAGGTGGCTTGTCCTAAATCAAAGCTTAGGCTGTCCTGGAATTAATGGGAATTCTCTGACCTCAGCCTATAAAGTGGTGGGATTATAGGTTTGTGCCACCAGACCTGGCTTCTTTATTTTATTAGTTAATTTTAGCAGGTTTTATGTTTTCTAGCTGAATTATTTGCAGTTTTAATGCAAATCACAGATCATACTTGTGGATAATATTTGTGGATAAGTGTACTCTTATTGTTCTACTGTGTTCCATTGTCACCTACAAAGTTCCTGCTTGAGAACCAGTAAGAACCAGGTCAGAGGGTAGATAAACATGAGAACAGTGTTCTCACTGAGGCTCTCATGGGCCCAGTTATTAATCATGGGACTGTGCGCCATCCCCATACCAGTGCAAGTGGCCAGCACAAGAGGGATGAAGGCCTCTCTGCTGAGTCAATCCCAGGTGATGGAGTTGGGAATCAAGGCGATTTGGTTGGGATGTCAGTTATAATAAAGGAATTTTAGTCATGGAGAAATGCATGTGTGACAACCAGAGCTCTACGATAGCTAAGAATAAATAGATTCTTCAGACACACAGGGAAAGTGATAGTGGTTGATGCTTAGGAAAGAGATGTGGCTTGTGCTTCACCCAGCTTCACCTCTCAGAAAGCCAAGGCAGTGCATCTGAAGGGAGTCCAGGACAAAGACTTAACTAGTGAAAACTTGGAGTAGTTGGGGTTATTTTTTCTTTGAGAATAGGAGTGTTTGAATGCCCTGAACCTATAATATGAGGTCTTGAAGATGGTTGGCTTAACATGTAGGACTGCTAATTTAAAGTAGACGCGAGCCGATGTCCTGTGAGTATGTGTCCCAGGAAGGAAGGACTGGCTTTCCTCTCCCTGACAGTCTTTCAGAACAGAATGTACAAAGTACTCCTCCTCCCTTGCCCTTGGATTAGGGGTTCTCCTTTTAGGACACCTGTGACTGAATCAAGTGATCTCTTCCAGACTTCAAGAAGCTCCTAGCAAAGAAAGAAAGAACCTTTGCAAGATCACCATCAAAAGACTGCATGCATAACTCAAGAGTGTGGAGGAAGTTGGGAATAGGTACTTGGGCATTGATATTTACTGAGCTAAGGGTCAGATAATTACATGTCTTTAGTTATTCTCTAAGTCTCAGGGAAATAATCTTTACCTATTGCTTCATTACGTTTTTTTGCTCTTAGTGTTTGAACCCCTAGTGTGTCACCAGTCCTCCCCTACCCCCATCCCAACCACTTCCTCCCTACATCCCCACATCCCCTGCTCATCATCTTGCTGGTCCCTCTCTGAGGAGTGCAGCCTCAGGCTTCCCAAATGCCTCCCTATGTCCCTCAGTGCTTTCCTTGGGGGTGTCATCCATCCCTTCTCTGACAGGTACCAGGAAAGATAGCTATCAAGGAAGCTGAGTCCGGAGGCCTAGAGGAACTGACTCCTCACTCTCATTTGTTCTTGTTCCCCTGGAGGAATTCAAAACATACAAATGGCCATACAGAAGTATAGACGGCATGTGTTATATAGAAGATTAAAAGAGAGATATATGTTCAAGAAAGGAGACAGGCAGTGCTGGGAAGGAGTCTGCCCTATGGAAGGATTTAGGTCTTTAGCCAGGACGATAGGCAGTGTCCTGAAGGAGTCTGCGCCAAGTGTGAATTTGTTTACATTTTTATGCACACATGATGTTTATCAATATTTTTGCTTAGAAGTTGCTTGGGGGTTGCTTGGCACAGTAGTTAAAGCCATTAAAGCACTTGCCTTGCGAACTAAGGCCCTGAGTGGATTCCTCAGCACACATAAGCCAGGCATGGTGGCACATGCCTGTAATCCCAGCACTCGGGGGGCTGAGGTGTGAGGATTGCCATAAATACAAGGTCAGCCTGGGCTACATAGTGAGCTCAGAACCAGCCTGAGCTACAGAGTGAGACCCTGTCTCACTCACACATAAATAAATAAATAAGTTGCTTGAAATTCCAAAATCTCTTCTTGCTCTTTTCAGATAGTCATTGTTCCCTCAGGATCTTAATTATGCAAGGAACGTGGGAAACTTAAGAGAGATAATGTCTCAGTTACTTATTTGTTGCTGTGACTCAATACCCGACATCCACAAATGTAGGGCAGGAAAGGTTTATTTTAGCTCACAGTTTCCGAAGGTCACAGTTCATTCTGGGTTGGCTGGAAGCAGTGGAAGTACATGGCAGAGGCAGAGGTGGAGGCAGCTTCTCACGACATCACACACAGGAAGCCAAGTCAAAGCATGTGAAGTCTAGTCTCCCAAGGAAGGCAGGAAGCAGCTCATATATCCTTCCAGGTCTCGTCCCAGTGATCCGCCCCTCCTGGATCCAGGTGTGGAAGGTGTGCTAAGCCCCCACTGTATGCCTGTAATCCACCCCTTCAAACTCTCAGCAACACATGGTTCCACAGACAATTGATAACATTCATATACATGAGACTTTTGGGGGATGTTCCAGATCCAAACTGCAATAGATAACTTCTTAATTTTTTTCTTTTTCTTTTATTTTTTTTTGAGACAGGATTTCACTCTGTAGCCCAGGCTGGTCCTGAACTCACTGGTGTAGCCCAGGCTGGTCTTGAACTCTGGACAATCTCTCTGCCTCAGCCTCCTGAGTGCTGGGATTACAGGTGTGCACCACCAAGCTCAGCTTTATAAGGTGCTGGGGAAACCAGGGACTTGCTCTTCCACGGCAAGCGCTTGAACTCTCCAGCCCAATTTATTAATTTGAACTGGGGCCCAGCCCAAGCTGTGTGATCTTTAAGGAGCATTTCCGGGTATCTGTCATCCACAAGCAGTGCTAGATGCCTTTGGTCTGGAGACAGAGGCCCTGGCAGCCAGGAATGTGCAGTGTGTGTGACTTTAAAATGCCATTGTTCTCTATGGGACCGCTTTGGATCCAAGGACTAACAAATGATTATAAGTATATTGTACACCGAAGTCCTTGTTCCTTTACTAAGCATACTATTTTGGATTCTCCCTCTTGTCCTGCAGGCCACACTTGTTGTCTAAATATCTGCATAAGGTGATGGCTTCCTTTGAGAAGGGCAGCCTTGCTGGGCAGCAGTGCTGTAGGGCAGCAGCCAAGGAGACTGGGCAGGACCCTGCAGTCCAGTGTTTTCTGTTATCTTTCTTGGTGACACCTAGCAAGGTACTTCCTTCCTCCAGGCCCACCTTTCTTCCAGTGGGAAGGAGAACAGTTAGATTAGGTGGCTCAGAGCTCTGCTGTTACCCCGAGATCCTTAAGCCTATCCTAAGAGCATTTCTCAGGACCTTGTTTTCATTTCATTTCCCCTAGCCCAGGTCTTTTGCTGTCAATGAGAATGATGAGTAGTTTGTGATTTCGGGCTAGAAACTTACTCATTTTCCTCTAGACCCCACTCTCCCTTTCTCTGTCCTCTAGAATAAACAACCCTTCCTTGACATCTCCTCTTGAAACTTTGACCTCTAATGTAGACCCTAATGGTAAGCATTTTCTTCTTTGAATACCCCCTGCAGAAGCAAGATTCTAGCCTCTCAGGTTAGCAGGAGCCACCTATCTGCTTTATTATTCTAAGGAAGGCCTTTGCAAATCAAAAGTTAGGTTCTTCATTCTGGAGTAGGGCTGAGAAATAATGACCCTCTTACTGACAGAAGAGGGAGGGAGGAAGAGGACACCTTTCACTGCATATGAATGGTGGTCATTCCACAAAACTGTCAGGACAGTAAAAATGTTGCCAGAGGCCCTGGGCTCTCAGAGTGTAAATGGTTGTAAAAGAAACAATTTGAATTTATGAGGTGGCAGGTCTGAATTCAAATCCACCTCCCTCTGTTTATTTAGGCTGGAGTGCGTTGCCCTTTCAGAGTTGGTTTCCTATGTTGTTCAAGGGGAATAATTATGACTCTTAAACTGTGTGCGTGTGTGCGCGTGCATGCCTGCGTGTGTGTGTGTGTGTGTGTGTGTGTGTGTGTGTGTGGTGCTCCGCTTGAAACCCAAGTGAGTGCTAAACGTGCTCCCCTGAACTACACCCTCAGTCTTCAATCTTTAATTGGATTATTCTGAGGATTGAATGAGATAATATCTGTTAAGCACCTGGCACTAAGTCAGTGCCCAGCTACTCTCTTTTCATTGTGGTTCCCCTTAGCCCTGTGATCATCACCCTGTCAATAGATTGGGGTGGGGTGTATGAGTGACCATTGGAGAGTAGGAAAAACTTTAAAGTCTTCTTAGGTGAGATTAGAATTCTGACTGCATCAAAGGTGAGATGAGAAAAAGAAAAGAAGGTAAGGAAGAAAAATTTTTGGTTTTTTATATTTTAATTTTTTAAATTTACATATTCCATCCCTTTTCTCTTCCCACCCTCTCATCCCCTCACCACCACTTTCCCTCTCCACAAAGCTGATCTTCTTACTTGGGAAGAAAAGCTTTGTAGGAGCCAGGCAAGTGTAAAACACACCAGACCATCCTCCAGTGCACCGAGGTGGTTCATGGACAGGTTCCCTCCTTGAGCTGGTCCCTGGTGCAGCAGATTTCCAGGACTCAGCACCCCGCTGTGGCCACGGTGCCTGTGTTGGCCCTGAGCCTATCGACAGGGGCGTTTTATTGTTCTGTCACTTTAATGACAGCTTGTTAAGAAGAACCAAAAGGGAAGAGGCTGGGGTTGTAACTATTGAATTTGAATGACCTTTATTGCCTTGGAATGAATCCTTGACAGGTAGGTGATGGATGTAGAGAAATCTAAATTCCTTTAGTTTCTGGCCAGGGGTCCATATGAGAGAGTTAGTTGTGTGATTGACTGATCTGAAGGGAAGATGGATGAGAAGGGGGAAAGGCTCAGAAAAGGGAGAGACTATAGGACTGGGATTTTTTTTTTGGGGGGGGGGGGATCAGGTACACTTTTCATGGAGTTCCCATCGCTCTGGATTTTCTTAGTGAAATACCTCAGATAAACTCCACAGTAGACACAAGGCCTGTGTTCTTAGACTGACCATTAGGGCAGGGTAGCAGGAATAGTTTTGTGTCTGAAAAGTCCTGTTAAAATTATTTGGACCTTTCAGCAAGGTCCTGGGACAATATCAAAATACCAGATTCCTAGATTCTTTGGGTGAAGATTCTTTTAGGAGAAAAATCTTAGGTTAGTCACTTCCTTAGCACTGTGCCTCAGTCAGGGGGGTTTTGGGACGGGCAGTTTCGCATTCATATTTATTGAGCATTTCACTTCGGGCCAGATAATTTTACATCTTTGCTTTTCCACTGTTGGGGATTGAACCCAGCCTGTGAACTATGTCACATCTCCAGCCCATTATTTTATTTTTGATTTTGAGACAGGATCTCAAAAGTTGCTTTCAAAAGTTGATCTCAGAAATTAGGGTCTGAGTCTCACTAAAATGTTAAATTTCTCAGGCTGGGCTTGAGCTTGTGATCTTTCTGCCTTAGCTTCCCAGAGTACAGAGATAACAGGTGTGTGTCACCATGCCAGCTTCTTCAGAATTTTTAAACTTAGTGTCTTTCTAGGCTCCTTCCACTGCCGCCACACAGGCCCACACCATACATACTTTCTTTCCCACCATTGCTGACAGCTTTTGTTTTCATTTTGTTTTGCTGTGTTGGCTCAAACCCAGGGTCTCATACCTGGTAGACAAGCTGTCTGCCACCAAGTTACTTCCCAGCCCTGCAATGCATTTTGTTTTGTTTTTGCTTTTTGTGGTCCTGGGGATCAACCCCAAGGCCTTCACACTAAGCTACATCCCCAGACCATTTTTAATCTTTGATTTCAAGACAGCATTTTGCCAAGTTGCTAAATTGTCCAAATTGGGTTTGAACTTGTAATTTTCCTGCCTCAGCCTCCCCGAGTTCTGGGATTATAAGACTGTACCACTGGTCTAGGCTAGATTGTACTTTATTATTTGCTGTTGAAGGGACTGAACCCTGCACACTAACATCCCCAGCCCATTTTTCAATTTTTCAGTCCAGTTTTCAGTAAGTCACTGATTTTTCCAGTCTGGGCTTGAATTTGTAATCCTCCTGCATCAGCCTCCCAGAGTACTGAGATTACAGAGACAGTCTCACTCTGTAGTTCATTCTGGTCCTGAACATACTGTGTAGCCCAGACTAGCCTCAAATTCATGGCAATCCTCCTGCCTCAGCCTCCCAAGCACTGGAATTACAGGTGTGTGCCACCATGCCCAGCTTCTTTTCTTTTTTCTTTTCTCCCCCCTCCTTTTTTTTTTTTTCTCACAGCAATCCTCCTGCCTCAGCCTCCCGAGTGCTGGGATTAAGGCTGTGTGGCACCACGCCCAGTTTATGTGGTGGTGGAGCATGAACTCAGGGCCTTGGGCTTGCTTGGCAAGCACCTTACCACTAAGCTGTTCCTACCACCCTCCTTCCTTCTTTTTATAAATTGGATTTATCCTGAACATACTATTTTTGTAGTAGTTTTTATTCACTTAATATCATGTATTTTCTATATTCTAAAGATTTCTCAAGAATATTATTTTATTAGTTAATATTCCACCACAGATTTATGATTTAATTTATCCTACTATTGGTCATATAAATTTTTTTTTTTTTTTTGAGGCAGTGTCTCAGCCTCCTGAGTGCTGGGATTACAGGCATGCACCACCACCACCCAGTTTATGTGGTGCTGGGGAATCGAACTCGGATACTTAGCGCTTGCCTAGGAGCTTGCTGGGCGAGTGGTTTAACTGCTGAGCCATTCCTCCAGTCCTTTTTTTCTCTTTTGAGACAGGACCTCGCTCTGTAGTCCAGGCTGGTCCTGAACTTATATGGAGCCCAGACTGACCTTGAACATATGGCAGTTCTCCTGCCTCAGCCTCCTGAGTGCTGGGATTACATGCGTGTGTCACCGCACCCAGTTCATGTGGTACTGAGGGATCCAACCCAGGACTTTGTGCTTCTGAGTGTTTTGACCACACGGCCCTTAAATTGTTCTAATTTAAAATAAACTGAGGTGGTCTCCCTGTCATGGTGATCAATTATTTTACTTGTTTATTCAGCTCCTTGCAGGGTGCCAGGCCTAGTAGGCATACTAGAGAGATTCCTAAAGCTGAAATATTTACAGTTAGGAAACCCAGTGGCCTAGACATCAGGGCTCTTTATGGCAAATTATCTTTCCTCCAGGTATTACCATTTGAAGATGTGGAAACCATGAGGAAGGTAGGATCCACAGCTTTCCGAGTCTCTTGCCCCAGGGCCAGGTCTTGGTGCACAAGACACCCTAGGTAGCCCAAGTTAAGAGAGCAGACATACTTTGAATATGGGTCTGAGTTCAAAGGGCTTCCTTAGCACCCACATTGCTTAGATTGCATTAAAGTAACACCTTCTAAATCTGTGGGTCTAGATTGCTTTCTGATCAGTCAGTACCTGGGTCTCAGTTTTATTACCTGTCAAACACTGAAATCTGCATTTGGATCAAAGTCAATATTGGGGTTGGGTAGTCCTAGTTTCCCTCTTAGCTGGTTGATAATTGGTATAAGAAGTAGGTTGTCCCATTCCCTTTCTGGTCTATGGTTTTCAAAGGGAGTAGGTAACAAAAGGCCCCAGCTGGGTATGTCTTAGAAGCATTTATTGCAAAGTGAAGTTAGTTCTTGATTTGGAAAAATAACAAAATAGATATTTTATAGCTCTGGGGAAAATCCCTCTTGTACTACTTTGGTAAATCATAGTCACCTGTCTACTTCCTGCGACCATTCCCTCTTCCTCAGTCTAGAAATGGTTTATGGGCTGGAAAAGTTCTCTGGTTTCTCCCTTGAGTTGGGGAGAACTTTCCAAAGTGCATCCTCGGTGAAAAAACCCACAATCTCACAACCTCACAGTAGGACATAGTCTCTGCTTCATCTGTCTACATACATTTGCAGTTGGTCTTTCTGGAGCCAGGATGGAAGGGTTCTCCTTCAGGGTCTGAGTAGAATTCTTTCCCTTTTTGCTTTTTATTCCTCTGATTCCCAGCAGCTGAGCTAGATGTGGTCCTAAAGTATGTTAAGGGTTTCTTTGGACATGGATCCTAAAACAAACTTTGCCTGTAGCATTGCGTACTGACAGGAAGGTACAAGGACCGGGAAGCAACTTGTAGGAAATACTGGGTCTGTCCAAGGCAGGAGGCTCTGCCAGGATGTGCTGTGTGATCTTGGGCCTCCATCTTCCCGTCTCTAGCAAAACGATGAGGACAACACAGTCTGATTTTCCAGTTGTTTTCTGGTCTGCCTTTCAAGAGCTGTGCCCCCTCCACTGTCATGCAACTGGGCGGCAAGTATCATGCAGCTGGTCTGTGTGGGATCTCATCAGGTGCTTCCGCTGTCCTGAGCCTGGGTGCTGCCTGGGGAGCGCGTGCAGTAGTACTTGTGCACCACGTGCCTACACTTGTCACACTTGACTGTGCAGCACCACTGGAATTTGCAGTTACAGCTGCTCATGGCCTCAGTTCTCCTTTCGTCCACCTGAAATCCACACTCGGTGCACAGGTGCCCACAGCTGTGCTGCCCCCACAGGGATGTGTTGCCGCTGTTCTGCAGGCACTCACGACCCTCTGTGCCATAGATACCCAGGCTGGAGTTGCGGATACAGTAGTCTGGGGATTCCTCTAAATAGATCAGCTCTGCCTCTGCTCTCGGAAGGAAGGTCTCAGTGGGAGCCCAGCGGCCCTCAGCGCTGTTCCCAGCCTTTAGGTACTGCTTATCCATCTCAATTTTTAGTGCCCGGTCATACTTGGCTTTTAGGTAGTCTCCCATCTCCCGGAAGTCAGCCAGCTGCAGCCAGCACGTCTGGACGCTGCAACTCCCTGAGATGCCATGGCATTTGCAAGCCCTTTTCATGGAGGCTCTCACTGCCTTCGTAGAGAACACAAGAGAGAATTGCTTTGGGTGAGGAAAGCAAATGGCTAGCAATTACATGGGGTATTCTAGAGCTGTGTTTCTTGGCTTTCAAGATTCAGGGAGAATCAGGATTATTGAGGAAGCAAAAAATATTTATTTCTGGGCTCTACATCAGATTTTTTTTTTTTTTTTGAGACAGGATCTTGATCTATAGCCCAGGCTGGCCTTGGACTCACAACAATCCTCCGGTCTCAGCCTCCTGAGTGCTGGGATTATAGGTGTGTGCCATCACGCCTAGCTTTATGAGGTGCTGGGGAATTGAACTCAGGGTCTTCTGCTTTCAAGGATCTTTTAAATGAGAATATTCAGAAGCTAACAACCTATACTGTTGATTTCAAATTACTAATAGGTGCTTCTTAAGAGAGCTGGGCAAGTGTTGACAAGGTTACCTGAGTCAGGAAACTTAGTACTCAGGCTCCAGGCCCCCAGTGACATCACGTGTTGAACATGTTTTTCTGTTTGCCCAGTTGGAGTAAGAATTGAATAAAATAGGGACAGGATATAGCTCAGTGGTAGAGTACTTGTCTAGCATGCAGGAGGCCCTAGGTACAACCCGCAGCACTGAAAACGCCTAAATAACAAGAAAGTACTTTGTAAATTATATGGGAAAATATGGTCATTGATAACTGTGTGTCTTGGAGCTGAGAGCTAGAGTAGTTGTGCTGGTTTAGATTTATCCTCTGGGCTCTCTCTGAGTGAAGAAAGCGCCCGGAGTCTGAACCCTTCCTCCTGTAGGCAATTA
This sequence comes from Ctenodactylus gundi, assembly GCA_004027205.1. NCBI lineage: Eukaryota > Metazoa > Chordata > Mammalia > Rodentia > Ctenodactylidae > Ctenodactylus > Ctenodactylus gundi. The sequence continues at coordinate 170,579 of PVKB01003606.1, read as the reverse complement.
ATTACCGATGGCTTTATTTGTCTTAAGAACCTCTTCTCCTTGTTATGGGCAACCAGGACATCGATAGGTTCACAGAAAAATTTTATGATTTTAGCTCTAAATTCAAGTTGCTTCCAGATTTGAGTTCAGCATACTCCAGATATTGTCACCCCAGCAGAAGTCTCGAGGAAGAATAGAATCATCAGAGAGGTCTAGATCAATCTCTGTCTCTCTCAGCGCAGACAGACATTGGGCCATGAGCCTAGACAATAAGCTCCTATTAAGGCCCTAGGACAAGGATGCGGGATGGCTGGTCCAGCCAAGGCAACCATGGCATTATGGTGAGTTAATTGTATAATAATTCAATGTTTTACCAAATACAGCAGACTAAGTGTTGAGTTGATAATTTTGTATGGTCTACAAATGCTGTCATAAATATCCAAATGGCCCTTGACAGAAAAAGATTCCCTATCCTTGTCCCAGAACATGGGGTTAATGTGTGGTTATAATTTTAAGTCACAAAAGCAAGGACTTGATTCTATAGTCTTTGATCTCAGAAAACTGCCTATGGAGAGGGCCAAAACCTAAGGTTTTATGATGAGACAACTAGAATATCTGAGTTCTTTGCTTCTCTCTGATGCTTATTAACAATATTGCATTGGACAACTGTGCTGTCTTGCTCAGACTTAATTGGCTTTGTCATCCAGAGATTGGGGACATCTGGCTAATTGTAAGGTTGAGATATGGGTGTGACACAGCTCTTGGCAAGCCCTGAAGAGCCATGCAGATGTGGAGCTATTGCCAACAATACCCACCAGCCTGCCGGCCCTGTTGTTGTGAAGGTTCATCAGGGCTCTGGCATCCTTTCCCTTCTCCAAACTGTCCACAAAGAGTTTGGAGATCCTTTCCCCAAATTCCACATTGTCGCTGCAGCCTCCCCAGATCCAGCCATGGCCTCCTACACATAAGGAAACAGTAAGTTCTACATATGGTTCCCTTCCCTGCTAAGTCCCAGGAAAAGAGTCACGGTCTTTTTGGCTAACATAGCTACACCATCCCCAGGAGTCCAAGGAGGGTACAAATTCATAACTAAAGGTGAGATGGGGAAATGGAGGTGCTTAGGGTTGGTGGGGGAGGTCTTGCTCCCAAAGCCAGCTTCAGGCACTTCTCAGCTCTAGGTGGTATGTCTTCTATACTACAGTAAATGTAGACACACAGGGCTGGCCTCAATGATCTCAGAGATTCATTACAGCTCAAATACTCTGGAATTCTGCACCATGGGTTATGGACAAACCATTCCAGTACAAAGCCTAGCTTTAAACTCTCATTGGCCTTCTTGTTCCTGCCTTTGTGTTGGCTTTGGAGATACTTGATAATCTTTGGGCTTATGGACCCAGGTTCAATTCTCAGGAGAGTCTAGGTCTAGGAACTCTCACAATTGAAGAGGCTACAGATTGAGGCAGCTGTGTCCTCTCAGTCTTTCCCAGGAAGAGTTAGCATACACTCAGCTCTGTGGCCCCTCACCTCTTCCTACGCTCATCAGAAGCCCCAGCTCACCTGTTTTTCCATTTTTTGACTCATCACAGCCACAATTTTCAAAGTCGCCCATGCTGCAGTTCTTGGTGATGGTGTACATGACTCCCGCAGAGCTGATAGCGTGGATGAAGGAAGTCTCCCTGGTGGCTTCGGGGAGAAAGAGAGGACTCAAAGTCAAGGCTTCGGAAAAGCAGATGTTGTTTTGCTCCCTTTCTTGCTGTCTTCTTTGGATTTAAGAGGATGCTCTTCTCCTTCACTGCAGCTTTCTCACCTCATCCGGGCACAAGTGAGATCCCCACGCTACACACAGGAAAGGTAAAACTCGTGCCTAGTGTGAAGAGACTAAGACGTGTGATGGTGGTGGTGTGCTGGGGTTAGGATCTGCTCTCCTTTAGTCTGTCTCAGGCCACTGTCGCTGGCTTGTGGGCAGTGGGACCCAGAGTCACCAGGCTGGTTTAGGAAAGAAAGAAGCTTTTCTTCTTTCTGACCCTGAAGCTGAGGCCATGCAATAATCATGCTGCTGCTGCTGAGCTACCAGCCCACCAGCCTCTCCACATCTCCTCACTCCTCCTTGCCACCTGTCCCTATTCTGTGTTCTCTTCGAGGAGATAATGATGTTCCTATTTACTCTGTTTTACTTTATTTTACCTTTTTAAATATCCTCTTTACTCCTTTCCTCAGCTCTTCTCAGGCAATTCTAGCATTTCCAACAAACAAGTTTTATCTGGACATGGTGGCAAATGCCTGTAATCTCAGTTATTCTGGAGGCTTAGGCATTACAAGTCTGAGCCCAGCCTAGGCAATGAAGCTCATTAGTGAGACCCTGGTAAAGTAACTCAACTTGGAGAATTCTGGGTTTAGTTCCTATTACTGGGAAACAGTGAACATGACTATCATGCAGACTATTGCACAGTTATAAGCGTTGGTAGACATACACACAAATGTTCAACCCACCTGATGCAAAATTCAGTGTGGTCTTTCCACTTCGCTGTTGCTGGGATTAAAATCAATTGGGCTGATGTAAACTCCACCAGGGACTGCACACACACACAGCATTTTCCCAGGCCATCCCCTCCCTGCTTGTTTTTTTGTTTTGTTTTCCCAGTACTAAGGATTGAACTACATTCCCAGCCATTTTTATGCTTATTTTTTATTTCAAGGCACAGTCTAAGTTTACTGGACAGAACTCAAACTTGCAAGCCACCTGCCTCAGTCTCCTAGGATGCTGAAACTAAAAGTGTATGATATACCTGGTTCCTTCCCCCTTTTTTATATCATGCAAATCAGTATATGTGTTTGCAAACACACAAATACAGACAAACACTTAAAAATAAAATAGTTTGTTATATTTGTAATGAGACACTCCATTCCATCTCATTCAACCCTTAAAATACTCCTAGTGAAACAAAGAGCTGGTCTCACCTAAATGACAAAACTGGGGCTGGGTGAAGGGAAGTAACTTAAGGTCACACAGCAAGGGAATGGCAAGTCAGTGGGTCACTGGTCACCTTTTCATGTCACTGTGCACACACATGTTACACATGGACATATGCTGCAAGCTCACCTCCACACATATACCCCCCATGTGCTCCCACACAGACTTACCACTTCTCAACCTGTTGTGGGTGGAGAGCTGGAGTGCATTTTCAGGGCAATTCCAGCGTTCCCAAGCAAACTGGAACTTACACTCCTCAATGCCACTCTGGGCACCCAAGGCCACACTGGCGGTGTAAGTAAGGTAGGCCTGGCAAGGGGAAAAGGACTGTGAGCTTTCACCTGGAGCAGGTTGTTGGGGTTGGGGTGAGGGAGGAGGGGCAGGCAGGACTCAGAGAGGCCAGCTCTCTATTCAGAAACAGTCAGGGGTCTCTGGGTACAGCGGTCTGGCAATGTCTTCCCCTCCCCTCTCTTAACTCCCCAGAAGAGTTCCCTTAGGAACTTTGGAGGATAAAAACGGGAGCCGGACACCGTCCTACCTTGGGACCTGTTATCAGGAAATTGTTCACAGACCTACCAAAAAGAGGAAAAAATGGGGCAGATGTGAATGGGATGAGACCCTGCGGGCTTCCTTTGTGGGGAGTGAGGGATGGGGAAGAAACTTACCATGCAGAGGCACGGAAAGTGGCACAGCACACGCCCACAGCCAGGCACAGCGTGGACAGGTCCCCCATGACCCTCCCTTCCCCAGTGGACCAGGCCCAGCTCAGGGCCAAGTGTAGAGAAATGAGGAAAAGCAGGGTCTTTTTCAGTATTTATGTGGGAAAATTCTGAATGGCCAAGAGGGAAAAATCAACAGTCCTCCTCATTTGTCCCTCACTGGCAGGGCTGCAGGAGCCACCGACCCAATGAGGGATCAGAGAGGAGGGACTCAGCCCAAAGCCTTCAAGCAAGCCCCGCCCACCAGCAGGGCCAGCCCGTCCTCTCTCCTAGACAGAGAGGGCTCGAAGGTCTCTCCTATTTCTCCTATCCTGGAGGTTCATTTCCTCTTCAAGTCAATCTCTTCCTGGCCAAGGACCCATTTCTCAGAATGATATAACCTGCTGCAGTCTAGGCCCCTACCCGGAAGGCAAGTCACCTCTGTCTTGGTTCTACAGTGTCCCCATCTGTCAATGAGATCTCTGTCTTGACTTCCTTCCTAGGACATTAGTAATCATAATGGAATTCTATTTGGGGCCCTCTCCTATTGATTTACAAAAAATAGGCGAGTATACCATGCCTACCTCTTTTTAGATGACTATAAATTGATAGAATTAGGGGACCATGGGCAGACACATTGCAGAGGCCATCTCTGGACAGTCCTTTCCTTCACTTCACATTCTGCCAGAGTAAGTGCTGGAAAATTTCCTTTATTCCTAGCAGGTCTATTCTTTTGTATCTGAGATTAGATCTCCAGTTTGTTATTAATAATTATTTATACCTGGGAATCATTCTTTGGGCTACCGAGGGCTATATTTAAAAAGACTATTGCCTTTCTTTCTAATAGTGGTACCACTTTTGGGGGATTGAACCCAGGACCCACTGAACTGTATCTCTGGCTCCCTTCTGACACCACTTCGTTTCTAGGGTTTCAGCTACTTAGATGGGAATCTGTCTTTCAGATTCACCTGGTGTTCTTAGTGCTTATGAAGGTGCCTGGATGAATGAGTCAGTGGGGGTGAGTGAGTGAACCTGTGGCCTCTAATAGGGACTCAAGGCAGCATTTAAGCAGAGCAAACTTTCTTGGCTGGTGAGGCTCTTTCTGAGGGTTGGGATAGGTAGGTTAGAGTTCAGAGGAAAGCACAGACAGCAAGTCACAGTTCTGACTCATTGTCCTATGATCATCACAGTAACCAGATTGCTTATCAGCACCCTTGGACCTGATTTGGATAGGAAGAGGACCTCAGCAATCCCCCCATACCCTCCAAAAAGGAGTTCCAGGGGCCAAGGAGTCTCTAGGCATCTTTCAGGCAGTATGCTAAAAGTATGAGCCACAAAAGGCCTGTCTGTGAACAGACTGTTGTCCTTCTGTGATGAGCGTTAGTATAGAAATATGTGTCTAAAAATTTTTATATTAATTTTGTAGAATAATTTAAAATATAATGTGTTGGGCCTAATAATACATTTTCACTTCTATTTTGTGTGCTTGTTGTTCCTATTTATTTTTTCTAGAAGAATAAGCGTGACAAGTCCTCACTGGACCTAAGTTGGGCCCTCCAGCCCTGGCAAGTAATCTTCTCTTTGCATGTTGGCTGCTTGGGGCGAGGAAAGGAGGCATTCCAGACTTGAGTCACCTGGGAAAAGCCCGCTAAGTTTGCTTCCGTGGCTTTTTCTCTGTCACCTATTTTTCCCAATCGAGAATCTAACAATCTAATGTTTAACTTTCTTTTTCCTTTTTCCTTTTTCTTTCTTTCTTTCTTTCTTTCTTTTTTTTTTTTTTTTTTTTTTTTTTTTTGAGACAGGGTCTTTCTCTGTAGCCCAGGCTGCTCCTGAACTCACTAAGTAGCCCAGGCTAGGCTTGGACTCATGGCAATCCTCCTGCCTCAGCCAAGTGCTGGAATTGTAGGCATGTGCCACCATACCCGGATTATGTGGTGCTGGGGAATTGAACTCAGGGCCTTGCACTTGCAAGGCAAGCACAACTGTTGTGCCATTCCTCTAGCTCCTGACTTTCACTTCTTAAGACATCGGGGTTGATTTCCATGCCATTCACTGAGATCAGCACAAGGTTAGCATAGGTCCAAATTAGCCTCCTCATTCCTCCATGAAAGAGTTTAGCAGAGACTAGAGGAATGGCTCAGCCGTTAAAGTGCTTGCCTAGCAAGCGCTAAATCAAGCACTGAGTACCCGAGTTCAATTCCCCAGCACCACATAAGCTGGGAATGGTGGCTCACACTTATAATCCCAGCACTTGGGAGGCTGAGACAGGAGGATTGCCCTGAGTCCAAGGCCAGCCCGGGCTCCACAGTGAGTTCAGGACCAGCCTGGGCTACAGAGTGAAACCCCGTCTCAAAAAAAAAAAGGAAAAGAAAAAAAGAGTTTTAGGGGTTACTCCCACTCATTCTCATTCGCTCTTCCTCTTTTCTTTCTTTTTTTTCCTTTTTACCTTCTTCCTCTTTTTGACAGTGGCTTCTATGTAGTTACGGCTATCCTCTAACTCACTGTGTAACCCAAGCTGGCCTCCCAGCTCATCTCAAAGTCCTCCTGCCTCAGCCTCAGCCTGCTGGGATCGCGGTCTGCACCGCCCTTCTTGCCTCTCCGTTCTCACTGTCTGTGCGACAGTGGCTGGGTCTCACTCTTTGATGTGCCCTATAGCACCTTGGCCTTTATTTGAAACTCTATTTAAAAAGTTTGTTTATTTTTTAGGAAGCACAGAGGAAGAAAGTGAGGGATGTGTGCGTCTTAGTTACTTTTTTGTTGCTATGACAGAAATACCTGACGTGCACAACTTGAGGGAGGAAAGATGTATTTTAGCTCACAGTTTCACAAGTTCTCACACAGTTCATTCTCAGGTGGCCAGCAGCAGTGGAAATACACAGCAGGATGGGCCTGGCAGAGGATAGCTGCTCACAGCATGGCAGACAAGAAGCCAAGTCAGGGAGGAGTTGTCAGGCTGCCCTTCCAGGTCCCCTCCGAGTAATACACCCCTTGGGGGCCAAGCCCCTCCGAGTAATACACCCCTTGGGGGCCAAGCCCCAGTGCTCCTCCCCGCCGACCAAGCCCACCTCCCAAAAACACTTTGGTGTTTTACAACATCCAAACCCTAATAGGTGTGTGTGGTGTGTGTACGTGTGAATGCATGCAAACTTTGTGCTTGTTTGTCAGATACCTAAACATCATATAGTTTTTTTTTTTTTTTAAATTCGAGAGTGTTAAGGGAAGAGCTCTGCTCCAGGTATGGAAGCCCTGGGTTTGGCCCCTGATTTTTGTGTGCTTTGACATAGTGATGACCACTATGAGGACTCAGTTTCTTCATCTGTAAAATGAAAGAGTGGAGAAAATATTGAAAAACTCTTAAAGACCTTTTCCAGCTCTTGCTCTCTCTTTTTTATTTTTATTTATTTATTTTTTGAGACAGGGTCTAGCTCTGGTCTTGGACTCAATGTGTAGCCCACACTGGCCTCAAACTCACAGTAATCCTCCTGCCTCAGCCTTTCGAGTGCTGGGAATACAATGTGCACCATTACACTCAGCCTCTGTGGTGCTAGGGAAATCAAACTCAGGGCCTTGTGCTTGATAGGCAAGCACTGTAACTGCTGTACTATTCCTTCAGCCCTTCCAGCTCTCTTAATGTAGTGGAGATAATCTTTTCCAGCCCCCTTTGTGACGTTAGAACATCACTTTTGGGTACAGGATAGAACAGAATAAAGTGTCCTGGTTCAAGGAGAAGACTTCAGGTCTTTGGTCTTGGCCCAATTTTAATCTATCCCAATTTTAAGATTTATAGAAGCTGGGCATGGTGGCACACATTTGTAATCTCAGCATCCTGAAAGGTTAAGGCAGGAAGATAGCAAGCTCAAGCCCAGCCTGGGCAATTTAGTAATTTATCAAAACCTCATTTCAAAATAAAAAAGGGCTAAGGATGTAGTTTGATGGAAAGACCCTGAGTCAATCACCAGTAATGCAAACAAATAAAACATATAATTTTTTAAATTACAGGCTTTATTAATTCCAAATGTGGTTATAGGCTGGGAGCATAGGAATCATCTTTTCCAGCTTTGAATACTGCAGTTAACCATAGACAGGCCTTTAGAACAAGTGTCTTGGGCTAGGGGCATAGCTCAGTGGTTAGAGCACTTGCCTATCATGTACGAGGCCCTGTGTTTGAGTCCCCAACACTTCTTAAAAATTAGTTGGATGTGGTGGTGCCTACTGATATAATCCCAGCATTTGGGAGGCTGAGGCAAGAGGATTGCTGTGAGTTCAAGGCCAGCCTGGGTTACATAATGAGTTCAGGGCCAGCCTGGTCTACAGAGTGAGATCCTGCCTCAAAACAAAACAAACAAACAATAAAATAAAATAAAATAAAAGCAAGATAACATAAAATAAAATGGGTAATTGCATATTGAGACCAGTGGCAGAATCTCATAATCTTAACACCCTGGCTGAGGCAGGAGTATTGCAAGTTGAAGCCCAGCCTGGGTAACTCCATGACTTAGCAAGACTGTCTCAAAATAAAAAAATAAAAAATAAAAAAGGGGCTGGGGATTTAAGTCAGTATAAAGGCTTGATCCTCAGTACCACAAAGTAAAATAAAGTAAAGAGAACCTATGGGATAATCAGTGTCTTTTTAGAGTTTTTTAGGGTCTTTGTACATAAAACTCTGGTGTTGGTCTAATCAAGATCCCTGGAACAAGAGAAGGGCCAGAGACAGGTATTTCACATTGAGTCCACAATCTTTTCCAGTCAACCTGTGTATAAGTTTTTTAATTCCAACTCTGTTATCTCACTTATATTTTTGTTGTTGCTTTTCATTCTGGGAGCTAGCCCAGGGCCTTACTCTACCACTAGGCCCTTCATACGCTACCACTAGGGTTCATCCCAGCTCTTCTGTCTCACCAGTTTTTAAGCAATGATCCAGGTCTTGGTTTCTCTTTTTCACCAGTGGACATCTGAAACTGAAACAGCAGATGAGAGAGGGGATAAAGCTGGCCTGTGACAAGACAGACCAGTTAGTAGCATCTCTGAAGTAGTTATGCGCTGGTAAATGTTTAACAACCAGCTGGTTCTGGCAAGGGCCAAGTTGGTTGGATTTGCTGATTTTGATAATATAAAAACTTCAAACATGGCTGACTTCAAACTATCAACATGGACTTAGGAAGAGATGCACAGCAGCATATCATTATGTAGTATATCTATTACATAGATATGAAGGATATATGTGTATTTATATGTAAATAATCTCAAGAATATAATAGTAGGGGCTGGAGGAATGACTCAGTGGTTAAAACACTTGCCTAACAAGTAATAAGTACCTGAGTTCGATTCCCCAGCACCACATAAACTGGGCATAGTGGTGCATACCTGTAATCCCAGCACTCAGGAGGCTGAGACAGGAGGATTGCCTTGAGTTCAGGGCAGCCTGGACTCCATAGTGAGCTCAGGACCAGCCTGGGCTAAAGAGTGAGACCCTGTCTCAAAATAATAAATAAATAAATAAATGGAAGAAAAAAAGAAAAGAGAAGAATATAATAGTAGAAAAATGTTGCCAGGTGTAGTGTCACATGCCTATAATCCCAGTGTTTGGGAGGCTGAGACAGGAGGATTGCAAGTTTGAAGCTACTTAACAAATTCAAAGTCAGATTAGCTTTCAGGTTAACCTCGTCCCCTCTCCCTCCAAAGGAAAGAAAAAGAAAAAGAAAGAAACAAAGAAAGAAAGGATAACAACATAACTAACTAAGAAACAATGACTTTTGAGTATTTATTGTCTTTAGTGTTTTGTTTTGAGACAGTGTCTTCCATGTAGTCCAGGTCAGCCTTAAACTCATGATCCTCCTGTTTTAACCTCTGTAGTGCTGGGGTTATAAGTGTGTGCCACCATGCTCACCATATAATTTAATTTTAATTATTTTATTTTATTATTTTGCAGTTCTGGGGATTGAGCCCAGGATCTTCACACAGTACTCCTAGCCTTTTGTTGTTATTTATTTTTTTTGAGACAGAGTTTGATTAATTGCTAAATTTCCCACTCTGGGCTTGAACTTTTGATCCTCCTACCACAGCTTTCTTCAGCTGGGATACCTACACTTAGCTCAATATCTACATTTAATTTAATTTTTAAAGGCTGTGTTTAGCAGACAGCTTGCAACATTTCTGAAAATGTAACAGTCAGTCACAGTAGCTATTCAAGCAACCTCCAGTGATATTATAGCCTGAGTTCTCTTTCTATGCCACCAGGAGATAAAAATTTTCCTGTGGAATTTAACACCAAATCATGGCTTCAGCCCTCACAGAGCCATAGGTCTTATGGCTGCCTTCAAAGAACTTAGTGTCTAGTAAGTGGGAGATAAGGTGTATGTCTGTCTGTAACGCAGGGCGGAAAGTATGAGAGGAACACAATGCCTATCTGCAAGCACCTCTGGAAAGGTATCCACAGAGGTGGAAGGAAGTTGCGGCCAGGTAATCCCTATATCTTAGGATAGCTGAGTTCCAGGAGTCCTCGAGTTGCAAGGGGGCTGCAGGTGATGAAGAGAGGCTAGGGTGACTCTTGAGGTACCCAGCTTTGGGAACCCTACGGGCCATTCATGAAACCATAGTGTGTCTGCATCACAGTCCCGTCTTACCAGGAGGCACCTGAGGCCCCCAGAAAGGGGATTTACTTGGGGCCACCTGATGATCTGGGGTCTGACAGCCTGGACCCCACCCCCAGCCTGGTGTGCCTGGGGTAGAGGGATTTCTTGTGGCCAAATGAAAGTTCCAGCGCGGAGACCAAGATTCTAGTCTTGGTCGGCTTGTGGCAGAGGTGTCATCCCAGGCCAGGCCCCAGCTTCTTCCTCGTGTGCACGTTCTCACTAAACTGCTCACATCCTCGGTTCCCCACATTTCTAGAGGCCTTGCAGGGCTGTGGGCTGTCAGGGGGCAGCTTGGACTGCACGGTAATTGAGAGGGCATGAGAAGGGGTGCAGGTGGCCGGACAATGCCAGAAGAGGGAGGGAGAAGATTTCTGACTTGTTACACTTCTCTGCTAATTAGATAAGGAGGTGAGAAGGGGGGAGAGTGAAGCGCCATGCATATTCCTAGAAGAGGTGGCCCTGAGCAGATCTCAGGGAGCTCCAGCGCTGATCTCCGCCCCTCTTCCCTGGAAGCTTCCCACCTCTTGGCGATACTTAACTCCCCACGCAAGTGTCACAGCTGTTTGAGCTCCAATCCTCCCTTTGTCCACCTCAGTTTGGCTTCAGTGACTTTCCAGGTTCCCCACCAGGATGCACAGTGAGGAAAGGGAGACACTTCAGTTTTATCCTTTCAGTTCTAGGATTCCAAGTGTGAGGAGGAAAACAGGACGCCTGTCTGAGTGGGAAACAGGGCCAGTGGGTCACCTGCTGTCCCCAAGCCATGACCAGCTCTGATGCGTGTTGGAAAGTATAACTTCGTCATTAATCTGGAAGCTGCTTTAGGGCTAGGCTGTGGCAGTGCCATCACACAGGGGTCTCCCCACAGACAGACAGTCCTCCTCCTGTCAGACTGAGGTGCCCAGACTGCTGAAGGCTGCCTCTTCACTTTTAGCCCAGGAAGGGTTGGCTTTGGGGGGCTCTTCCAGGAAGAGGTTTCACTTGGCTAAAACTTGTTACATGTCTAATTCCTTCACCGTTCTCAACCCTCAGCTCTGGACATAGAACAGGATGAAGAAGTTCTTAATTTATGTTTCTTGAATAACTGTTGAAAGTATGGAGCTCGTTCTGGGATTTTGTTTTCAGAGAAACATGCACGTGTATATCCTTGTATTTGTTCATCCTCAAAATATTTATTTACACCGAGATCAGGCACACGCAACACTCACAGGTCCAAGATGAATCAGGAGGTATCTTCATCCTGAAGGTGCTCTCTCTCTGCTTTGAGCGAAGCTTGATCAATGGAATGATGTATGGCAATCCAGTGACCTAAGATTGTCCTTAGATAACCAGGAGGAAAGGCCTTGAAGAAGACTTCTGAGTGCGAGCTGCCATCTGGTGGCATTAAGTGGCATGACATGCTTGTTGCTGTCAGACGGGGAGTCAGCATTTATTATGTGCCTAACAGATGGCCAGGCCAGAGGTTGGCACTGAGGCAGGCATATGGTAAAGCTTATAAAATGACCTATTCCTTGAAAAACTTGCAATGCATTTATGGATGCAGACATAATTTTAAGAGTTTTCAGTCACAGAAACAACACATATTTGAATGTGTACACACAAAAAAGGTGTTTTGTTTTTTGGTACTGGGGACAGAGCCCAGCGCCTTCACACCGAATGGCTACATCTTCAGTCTGTCTTTATTTCTGATTTTGAGACACAGGCTTGCTAAGTTGCTAAGTTGCCCAGTCCATTTCCTTATTTTTTATATTAAATTAAAATTAAACATGCTTATAATAGTTCTACACAGTTTGTCAGGAAAAACAATTACTATCAACAGTACCTTTATATTCCTTCCAAGAGTTAAAAACTTCCTACTTACCAAGACCTTGTCTAAAAGTGAAAAAAAAAGAAAGGGGTGGGGTGTTAATCCGTACAAAAACACCACCACCACCCCCCTCCGCAAAAAAAAAAAAAAAAACCCCTATCAATTCTGTTATCTGTTGGTGGCGGTATTACCATCATGTTTCCAATACCAAATTTGAATCCCCTTTCTTCCCGCTCCCCTGCTTTTCCCAGTGCTGGGGTTGAACCTCTGGCCTTGCACACGGAGTGGCGTCGCAGTCCTGCTTCTTCCTTTACAACTTCAGGGATTTCTGTCGACTTCCTCCTATGGAGAACAAAGTTTGGCTCTCACTCTCCAAACACAGAGGCGTCTTCCTTGTCCTCACACCTGCAAACAGAAGAGGTGTGCTTAAAAATAAGGCGAATGCTTTAAAATATTTTTGAAAATTGTTACAGTACAAGACACATCGCCTCGACATGGCCCTCCCCATTGTGGACACACGTGCCCTTTGCCCTCGCCACTCTCCGAAGCAGCGGTCCCCTCTCGTGTCTTCAGTTGGTGCTGTCATGGCTGCCTTGATGTACTAAATCAATTCATGGTCGTTGTGACTCTGGGAGTACAGCCACAACCAAAAGCCACACGGTGCAGGGTCTGGTGAGCAAAGCGAATGGAGATGCAGGGCAATGCTGTTACACGCCGCTTGGCATCGGGTGGCACCTGGCAGCAAATTCACCATGTTCGTGTATTTATGATAGCCTGTAGACAAGAGAGGGTTTCCAGAACTGCTTCAGAAGGTGACAGGAAGGATGGGATACGTGTGCTCAGAGCAAGGAGGGGCATTTTGAGGAGGATTAGTGTCTTTGACTGTAATAAATTTTTTAATTTAAAAAGTCGCTGCATATTTTAATCACACCTCATAGCGAAAGTATGATTTTACCCAGGTCAAATTTCAGTGCTTGTATTGTAATCTTATCAATACCACTTAGAGGAGCTGGAGGAATAACTCAGTGGTTAAGGTGTTCGCCTAGCAAGCGCTGTACAAGCGCTAGGTACCCGAGTTCAGTTCCCCATCAGCACATAAACTGGGTGTCATGGTGCATGCCTGTAATCCCAGCACTTAGGAGGCTGAGGCAGGCAGATTGTCCTGAGTCCAAGGCCAGTCTGGACTGTATAGTGAGTTCAGGACCAGCATGGGCTACAGAGTGGTGAGACCCTGTCTTGATAAATAAATAAATAAATAAATAAATAAATAAATTCCACTTAGAGGACAGTCATATAGTAAAATTGTCTTATGATTTTCTTTACTACAAGCTCTTTGTATTCTCTGGAACAATTACCTTCTTTGGTTGTTTGCTTAGATTTCTATTTCACCTCGACAACCCTAGACTCTGCCATTTATTTAAAATATCTCTCATGACCTTCGGCACTCAGACCTCCCCCACCTGGCCTGCAGACAGCACAGCTGCCACCTGTGTATCTTCTGTCACCATCAGAATGGGGGTCGGTTTTGTTTTGTTACTTAAGTGTACTTCCTTCCTTCTTTCCTTTTTTCCTCCTTCCTTCTTCTGTAGTTGTGGGAATTGGTTGAGCCCAGAGCCTCACACACGCTAGCCAAGAGCTCTACCACTGAGTTGTCTCCGGCCTTTTTTTATTTTGTGGCTGGGTCTTGCTTAGTAGCTCAGGATGCCCTCAAATTTGTGATCCTCCAGCTTCAGCTGGGATTACAGGTGCATGCTGCCATACCCAGTACCTTTTCCCACTTTTCCCCCAAAATTATTATTTTAATTAGTATGCACTTGTGACACATAATAAATTACATTTGACTTTGGGAATTGTGTATATCCATACACCATCTCTTAATCATTTCTACTTCCCTTTTCGCTTCTGGCTCTTTGTATTCCCAGAACACTGTTCTGTTAACCCTCTTTCGTTAATCAGGATTTTCTTTTTTTCTTTTTTCTTTTTGGCAGTATATAATTAAGCTTTATATTTGTAAATATATATTTACATAAAGCTGCTTCCCCCTTACCTAGAAAATCCTATTAATCTAATTCTTTACATGACAACCGTGGGATGAGGAGCCCAGAGCGGTGTCCAGTGTCAGTCCTCAGGATTCAGGGGCTAAGTGTTTGGCTGGTGAATCACCCAGGAGGCTTTGCTTCTCTTCTTATTGCCTGGTTTCAGAAGACAATCACTGAGAAACAAAAAACTCAAGATGTGATCAAATATTTGTTTTAGAAGTTTGAAACCCTGGGTCAAATGAAGACCAGTGTTCCTCTGACCTGTGCTTCCAGCTACAGAAAAACACAGCCAGCTTTGCTCTAGAATCCATCCCCACAGGTATGTAACAAGACCAAAGTCCTGAAGTCTTCTGCCTCAGACCTTTATTCTGTTCTATCCTGTACCCAAAAGTGATGTTCTAACGTCACAAAGGGGGCTGGAAAAAATTATTTCCACTACATTAATCACAGACTCTACTGAAGTTACAACAGTACTATCATATTTATATTTAAAGACAGAGTTTCCAATGTGTGTGTTAGAGAGATTCCATAGGGCTCTACTATCTTCTCTTGTTTCATCTTTTTTGGACTATAACATGTAGTCCTGTTTCACTTATGTCCTCTTTTTCTGCTTTATTTTTGGCAGCGCTGGGGGCTGACTCCAGAGCTTTGCGCATGCTAGGCAAGTGCTCTACTAAGAGTACATGCCGGTCCCAGTGTCTTCTTTTCTGGCCTACATCCAAAGCCGAAAATCTTATCACTTATCAAAAACGTTGATAACCAGAGCAGCTGGGCATGGTGAGGCACACCTGTAATCCCAGCAATTGGAAGGCTGAGGCAGGAGAATTGCTTTGAGTTCCAGGTCAGCCCTACCTATATACACTGAGTTTAAGACTAACCTGGACTAGAGAGTGAGACTTTGTCTTAAAAAAAATACCCAAAGTTGACTCATAAATGACCCTTGGTAGCAACTGAATGGCAAAATGTTCCCCATAAACTAGAACTTAAACAGAGGCCAACTACTTCTCTCCTCTCTAGCAGGGAGACCACCACTCTTTCTCCCTGTTTTCTGAGGCCCATCAGGAAAGGGCACCTGCCGCTGTGCCTCCTTCAACTTGCTTTCTGCCTCAAATAGCGTGGGT
>PVKB01003606.1:0-155235 GCA_004027205.1 Ctenodactylus gundi | reverse complement strand
CTCCTGGCTTTCTCCTTTCTGTTACTGGAACTGTAGGTTTTCCAGCCATCTCACAGTCACCTGTGCTGTCCACAATCAGCTCAACTCTTCCTGCAGAGTTTCCACTTCAACAGTGTGTCTCGGCAAGTCACACTGACACCACCTCCTCACTAGAGACCAGCTCTCTCGTCAGAATTTTCTAGAGACATTGACATACAAGTGTAGTGATCAAAATATAGAGTGAATAAGCTGGGCCTGGTGACACAGGCTTGTAATCTTAGCATTCTGGGAAGCTGAGGCAGGAGGATCACAAGTTCAAGCCCAATTCAAGCAATTTAGCAACTTAGTGAGACTTTGTTTCAAAAAGTCAAAACTGAAAAAGGGGATGGGGATGTAGCTCCATATAAAGGCCTTGGGTTCAATTCCCAGTACTGCCTCCTCCATCCCAAAATGCAGTAAATGTTTAAATTTAAAAATTTTATTACAACAAAAGATACTCCCCTTGGCTTCAAATACACTGTCATAGTTTGGATCTGGAGTGTCCCCAGAAGCCTCATGTAGGGTTGGGAGATGGGGCCTGGCTGGAAGGGGTGGATGCTTGGGGCTTGACCTGGAGGGCCGTGTGCTGGTTCCACCCTTCCTCTCAGTCTCGTCTCAGTTCTGCCATGCTGCCATCTCTGTCTCAAGCTCTGGCTCTAGCTATGACCTCACCATGTGATTCCACCGTTTTCCACCCACCCACCTGCCCGTGAATGGACTGTGACTTTCTAAAACTGTAAGCTACAATAAATCTTTCCTCTGTAAAATTAAGCATTTCAGGTATTGAGTCACAGGGACGAGAAACTAGCAAAGACGCGCACTTACCCCGTTCTTCTTGCCACTTGCTGAAGCAGTTCCAGAAGCCCTCCTTCATGAGTGTACTTACGAGGTATCAACAGAATATGGTGAGGTAGGCGTGGCCACACAGGCCTACAGTTCCAGCAGTCTGGGAGGGCGAGGTAGGAGGATTATGAGTTTGAGCCCAGCCTGGCTAACTTAGCAACTTAGTGAGACCCTCTCTCAAAATTAAAACCAAAAACTGGGCTGGGGGTGTAACCCTGGGTTCCATCTCTAGCACCACACAACACACACACATATATCGTGAATACAGCTGCTGAATACAATGCAACAAAAGGCAGGCTTGTCAAAACATCATGGCGTGTCTTCATTCACCTCACTAACTTGTTCTGGGACAGTGGAACTTCTGGCTCTTCCTCCAAGTCAAAATGACCATGAAAAGTAAACGTTTTGGGGGCTATAGAAATGGTACCATGGTTAAAGTGCTTGCCTAGCAAGCACAATGCTCTCAATTTGATTTTCCAACACTACATAAATCAGGTGTGGTGGTGCACGCCTGTACTCCCAGCACTCGGGAGGCTGAGGCAGGAGGATTGCTGTGAGTCCAAGGCCAGCCTGGGCTCCATAGTGAGTTCAGGACCAGCCTGGGCTACAGAGTGAGACCCTGTCTCAAAAATAAAAATAAAAATGATTACAGGGTGGGGTATATGTCAGTGATTGAGCCTGCTGAACCATGAGGGCCCTGGGCTCATCCCCGTCACTGAATGGTGGGGCTGACTAAATTATGTTCTGTGGGATCCAGGGCAGGGAGTGAGTCCATGGGCTTCAGCTGGGGATGGGGGGTGATACTGGCTCAGCTGTGAAGGACAAACAGCATTTAGTTGGAGAGGAAAACTCAAGTCACTTCAGATACAAACTCAAATTTAACCTTGTATGTAGGGCATGATAAGTAGGGCTACTGATATTTTTCAAAGTACTTAGGAATTGGGTTAAAGGTGAAGTGAATTTTTAAAGACAAATTAGTGTGTAAAGAGTTGG
Organism: Ctenodactylus gundi; assembly: GCA_004027205.1. NCBI lineage: Eukaryota > Metazoa > Chordata > Mammalia > Rodentia > Ctenodactylidae > Ctenodactylus > Ctenodactylus gundi. The sequence continues at coordinate 153,381 of PVKB01003606.1, read as the reverse complement.
GGGGAAGGCTGGAGAAATGGAGCAATGCTTAAAGTGCTTGCCTAGCAAGCACACGGCCCTGGGATCTTTCCCCAGTACCACATAAAGCCAGGTGTGGTGGTTTGTGCCTATGATCCCAGCTCTCAAGAGGCTGAGGCAGGATGTTTGGGGTGAGTCTGAGACTAGCCTGGGCTCCATAGTGAGTTTAGGACTAGTCTGTCTGGGCTACAGAGTGAGACTCTGTCTCAAAAATGAAAAAAATAAATAAATAAAAAGAGTTGGGAGCTATGGATCACCAGCAGAACAATGTCCAGGACAAAGACTGAGATTTTGATGGAGATCAGGAGAAGGAATGTCAAAAAAGGCCAGAGGAGAGGTGGCAGACGAGCACAGTGGTTAGAGCACTTGTCTGGCAACAGCAAGGCCCTAAATTTGATTCCTCAGCACCACATAAACTGGTCATGGCGGCGCCTGCCTGTAATCCCAGCCCTCGGGAGGCTGAAGCAGGAGGATTGCTGTGAGTTCAAGACCAGCCTCCACTACATAATGAAATCAGGACCTCACTATGCCTGGATTATAGATTGAGACTCTGTTTTTCAGGAAAAAAAAAAAAAAGAAAGAAAAAGAAAAAGAAAAAAGGGACGGTGGGAGCCAGGTCATTCGGGTCTTTTATTCTAGGTTCATTGGGATGTTTTTGTAAGGTTTTAAGTGTATATATTGGGGCCAGGGCAATCTAACTCTTTTTTTTTTTTCAACACTAGGGCTCAAACCCAGACTTTGAATGTTCAGTCCTTGACCACTGAGCTACATCCCCAGCCTCTTGACTCACTTTCAAAAGGTCACTCTGACTGCAGTGTGGACAGTGAGCTAAGAATTGATTATGAGCTGTGTCCACTCCTGCCTGTCTCAGCATTTTCCATCCTGTGTGCCAGCAGAAGAGGAAGCTGCCATGAGTGAAGTCGGGGCTTCGTTGGGTGAGAAGGTCATGGCAACAGAGCCCAGTGCAAATGCTTGGCTCCGGGGCTGGGCAGAGGACAGAATTTTGAGTTTCTAGTTTTAGGGATTCACCACACAGAGGAAATAGTTTAAGCTGTGGGATTGCTTGAGGCACCAGAAGCATGAGAAGAGGCCATGGCAGACCTTCTGTGAAGCAGCACCACTGAGGGAAGTGCGGTGTCGGGGCAAAGGCTGCAGCGATGCAGCAAGGGGAACCCCAGGCGCATGAAGCCGGGGGACATAATGCTAGGCGGGAGGGTCGCCTTCAAGTTAGGTGTGGTGGGGTGACCTGTAATCATTGCACTCTGGAAGACTGAGGCAGGGTGTCTCCAATTTGAGTGAGCCTGGACAACTTAGTGAGACTGTCTTAAAATTTAGAATACCCTCCTCCAAACACACACATATTCTCTCTCTGTCTCTTTCTCTGTGTGTATCTCTGTCTGTCTGTCTGTCTCTCTCTCTCTCTCCCCCCTTCCCTCTTGCTCACATTCACACTCAGTATGATGTCCCTGGGTTCAATTCCTAGTACCCAAAAAAACCCTGTAAAACATTTTGATTCCCACTACTGGGGGTGGGGGGTGAGTTGGAGAGAAGAAAGAAAGAAGAAAATAAAGGAAGGAAGGAAGGGAAGGAAATAAAGAAAAGAAAAGAAAAAAGGAAGTTTGATTCTGTGTCACATGCAAAAGTCAAGGGAAACGACAAAGGTTCTCCCAGAGCTTGGGGCTGTGCAGTTCCCTGGAGCTGGGTTTTTATTGTTGTTGTTATTTTTTTAAGGCATGGTCTTACTCTGTAGTCCAGGCTGGTCCTGAACTCACTATGGAGGCCAGGCTGGCCTTGGACTTGGCCAATCCTCCTGCCTCAGCCTCCTGAGTGCTGGGATGACACACCTGGCTTCATGTGGTGCTGGGGAATCGACCTGGAGATGTGTAAGAGGCCACTGGACAGCCAGAACCATGAGCAGCGTGGCCAGGTCATACTTCTGCGTCCCCTGGGCTTTCCCAATTTTATCACTGAAAGTTTTAGGTTTTCAGGAGACAGGGACAGCAGCTTGCCCTGTCAGGAGGCCTTGCGCCTTTGCTCTGCATCTGCCAATAACTCCTTTTCCTCTGAGCCTGAGATTCCTCCTCACATGTAAGGTCAGGTACCTGGACAAGATGGTATCAATGGGTCCTTCCAGCTCAGATGCCATACCTGGAAGTTTGCCCAGGATACCCCCATCCTGATGTCCTGTTGGTGCGTCCCTTGAGCTTGGGTGGCACCCGTCTCACCACCAGGGGGCACCCTTGAAGGCACAGGAGCAGCGAGTTTTCTTGCACAGGCCCGACTTTCTCAGATTCTTCTCCTGAGGGTAATATCAGTCTTCGTATTAGCATCAGCAGCGCACTGTAGTCACTAGTTGTCACCTACAAAATAACGTAAAAATGATCGTTCCTTTTTTATTTTCTTTCGAGACAAAAAAAAAAAGTCCCACTCTGTGGCCCATCCTGGTCCTGAGTTCACTATGTAGCCCGGTCTAGCCTTGGATTTGGCAATTCTCCTGTCTCAGCCTCTCAAGTGCTAGGATTACAGGTGTGTGCCACCATGCCCAGTTTTATATGGTGTTGGGGAATCAAACTCAGTGCCTTGACCCCCAGCTGCTGTGCCATTCCTCCAGCCTAAAATGATCATTCTCGGTTGTTGGATTGTTTCAAAGGATATGTAAACAGAAAATGAATGTAACAAGAAAAATAAATCCTCAAGGCTCACAGCAGGCATTATATCCATGTTAGTCATCCAGTCACGTTGGGATAACACATGCTTGTAATGTCTATTTAGAATTTCACTTTAACTTTAGAAGGTTTTCTTGTTTCAGTTTCTATTATCATCCAAAATGTTTCTGCTGTGAATCTTCTCAGCACATACTGTTCCAAGAGTGGGCTTCAATGCTAGCCTATAAGTCATCATTTAAAATTTGTTTGTTGTTGTTGTTGTTTGTCTTTTTGGAACAGAATCCGGCTACGTAGTCCAAGCTGGGCTCCATCTTGCACCTTTCCTTCCTCAGCTTACCAGGTGCTAGGATTATAGACATACACCATCTACCTGGCTTAAATCATTATCTTTGATAAGATTGTGAAAACCAGTAAGTTTTGAAGGTAAGTGTCATAGTAATATCCCAGATTGAGCAGTACAATAAGAGTTTATGCCTGCTAAACACAGAGGCCAGACTGCCTGGGTTGTTTTAGCACCATAATTCATTATCATTGCTACACTTTAACTTGCTTGTGTCTCTACATAGTCACCTGTATGAGAAAAAAAGAATGATGTTAATAGAGCCCACCTCGCAGGGATGTCACAGGATTAAACGACTTTCTATGTCCTTTTTTTTTTTTTTTTTTTTTTTTTGAGACAGGGTCTCACTCTGTGGTCCAGGCTGGTCCTGAACTCACTTTGGAGCCCAGGCTGGCCTGGGACTCATGGCAATCCTCCTGCCTCAGCCTCCTGAGTACTGGGATTACAGATGTGCGCCACCACGCCCAGTTTATGTGGTGCTGGGGAATTGAACTAGGGTACTCAGAGCTTGCTCGGTGAGTGCTTTAACCGCTGAGCCATTCCTCCAGCCCAACTTTCTATGTCTTAAGAGCTTCAACTTCTACCCGGCATAAGGCAGTAAATGTTCTATTACAATGTCAGATCCTTCAGCACAGGGATTTCATTTGTTTTATTCATTTTTGTAACTTTAATACATAGAATGGTGCATAACTCAATGCAGACATTCAATTAAGATGTTAGCTAAACTGGTGGTATGGGCCTATCATCCTGTCACTCTGGAGGCAGAGGCAGGAGGATTGCAAGTTTAAACCCAGCTTGGGCAACTTAGCTACCTCTCAAGACACTGTCTCAAGGTCAAAAATGAAAAACAAACAAACAAACATGGGCTTGGGATGTAGCATAGTGTAAAGGTACTGGTTTCCATCTGCAACACTACCAAAAATAAATATTTGTTGAATTAAGATTTATATTGTGGAAATAGATGTTCAAAGTGATATATGGTTATTCATGAAAAATTAAAAAACCCATTGGATTTGTCTAACTTTATTTTTTTATATTCAGGAAGGAAATTTGGAGGCCCAGAGTGAAGAGGTCTTCCTGATGTTCCATGAACTTTGCTGGCAATAAAATTAAATATCAAATCTTTGTCAGGGGGCTGGAGGAATAGCTCAGTGGTTAAATGCTTGTTTTGTAAGCTCAAGGCCTTGGGTCCAATTCCCCAGCACCACATAAACCAGGCATAGTGGCGCATGCCTGTAATCCCAGCACTAAGGAGGCTGAGGCAGGAGGATTGCCTTGAGTCTAGCCTGAGCTACATAGTGAACTCAGGACCAGCTTGAACTATGCAGCTATCTCAAAAAAAGAAAAATCTTGTCAGAAGAGAAAAGCAAAGATAGAACCTCTATATCTACACTTTTGCCAGTTTTCTCCACCAGGAACACAGTGGCCTGCACTAAGAGGTGTACAAAACTGTGTTGCTGAGGGACTCTTAGTATCCATGTTTCTACTTACTTTGATGCCTGCCTCAGGCTCCCAGGCTTCTTCAAGAAGCCTGGGACTCAGAGTTTATACCCAACCCTTCTATTGTATTGTGGTTTGGATCTGGAATGCCCCCCAGAAGTTTCATGTATCTGGATGTATGGATTGTCTATGGAACCAAGTGCTGTTGGGAGATTGGGGCCTGTTTTGGAGATGTGGACTGTAGGCATGTGGATCGGATTATAGGTGTGTTCTGGATTAGAGCCCCACCTGGCTGGAAGAAGTGGAATATTGAGGCTGGACCCAAAAGGAACACTGGGACAGGACCTGGATATATATATATAGATATATATTTGTGCGTGTGTGTGTGTATGTGTGTGTGTGTGTGTGTGTGTGTGTGTGTGTGTGTGTGTGTGTGTGTATGCCGTTACCTCCTTCCTCTGGGACTTGACGTGACAGGAATTGGCTTCCTGCTTACAGTGTGGTGAAGACCTGCCTCTGTCTCTGCCTCTGCCATATACTTTCACTGTTGCTGGCCAGCCCTGAAGGGACTGTGACCCGCTGAAAATGTGGGCTGAAATGAAACTTTTCCTCCCCTAATTTGTGGATGTTGGGTGTTGAGTCTCAGTATCTAAGACACACTGCCATTTCAGAAATGAACACTGAGCTGGTTTGTAGCAAGATCAATTAGGTTTCAAATCCTTTTTCATCTACTTACTTAATCTGTGACTCTGTGTGGCAAGTAATGTACTTCCATAGCCTGAGCTTTTGCATTTAATAAAAATAGATGTAACGCTGTCACATGCATGGTGGAAATAAACACTAGCAGTACTATGGGGCCCAGGGATTCTTCACAGAATGAATGCAAACCATCCCTCAGCAAGGCACGCTGTAGTTGTGGGCTGGGTTCTGTGAGAGGCAAATTCCGAACTGGAGAGCAGCAGGCAGGATGGCTACACAGAAAGTGCTCTTGGAGCCAGGAGTGGAGTCCACGCCGATAACCCCAGCACTCTGGGAGGCTGAGGCACGAAGTTGATGAGTTTGAGCCCAGCCTGGGCACCTAGTGAGACTCTACCTCAAAATAAAAAATAATTTTTAAAAGGGTTGGGATGTGGCTCAGTGCAAAAGTTCTGGATCCAACCCCTAATACAAAAGAAAGAAAGAAAAAAGGAAGGGAGCTCTTGGGGCAACCTCTGGGGCAGGAAAGGTAAGGAAACAAGCTTGAGGAGACGAAGAAGTTGGGCTGCAAGGCAGGCCTGATGCTCCCTGGCCTCCCACAAGGAGGCTGCGTGCAGCTGTGGCCAGTTGAGATGAGGGAGCTGGGCTTTCACTCTCCGTGCTGTCAGACTGGACGCAGGCCGGCCCTGGGAAGCCTTCACTCAGGCATTGCCACAGCGTGCTGCCTGCTGAGGATAGTCGTGGCCACATTCCCAGCCACTCAGGGAGTAACAGTTCTGTGTTCCTGAAGGGGGAGCTGGGTAGTGGGCCAGCCGCAGGTAAAAAGGACAGAGGGAAGAAAATAGGGCATGCCTGAAAGGTAAGATGAGAACAGGCGCGTTCAGAGTGGCATGGCTGTAGACCAAACGGACGAGAAAAGAACCCTCAGAAATTTCAGATGTGCCATTAGAAACTAGAAGGTAATGGAGAAAAATGCCTTCAAAAGTCCCATAGAGGGATACTCCTGACCTAGAATCCTATTCTGAGCCACACTATCAATCAGATGTGAAAATATAATACAGATATTTTAGGTATGGGGTAACTTTTTTTCTTTTTGCTTCTTGTGCACTATTTCTCAAAAAGCAGCTGGACAAGAGGTGTGGGAGGATTGCAGGCAAGCCTGAGGAGATCAGCCAGACAGCCTGGAGAGGGAGACTGCAGGGCCCTGACCGGTAGGTGTAATGGGCATGGATGGGCATATCACGGCTAGGAGAGTTATAAAGAAAAATAAAAGATGATTACGAAAGTCAGGAGACAGTTACTATCGAAAGGAGGCGGGGGGCTATGATGGGCAGAAGCAGTTTTGAGGTACTGGAAATGTTTCATTTTGTGTTCTGAGCATTTTTAAAATGTGCATGTTTGCTTTATAACTACTTATAAGTCTCTGTGTGTGTGCATACGCCATTTTCTGTGTGTCAGTTGTATTTGAAAATAAATTACTGAACAATATATTAAAATAGGGGCTGAAGATTAGGTCAGTGGTAGAGTACTGGTCTTGCAAATGTAAGTCACTGGGTTGGATCCTCAGTGCCACAATAGTATGATAAAGATAATTAAAAAATCTGAGTTTCCCAAAAAAAGAGAGATAATGATAACAATGGTTGAATAGTGCCAGGTGTAGAGGCAGCATTCTAGGAGGCTGAGACAGGAGAATCACAAGTTTGAGCCCACCCTGAGCAACTTAGCAATATAGTGAGACCCTGCCTCAAAAATAAAAAACAAACATGGGCAGGGGATGTAGCTTGGTGTGATGGCCCTGGGTTCAATCCCCAGTACTGGAAAAAAAAAGTTGAATAGCATACAAAAGATGCACACATCACATTAATAAATAATTTGAGAAAACATAAACATTTCTATTTCTATGTTTTTTCAAATTACTATATTGTTAAGATACAAATGCTTCTTAAGTTATTTAGAGCTAGTTTAATAAATGGAGCTGTGGAACTGTTAGGTGTTTCTTTTGGCCTCAGGACAGTGGAAAACTACTGATACTTTATGAGTTCTGTTAATAAAGAAAGTTTGGGAACTTCCAGTGTATGGAAAGCCCCTGCCACACAGCAGGTGCAACCAGTGGTAAAATTTATTAAGGAACTACACAAGGGAACACCGAGTTGCCTCTCATGGTATGTTCTGGCAGTGGTGGAAGCCACACTTGAATCCAGAGTCACTGAACACTCTCCCTCGGTAGCGGGGAGAACTTCTTTGTAACTACCTTAATTGGTTCACGGAAGTGCTCACTGAACATTGGCTGACTGAGGAAAGAATTGCTGATTAAAAAAAAAAAAAGCACCTGGAAGTACCCGTCAAAGCGTGTACACATTTCTTCCTGATCCCTTTGTGTCCTTCTCATGGTTTGTACATGACACAATCAGATCAGGATCTGTTCTCTCCAGAGGTGGTTGGTCTCCAAGTCCTGCTGTATGTCCTTACATTGTTCTGTTGTAGAATTGTCCACAGATTCCAACAGTTTTGAAGGCTGGCTTCTGTTTGGGGTACATACTAATATAAAGAATACATATATATATTTTAGTAAGCCAGGTGTGGTGGTGCATGTCTGTAATCCCAGGATTTGGTAGGCTGAGGAAAGAGGATTGCCTTGAGTTTGAGGCCAGCCTGGGCTCCATAGTGAGTTCAGGACCAGCCTGGACAATAGTGTGAGACCCTGTCTCAAAAAAAGAAGAGTGCTCGCTTTAGCAGCACATATACTAAAATATACTAAAAATAAAATAAAATAAAAAAGAATACTTTTAGCGGGAGGAAAAACCAGCTCTGGCCATAGAGTGGAAGAAGTGCCAGTGTACGATACAGCGTAGTGACTGACTCATCAGTTTAGCTTACTTCACTAAATAATGGCTGCTTTAAGCCCTCACAGCCACCACCAATAAACAACACTCTTCCCAACAGAATAAAAGATGGACTTAAGTTCCCGAGTAGCCTTCGCCTGTAGTATGGGCTCCGGATTCCCTTTTTAAACACTCAGCTCTCTGTATTTTCAGTTAGAATGGTTTTCATGCCTTGTTTGCAAATTAGCTTTTAGCTGAAAGCTGAAAACCTTCACTTGATGGAAACAGCCACTCTGGGCCACAGCTACGCCTGTGTTCCCTGGGCGTTAGTCACAGAGAGCAAACAGTTTTTGAAGCACACTTAAAACACCCTTTGTTCTTGGTTCCCTCCACTGCGGAGCTCTGGTAGCAGAAAGACAGGTTTATTGAGCACTTTATTCCTTATGGGATACAAGCCATAAACTTAGATCTGTATTAGCTGATATTTATTTGCCTCTTTTTTCTTTTTTATATTAGGATATCTCTTAGTAGTTTGTGTTAAAAATGGAGGCTGTAAAAAAAAAATTCGGTTCATTCCTCCCAATCTTTCCCAAGATACTTATTTGTATATTCCTTTTTGGTCTTTGCCACTCTGACAGACCACTGCAGGTTTAGAAAATGACTGGGGAGTCACTCTGCCTCTTTCTCCCTAACCCACGTTCACTAGTCTGATGCAGGTGATTCTTTTTTGGCCAAAAAGTCACTGACAAAAAATTTTTTTGAGCGGGGAGAGATATAAACCTCATGATCGCCTTCTGGTACAATTAGGTCTGTCGAGAGAGAGAGAGAGAGAGAGAGAGAGAGAGAGAGAGAGAGAGAGAGAGAGAGAGAGAGATCTGTTGTTCTCCGCACCTTTTTCCTCATTTGAACACAAGGAGCAGCGGGGGAAGGGAATGGATTTCACTGAAGTCTGTGTCCCCGACAGGGTTAATTTACAAGCCTATAAACCTTGCCCAGAGTAATTCAGCCAATGGGAGCTCACCCCAATGAGGTAATACTTTTAGCTGTTGCTTCATTGGTTGCCTTTCTCATTGCTGGGTGTTCTGCGGAAACTGGGAAGTAAGGTGGGCTAGTTTTAGCCATTGTGGGGGTCCCCCAACCCCCTCTTCGCCCCCCGCAACATGTTCACTTGCTCTAGGCCAGGGAATCTTCCCATAGCAGGGTAGTGCTAGAAACAGGTGTTTGAAGCCACACGGGGAAAAATTCGGGTTCCCTTTCCAGGATGTCCTGCCACTTGAGCCAGCTCTTCTACCTGGGGCCCTGACGGTGTCTAGTCTGGCCTTTATCCCCATTCCTTTGTTTGCTCCGGGGTCCTTAGCCACAGAACGTGAAGAGAGGAAGTTCACGCTACACCCTGAGGAGCCGAGGAAGAAAGCTGCCGGGAGCAAGCTTGGGCGGAGCATCTCCCAAAGCGCCTGTCATCCGGCAGCCTTGGGCGGCAGCAGCTGCGCTTCGGAGCCCTTTGGCCTTGGAGCTGTGGCGCTTAGTTGAGTCAGGCTGATTGCTCTGTAGCTCCCACGGAGCCCAAGGGTGGTGCCTGGGGCCTCTTTCCCGCCGTCTTTCCCTCACTGCCTTTTGCCCTGTCACTCCGCCCACCTCCGTTGGGGAAATCTGTGGCATGTACTCTAATGGCAAGAGGTCAAGTGTAGGGGTTGTAGTCTAGGGTCTGGACCTGATTGGCCTTCAACACACAGCAAAGAGCTGGAATTACAAGGCAAGGAGCACCGTGCCTATGTGGTCTGGGGAATTGAACCCAGGGCCTTGCACTTACTAGGCAAGTGCTTTCGCGGCTGATGTTCCCAGCCCGTGGGGGAATGTAGTTTTCTCTGTGTTTACTGTTGCTTTCTTAGTGAAGTGCTGGGGCTCAAGCCCGGGGCCTCATTCATGCCGGCAAGCACTCTACCGCTGAGCTATACCTCCCAGCATAGGTGTAGGTATTTGGAGAAGGAAGCACTGCTTACTCATGCGACTGAAAGAATTTGGAGAGCCCTTGGCTCTGCCTTTATAGCAAGATCTGTACGAACATCCTCGGAAGGAGGCAGGAAGCATCAGATTCTAATCTGTACAAACCGAGAGGATGCAATCATTTCGGATGAAGTGGGGAAGCCAGCAAATGCTTGTCTCTAACAGCCAGGCTGAAAGATATGTACGTGCACACATGCACGCACACACACATTTCTCTTTCTTTCTTTCGTTCATTCATTCTTTCGTTCATTCATTCTTTTATGCTGGGGCTCCACCCCAGAGCACTGCATACGTGAAGCATGTGGTTAACACCATCTGCACCCTCAGTCCTGGCTAAGTTTTGTCTGTAAGCTCATACACTCATGGTTCTATTTATCTCTTAAGAGTTGGATATGCCAGGTGTGCCTCTGGACACCTGTAATCCCAGCTAGGTGGGTGGCCGAGGCAGGAGAATCACGAGTTTGAGGCCAGCCTGGACAACTTTGTAACTCTGGCTAGTTTACAGAAGACCCTGGGTTCAACCTCTAGCATGAGAGATACAGCAGCAAAAAGACTCTGAAGAAGCTATTCAGGGCCATGTGGAGTGAGCATCAGTATATGGGAACAGGGCTGTATGACTGCTTGGGGGCAAAAGAGCACACAGAAGCTTCTGAAAGAATCGAAGCAGGACAGAACGTGTAGGCCCTGGAGAGCAGAGTGTTCCCCAGGTGGGTGGGCTGCTTAGGCAGCTCTGTGGAGCAGGAGATCCAAATGATGTGAAACAATGTAAGCATCAGTCCTGCCTGCTGCCACTGAATTACCCACGATGAGATTCTGCGAGTTGAAGAGAATGACATTTTACCCCACTGTGCTGTATGATACTGCGCACATGACTTTTTTACTGCAAACCAGCTTAACTGTCTTGAAATAGGAGAATCATCCTGAATTCAAAAGTGATTCTTTAAGTGGGAAGCTTACCCTAAGTGTTTAAAAAAATTAGAGTAGTTGCTTGTGCTAGTGCAGCCTGTAATTCCAGCTCCTTTACTCTCAGGGATAGAATGCTGACCTAGCATGCATAAGGCACACACACAATTCTGATAATATTGCTAAAACATTCTGAAACTAATCCTCCCAAGGCCTCTGCCCATAGATAAAGGTCTTCTGTCCCTCTGAGTCTCACTTTTCTCCTACTCCTGGCTTCTCAATTGACAGAGATCTGGCCCTCCCTGGATTAGATTTATCATAGAAAAACAATGAAAGACCAGGAAGAAGGGAATAATAAAAGCAGGTGGTTCCAAATTCAATTTGCACTCATATTTACAGAATGAATCAAATCATATATTTGTGAATGTGCTTTAAGAGCAGTTAGCATCGGTAATGGGATGATTACTGCTCACGAGGGCAGGAAAACTTTCCTACCCATTGTAGGACCTTCAGGACTGAGCCTAGTGCCTGGAGCAATCTAATGTCTGGACTTTTTGATTATTGAAAAAGTTTAATTATAAAGAAGTTGAAAGAATAGCTTAATGTATTTCCAGATATCCATCATAAATCATTATTGACTTTCTACATTGGTGTTTAATGTTTCCGGAAGGGAGAGAGTCTAGCACTTTCTTAGACATAACTGAGCTCCATCCTCAGCTCTTTTTTTTTTTTTTTTTTTTTTTTTTTTTGATTTTCAATTTTGAGATGGAGTCTTAGTTGCTACATTGCAGAGGCTGGGCTCTAACTTGTGATCCCCTCGCCTCACCTCCCAGATCGCTGGAGTTACAGGCCTACACTACCAACCAGCTAAACCCCAGTTAAAAAAAAAAATCATGGCATGGCAGGTGGATGTTGGAAGGCCCCTGGAAACCTAGAGCTGACTTATCAGGTTTTGATTGTGATAGGACTGGAATGGGGCCAAGGTCTCCGTTTCTTGGTGTTTCTATTTTATTTATCTTCGACCCTTGATCTGTGGGCTGGTTCTCTATCTCTAAAGACACAGATAATAGGCAGTCAAGTTTGCTTGACCAGCCTTTTGGGCAGCTTTCAACTTTGTTCTCTGAAAAGAGCAGAGTGGTGAAGGGCCCCTGGCAGTGCGGATTGAGTGGGGCAGCCACAGGCCTGGGTGCGGAGGTGAGTTACTTCCTTTCGGGTTTCCACACCGGGTAACATGAGGCCTTTCATTATAGTGGAGAAAGCACAGCTTTTAGAGTTAAATTGACTAAGGCTTGAATTTTATCTTCGTGTTTCTCAGATTTCCTATCTGCAAAAGAAGTTAGGAATGTTTTAAGCTTGGCCTGGTGGCACAGGCCTGTAATCTCAGTACTCTAGGAGGCTGAGACAGGAGGATCACAAATTCAAGCCTAGCCTGGTCGACTTAGTGACTTAGCGAGGCTCTGTCTCAAAAATAGGGCTGGGTTAAAGTGCTTGCCTAGCAAATCTAAGGCCCTGGTTCAATCCCCCAGCACTACACAGTGTAGTGGCGAATGCCTGTAATCCCAGCACTATTGGGAGACTGAGGCAGGAGAAATGCTGTGAGTTCAAGGCCAACCTGGGCTACACAGTGAGTTCTGGACCATCCTGAACTAAAGATGATACTCTGTCTTAAAAAACAACAAACCAAACAAAACCCAAAACAAATGACTGGAGATACTAGTTCAGTGTGAAGGCCCTGACTTAATCCCTAGTATCACACACAAAAAAAGAAAAAACAGTAACAAAAACAGTTAATTTAAAACCCCCAGTGTAGTAACGGGAGCACAGAGCTAAGTGTTCTGTACATAACAGTAGCTAAGTTCATGATCAAAGTGAGGGAACTGAGAGCAGAAAAATAAGCAATGGAGACAGACAGGCAATTCACCGAGTAAGTGACACAGTGGTCAGAACAGGAAGTACCGAGCCTCGCTTGTAACTGGGGGAATGCAAGGTAAGGAATGTGTACTAGTTTGTAATCATTAGGTTGGCAAAAAATAAAAACATGCGTCATACCCATTGTTGGTGAAAGTTTAAACAATTTTTAAATGTGTTACCCTTTTTTTGGAAACAGAGTCTCACTCTGTAGTCCAGGCTGGCCTTAGACACAGGACAATCTGCCTGCCTCAGCCTCCAGAGTACTGGGATTACAGGAGCGCGCCACCTCGCCCAGCTTTATGTAGTGCAGAGGAATCGAACTCAGGGCCTTGTACTTACTTGCAAGGCAAGTGCTTCAAGTGCTGTGCCATTCCTTCAGCCCCTGAATGTGTTATTCTTTACTGCAGCCACTTTTTTTCTAGGAATCTGTTCTATAGAAATTTACATGTGAATATATAAAGCATATATTGTAGTACTGTTTTTCATTGAGAACACTGAAGATGAATTAAATTTACTAATGTGGACATTAATAGAACACAGTGTGATTCCACTTATATTAGGGAAAAACAATTTTGTGAGTGTGTGTGTTTGACAAATACATGAAGAAAAGGTTTGAGAGGTTATACTTCACAAGGTTTATGTTCAGAGGGAAGAAAGTAAAATTACTGGATGAAGGGACTGGAGGAATGGCTCAGAGGTTAAAGTACTTGCCTAGCAAGTGCTAAGTCAAGCACTAAGTCCCTGAGTTCAATTCCCCAGTACCACATAAACTGGGCATGGCGCACACGCCTGCAATGCCAGCACTTGGGAGGCTGAGACAGAAGGATTGCCTTGAGTCCAAGGCCAGCCTGGGTTCCATAATGAGTTCAGGACCAGCCTGGGCTACAGAGCGAGACCCTGTCTAAAAAAAATACTGTATGAAACGAGAATTTTATTATTTTTTAACTGATTTTTTTTTTTTTCTGAGATGGGCTCTCTCTGTAGTCCAAGCTGCTCCTACACTCACTAGGTAGTGCAGGCTGGCCTTGAACACGTAGTAATCATTCTGCCTCAGCCTCCCAAGTGTTAGGATTGCAAGTGTGCACCACCATGCCTGGCTTATCACTTTACTAATTTATTGATTGATTTTTTGCAATGTTAGAGAGTCAACCCAGAACCCTGTGCGTGTTAAGCAAGCACTCTATAGCTGAGCTGTACTGCTAGCCCTTCCCCTGAGATTTTCTTGGGGCCTGATGCCACTGAGCTACATCTGTGGAACTTTTTTGTAACAAGGTCTTGCTAAATTGTTCAAGCTGGCCTTGAACTTGGAATCTGCATTCATGCCTCAGCCGGATGCGTAGCTGCTCTTACAGGTATGCACTGCTGCATCCAGCTCCAGCCCTTCTTTTTTTCTCTGTCCAGGGCCTTTGTGCTGAGCAACATTCTGAGACCATTTTCATTCTTTCAGTTTGAGACAGGCTCTTACTAACTTGCTAAGTTATCCAGGCTGGGCTAGAACTTGTGATTTTCCTGCTGCAGCCTCCTGGAGTGCTGGGCTTACAAGCCTGAGCCACTGGGCCAAGCCAGCGGTTTTTGTTTTTTAATATAGGATCTCACTGTGTAGCTCAGGATGGTCCTGAATTCACTATGTAGCCCAGGCTGGACTTGAACTCAAGGCAGTCCTCCTGCTTCAGCCTCCTGAGTGCTAGGATTACAGGTATGCACCACCACCCCTGGCTTTATATGGTGCTGGAGAACTGAACTCAGAGGCCTTGTGCTTGCTAGGCAAGTACTTTAATTGCTGTGCAATTCCTCCAGGGCCCAGCCTATTTTTTATTCTAAATTCTCTGAGTTTTCTCAATGACCAAGTATTATTACTGCTATTATTTTTGGTGCCTAAATCTGAGAATGAATACACATTCTTTTTTATTTAAAATAATTGTGGTGGTGTGTAGACTCTATCTGAGGCCCTCTGTGTTTTCCTAGATTCAAGCTCTTATTTGGAGGAAGCTTAGTAGTACTTGGATCTATCAGGGGGAAAGAACTTGGATTTACCAAGGGAACTTATAGCTGGGTGTGGTAATCCATGCCTATAATCTCAGCACTCTGGGCGGCTGAGGCAGTAGGACCTAAGTTTGATCCCAGCCTGGACAATTTAGTGACATACTGAGAACCTGTATCAAAATGAAAAAATTAAAAGGACTGGGAATACAGCTCAATGGGAAGTCCGTGTGTCTCCAGTACCGCCAAGGTGGGGGTAGAGGGAGGGAGGAAACTTCTACTTCATGGTTTGGAGCTTGTATTGTTGGGCAGCTAAACCCAAATAACCCCTTATGAGGATGGCAGGATCGCTTGGGAATAGGGAAGGGGGTGTGTCAGTAGTCTTCAGTCCCATTCAATGTGTTCTATTAAACAAAGGGCACAGAAAGGTCCTGGGTTAGTTGAGCATGATGGTATATACCTGTAATCTGAGCACTCTGGGAGGCTGAGGAAGGAGGACTACAAGTTTGATCAGCCTGGGCAATTTAGCAACTTAATGAAACCTTGTGTCAAAATAAAAAGAAAGGGCTGAGGATGTAGCTCAGTAAATACAAATACTCTGGGTTCTGCCTCCAGTCCAGCCACACACACACACACACACACACACACACACACACACACACACACAGAGAGAGAGAGAGAGAGAGAGAGAGAGAGAGAGAGAGAGAGAGAGAGAGAGAAAGAGAGAGTGAGTCCTGGGCTTCTTTAGAAGAGTCAAGACAACCTGAGTTTTAGTCCCAGAACCCGGAATACCTGTGCTGCCCCCAAGCCTTCCAGGCTCTGTCTTCCTTTCAGGTCAGCATGTCATACCCTCTAATAATGAATATTTTCTTTAGGTCTTAGGAAGCTGTCTTGGCTGACAGGTAATGAGACTTTCCTGTGGTTTGCATATTTAACTCCCACCACTGTGGACAACATATGAGTAAGAAAACAGACAAAACTTCTTTTCAAAGATAGGGAGGGGGGCTGGAGGAATAACTCAGCAGTCCACAGTGCTTGCCTAGCAAGCCCAAGGCCCTGAGTTTGATTTCTCAGTACCATATAAGCTGGGATGTGGTGGCACATGACTGTAATCCTAGCACATGGGAGGCTGAGGCAGGAGGACTGCCATATGTTCGAGGCCAGCCTGAACTACATAGTGAGTTCAGGACCAGATTGGACTACAGAGCAAGACCCTGTTTAAAAAAAAAAAAAAAAAAAAAGAAAGAAAGAAAAAGAAAAAAAAGAAAGAAAAAAAAGATAGGGATAGGCACTGAAAGAAAGGGAATCCTGTTCTCCTGCTCATAAATAACTTCCTTCAACCATGAAAAGAATTTTCATGAGGGTAAGCAAAGAACCACTCTAACCTCCTTCAAAATTCCCCGGTTTTCAGGTTGTACCCAGAGGAATCTGGCATTGGCGCGGTGGCCAAGATCTACCTGGAACACAATGGTACTATAGATCATCACATTGCTAAATATTTTAATTGTAAAAACATATGAAAGAGAATATTTTATAATACAGTTTAAAGAATAATTACAAAAAACCCCATGAACTTCTGCTTCAGAGGTAAAATATTACAAAAGCTCTGGAGGAGTCCTGCGGAGGTGCGAGGCAGTGTAGTGCAGGCATTGCACAAAGATGTCCCCTCAGGGGAAGAGGAATGTGGCTCGGGTGAACTGCGTCCAGTCCTTGGGTATGCAGACACCAATTGCTGCCTGAGTGTAGGTCCAAAGCCTGTGCCCTCCCCTAGCGAGGTCAGTTTCTAATTTGTGGGTCCAGAGAATGATCCTTTTTCTGGATCACACAGAGGCCATTTACAGGCTGGGGGAGCCCTGTTCCTTGGCGGAGTGAGTCACACCTACATTTTCCATACGTTTATCCAGAAGTGATAATTAATTTTTGGGTTATTCTTAGTTTCCTTCAGTGTTTTACCACGTATGTGTATAACTCTGAATTGCCTTGTCCCATGCTACTTGGCATTATTATATTCATTTTTTTTATCAGTGCTATAACAAATTATCACAAACTTAGTGGCTCAAAACAACACAAATTTGTATGTCTGAACAGGGAATATATGGGGAATTTTTGTACCTTTTGTTCAGTTTTGCTGTGAATCTAAAAATCCTCTAAAACCTACCTAAAAAAAAAAAAAAAAAAGACAAACCAAGAACTGTAGAAATGGCTCAGCAGTTAAAGCTCTGTGCAAGCATAAGTCAAGCGCTAAGTACCTGAGTTCGATTCCCCTGCACCACATAGCCAGGCGTGGTGGTGCACACCTGTAATCCGAGCACTCAGGAGGCTGAGATAGGAGGATTGCTGTGAGTCCACGGCCAGCCTGGGCTCCATAGTGAACTCAGGACCAGTCTGGGCTACAAAGCGAGACCCTGTCTCAAAAAAAAAAAAAAAAGCAAACAAACAAAAACCCAGCATTTGGCTAGGCATCATAACACATCCATGTTATCCTGGCACTTAGGAGGCTGAGGAAGGAGGATTCCATGAGCTCAAGGCCACGTTAGACTGCACAGTAAGATCCTGTCTCCTGTCTCAAAAACCAAACAAATACAAAACAGAGGATATTAGGTATTAGCTTTAAGGGAAGCAAGGAACTCCTATTTTTGCAACTGTTCCTCAAACCTAAAATTATTTCAAAATGATAAAGCACAATACAGACTAATTCTTATCATTCTATAGGTCAGAGCTCCGGCCTGAATCTCCAGGGGCTGCAGTCTGGCCTTGGGGGAAGTTCCACGGGCCTCCTTTCTGTGCCCTTCCGAACTGCTACAGGCTGTTCACACTCCTTGGCTTGTGGCTTCCTCTCACCGCCAAAGCCAGCAGCAGCAGATGACTTAATGTCACATCTATGTCCCTTCAGTACCTTTTGCCTTGTCTTCTACTTACAAAGACTCTGTGATTAACTGGCTCCACCAGATAATCCAGAAACCCATCTTTGTATCACTGGCTTAGTGGCTTACTTTTGTTTAGAACCCTAACTCCTCCTTGTCTTTCTCTCTCTCTCTCTTTTTTTTTTGAGACAGTGCTGTTACTTAGCACTTGATTTAGTGCTTGCTAGGCAAGTGATTTAACCACTGAGCCATTCATCCAGCCCCTCCTCTGTGGGTTTTTTTTTTTTTTTGAGACAAGGTCTCACTCTGTAGTCCAGGCTGGCATAGGACTCAAGACAATCCTCCTGCCTCAGCCTCCCGAGTGTTGGGATTACAGGTGTGTGCCACCACGCCCAGCTTCCTCCTCTGTGTTTTAATGTAACCATAATCCAGTATATTTACAGGCCTGGGGAGTGGAGTGTGGACATTCTTAGGACAGGAGTACTCTACCTACAATGCCCATCTTTGTGTATTTCTTTCTCACATTGTGTCCTGCCCACCACCCTAACATTTTGTTTCTTCCCTACAAAATAATTCATTTTATATTTATTAAATGTGTTTGTTTTCTGAGCAAATAAAAAGAAGAAGCTAGGCCTGGTAGAGCAGGCATGTAATCTCAATGCTCTGTGAGGCTGAGACAGGAGGATCACAAGCTTGAGCCCAGCCTGGGAAACTTACCAACTTAGCAAGACCTGAGACCTGTCATATAAAAAAAAATGACTTGGGATGTAGTTCAATGTGAAGGTCTTGTGCTCCACCCCCAGTTCTACTTAAATAAATGAATAAATAAGAAATGTCCTTATTTTGATGTAGTGCCAGTGTTTTATTTTTCTTTTAAAACAGGGTCTTGCTCCATACCCTAAGCTTGTCCTGAGCTCACTATGTGTCCCAGGGCTCCTGCCTCAGCCTCCTGAGTGCTGGGATTACAGGCACGTGCCACCATGCCCGGCTTTATGTGGTGCTGGGGAATCGAACTCAGGGAATTGTACTTGCTAGGCAAGTGCTCTAACTCCTGTGCCATTCCTCCAGCCTCTTTGTCTGTTTTTTGAGACAGGGTCTTGATGTATAGTCCAGAATGGTCTTGACCTCACTATGGAGCCTGGCCTGGCCTCAAATTCACAGCTCATCTCCTGCCTCAGGCTCCAGAGTGCTGGGATTACAGGCATGGTGCTGGGGAATCAAACCCGGAGCCTTGAACTTGCTAGGCAAGAGCTTTAACTGTTGAGCTATCTCTCCGGCCCAGCGCCAATGTCTAATAGTAGAAATATCCTATTAAATTAAACACATAATATCTTATATGGGCACTCCACTCTGTTTTTATTTGTGGACACTATCTCTTGACATTTATCAATATCTCTGTGTTGTACTTTAAGAGTAAAGTAAGGCATATCAGATATTACTACTACCATTTAAAGCTTCCTTTTGTTTATAACTTTTAAAATTGCAAAATGGGCATATATACAAAGAAATCCAGAGAAACATAAAGTATAAAAAGAATTTTAAAGCAATTATTCGTGTAACTACTACCCAAGTAGAGAAAAAGAAAACTTGACAGCACTCACTTCCCCTAAGTGCCCCTTGTGGTGGTGTCACATTCTCTCAGAGATAAACTGTTAGAATATCCTGTTAGAATAGTCAGTCGGTTGCTCTTTCTTTATAGTTTCACTACGTCTGTATGGACCTCTGACTTATTTTGTTTTGTGTGTGTGTGTGTGTGTGTGTGTGTGTGTGTGTGTGTGTGTGTGTGTGTATTGAGACAGGGTCTCGCTCTGTAGTGCAGGCTGGTCCTGAACTCAGTATGGAGCCTAGGCTGGCCTTGGACTCACGGCAATCCTCCTGTCTCATCCTCCCCAGTGCTGAGATTTCAGGCATGTGCCATCAAACTTGGCTTCTGTGATGCTGGGGAATTGAATTCGGGTACTTAGTGCTTGACTTAGTGCTTCTTAGGCAAGTGCTTTATCTGCTTCGCCATTCCTCCAGCCCCATTTGTTTCTTATTGAACTTCACATATAAAGCAAACTCCTGAAGAATGCCTACACTAAAGAACTATACTAATGTCCCTTTTTAAAATTTACCTTCTTTTTTTGAGACCAAGTCTTCTGAAGTCACTCAAGCCCAAGCTGTCCCTGGACTCAGGTCAGTCCTCCTGCCTCAACCTCCCGAGTGCTGGGATTACAGGCATGCGCCACCATGCCCAGCCTTTATGTGGTTCTGGGGAATTGAACTCAGGGCCTTGTGCTTGCAAGGCAAGTGCTTTAACCACTTTAACCCCTGTGCCATTCCTCCAGCACCCAAATTTGCCTTCTATATTGTAAGATTCAGCCATGCACTTACCTGGACATCTAAGTCTAATTCATTCATCTTTTATTGCCAAACACATTTCACATTTCATTGTATAGTCCATTTTTCTAAGGCTGGAGTTTTGTTTCTATTTTTGGGCTATTATTATTAATGCAACTGTGAATATTTTTGTACTTGTAACTTGGTGCCTTTGTGCATGTAGATCACCAGGGTATATACTCAGGAGTAAACTGCTTAGTTACAGAGTTTTGTATCTTCAATGTTAGTAGTTGCTGGTAGGTAATTGTCTCCCAGAGCAGTTGTAAGGATTTATACTCCTATTATCAATAAATGAGAGATTTTATTGCCCTACATCTTTTTTTTCCTTGTACTGAGTATTGCATGGTCTTCACATGGAGCTACATCCTCAGCCCGTTTTTATTTTGGGAAGGATTTGCTAAGTTGCTAAATTGGGCAGGCTGGGCTTGAACTTGAGATACTCCTGCCTCAGCCTCTCAGAGTGCCGAGATTAAAACCCCTGTGCCTGGCATTCGCTTTTTGCTGATCCTTGATCATATTTATTAATGTAATTCTTATTGTGGATGTATAATTGTATTGTTTAGTTTGCTTTTCCTTGATTACTAATATGGTTGAATATATTTTATATATTTATTGACCATTTGAATGTTCTCTGATATTCAGTCCCTGTAAAAAAGTTTATTTCTTTGCAATTTCGTATCAGGGTGTGTGTATGTGTCTGTGTGTGTCTGTGTGTGTGTCTGTGTGTGTGTTACTGGAGATACAACCCAAGGCTTTTGCACTAAACTACATTCCCAGCCCATATTTTAGTTTTGATTTTTTTTTGATACAGGGTCTCTCTCTGTAGTCTAGGCTGGCTGGTCCTGAACTCACTTAATAGCCCAGATCTGCCTTGAACTCATGGCAGTTCCCCTACTTCAGCCTGTCACAAGTGTGTGCCACTATGCCTGGTGTTAGTTTTGGTTTTTGAGACAGGGTCTGGCGAAGTCACTAAGTTGTCCAAGCTTGGCTCAAACTTCTAATCCTCTTTCCTTAGCCTACCAGAGTGCTGGGATTACAGGCCTGACTTGGATTATTGTTTTGAAATTTTAATTGATTTATAGCAGTTCTTTATATAAAATGGTTTTTACATAAAATGGTTTTTGGTTTGAATGTGTTGTAACTACTTTTCTAGTTCTTTGGCTTAAATTTTCAGTCTTAATATGTTGTCAAATTTAAAATAGCTGAATTTACCTATCTATCCATTTCTTATGGTTATGTTTTATTTCAGAATCAGGACGCTGGATATGCTTGGCACACACCTGTAATCCAAGCACTCTAAGAGGCTGAGGCAGGACTATCACAAGTTTGATCACAGCCTGGGCAATTTATAGACGTGGCTTATCTCAAATTGCGTTCATCTTATTCTACTACTTATTATGTAGTTTCTCCAAGTACAGAATTAAGGGTTGATAGAATTTTTTTTTTTTTTTAACATTCTGGAGATCCATTCTAACCTTTTTTGGCCACACTGCTACTATTGAAAGTTCAGCTGTTAGCACAGCTACCAGGTCTGTCCAGGTTAATCTGTCTCTTCTTGCTGCCATTTAAATTTTTTTAAAATTACTTATTTTTGTTTAGTTTGCCACTGGATATCAAACCCAGGGCCTTTGCATTGAGCTATATTCCTAGCCTATTCTGGATGTTTGATTTTGAGACAGGTCTTATTAGTTGTTAAATTGCTCAGGTTGAGCTCAAATTTGAAATCTTTCTGCCTCAGTCTCCCAGAGCATCTGCTATGTAGTCCAGGCTGGCTGCGAACTTGTCAGCCTTAGTCTCTGTTATTCGGCCTCAGCTTCCTAACTGCTGAAATTATAGTTGTATGCCACCATGATCCACTTGTTGCCTAATTTTAGAATCTACTTTTTCTCTGTTGTCTGGTACTGTCACTATGTACAGATTGCCTTTTACATTTATTTTCCTACATGACAAATTTTTTGGCCTTACAAAATTTCAAAAATTTATCATTCTTAAAAATATTTATCCACAATATTTCCTCAATATTGGATTTTTTCTGTTCACTACAAGGCAAGAATCAGATCACAAGGGCTAAAAATTTAAATGTAGTGTGTTCATTGCTATGCTTCTAGCACTTCACAGGTACTTAATACACATTAAAAAAAAAACCTGGAGATTGAGCCCAGGGCCTTCACAATGAGCTCCATCCCAGCCCACTTTTACTTTTAATTTTGAGACAGGGTCTCAGTGAGTTGCTACATTGCCAAGGCTGGGCTTATATTTGCTATTTGCCTGCTTCAGTTTCCTAGAGTGCTCGGATTATAGTTACAGGCCTGCACCTCCTGGCCCAGCTATAATTTTATATTTTTAGTGTATGAAATAAGTATCAAAGTATTACCAGGTGAAATAAACAGAATATTCAAAGCAAACAGGAAGAAACCATTTGCAAGATTTTACTAAAAACCAACACATTTGGTTAAACTGTAAGCCATTTTTTCTTTCTCCTTTTTTCCCCTCCATTTCAGTGAGTGTTTTTACACTAGTTTTCAGCAAGTTATTTAGAATGCAGATAGCATCATAACAGTAGGACACATGTAAAATTATATAACACTTCTCTCTAGCACATACTGATCGGCTTCTGTGAAAGCCTCGAACAGGGTACAAGCCTTCATGCTTCAGAGTGTCTCTCTGATGAGCCTGGGGATTGGGAAAACACCAAATGTTTCTGCATACAGTTATACGTTTGCCTGTAGTGAAAAAGAGCAGTCAGGTGCAAATTTTTGGCAAAAATATGGTTGTAGTTAGACTGCAATCTGTAAACTGTAAATATGCTACAGAAGGTGTGGCCCCAAGCAGAGAATTGTGGATAGAAACCTGGGTGCCAAATGGTAGGAGACTCGAAGGCCAAAGGGCTCTAAAGAAGAGACAGGGTAGGTACACGCACAGGACCACCCTGCCTGAATTCTGGCTAAAAGAAGAGTAGAAGTTCATGTTTGTTTTGTTGTTGTTGTTCATTTTGTTTTTGAGACAGGGTCTTGCTCTGTAGCCCATGCTGGCCTTGAGCTCACTGCAATCCTCCTGCCTCAGCCTCCTATATGCTGGGATTATAGATGTGCACCACCATGCCCAGCTTATGTGGTGCTGGAGAATTGAATTCAAGGCCTTGCGCTTGTTGGGCAAGCATTGTAACTGCTGTGCTATTCCTCCAACTCGAAAGTCACGGTTTGTGAAGGTCCTAATCTCATCTCTAGGCATTTTTTTCCCTTTTCCTATTGGATATATGGAGAGAGAAGGAAGAGATATCTATTCTTTGATATTTCTTTTTTTTGAACAATAACATTTCTGATTGTAGAAAAAGTACCTAGTTGGTTACAGAAATTTAATCAAGAAGTCAAAACAAATTAGTCTTATAGCTAATGATCACATTGCTTATATTATTGTCATGCACCACATTCCAAGTTATCAGGCCAAAAATGTGAACTTGGCAGAGATGAGAGTTACTGTCAATTGTTTCAGCTGCCCAAACTGGATGTGACTGGCACCAGGGGTTCAGGGAGTGAATACAGAGAGATGAAATCCACATGATGTTAATTTTGGTCCGCTTCCAAAAGAGGACCAAAGTGAGATGAAGCTTTTTCAGGACAGAGATATGATTATATCCTCTAGTACAGTGCTGGGCCCATAATAATTGCTCAAGAAATGTGTTGGATAAATAAACAACACAAAGGTTACTTTGGGTTGCTAGGGAAGAACAGTATTTGCCATTATTTTGGATGTTGGCGTGGGATTTGTACACTCTGGAACAGTTTCTTCCCTTTGCAGCTAGTAATATTTTGCTGTTTATGAAGAACATGCATTCTTGCACATTGGCAGGATGGTCCTGGGCAAAGTGGCACAGATTTCCAGTGCATTCTTCAGAAGAGCTGGCAATACTACTCTCTAATGGTGAGTTCCTTCTTCTTTATGAGAAGATTTTAATTTGGATGAATTTTTAGTCCTTCACAGTAGAAATAAGTACTTTAAAAAGTTGATGAGCTTCATTTGATTGAATTTGACAACAATCTACTGCTCTGCAAGAACTGGAGCAGTCGAAACCTCCTTTCCCCTGCACACAGGACCACGTATATTTTCTCATCCTTTGCTATGGCCTTATCTTATTTTATAAGCAGGCAGTGTAAACTTGCTTCTAATTAGGGATGTGGTGTGCTTGTATTTATTGTAACTAACAGGACTCATAAGATCTTAAAAATGTCACTAAGGGCTGCAGACATAGCTCAGTGGCAGAGTGCTTACCTTGGTTACGAGGACAAAAAGAAAGACACCAAGAATCGGAGGGTGAGAGGGCTCTTAGTAGTTCTCAGTTTTCATTTAAAAGTAAATTGACAAGTGGCTGGGGGTGTAATTCAGTATACTATCATACACTGAGAATTCCAAATTACCAGGCCAAAAAACGTAGACTTGGTAAAGACGAGAGTTGTATTTATCATAACTTACAAGGTTCAGAAGATCTTAAGAATGGCACCGCGGGCTGGGAATGTTGCTCAGTAGTAGACTGCTTGGCATACTTAGCACACGTACAGGGCCTGGTTTCGATCTCCAGTACCAAACAAACAGACAAGTATTTGGCAACTTTTGCCAGGAAGTTTCCACACACGGCCTCATCCCTAGCAATAAAAATCCAGATATAGAAACAAAACATTTCCAGAGACTTCTTTAGTCCTCTAAAAGCAGTAGAGAAGATTGAAAAAAATTACAGTAAACAATTTATAGAACACTTATGCATATCAGTTCATGTTAGTTTTTACCAATGCTGACTCTACAGTATAGTTAGGTTAGGTAACCTGACCAAAGGCTAGTAACAGATCTGGAACTCACATGCAGGTTTTTATATTCCTAGTTCAACAGTTACAACTAGTAAATGTTTGTGGTATCTATTTTACTTTTTAAGTAATAGAATTTCTAGTCTTTTGGCTCTTGCTGTCTGCTGTGGCTTTTTTAAAAATTTACATTATGTTTAAAAAGGTAATGGCAATCTTAGCTGGCTGTAGGGTTGGGGCTGGCCTGTAATCCCAACACCTGGGATGCTGAGGCAGGAGGATCTCATGTGTGAGCCCAGCCTCGGCAATTTAGTAACTTGACAAGACCCTGTTCAAAATAAAAAATAAAAGTGCGCTGGGGATATAGTTCAGTGTGAAGGCCCTGGCCTTGATCCCCAGGACAAAAAAAAAAAATCTTGACTAAGTATATCAATACTTTAGTACTCATAGCCTTGAAGATAAGATTAGTAAGAGAAAGGCAGACTCTTAATGAAAGTTTTCATATTGATGGCATAAGAAATAGACTCAATGTCCTGGTACAGCTGAAGAACTGCACTTGATCAAATGAATGTAAAGGTGGGAAAAGTTCATTTTTATGCCATGTGAATAATGAATGATATGAGATGTAAATTGACCACAGAGGCAGCATGCTACCCCCTGTGACACTGATGATCCTGGGGAGGTGGACATGCTGAGGTCCTCTCTGGTATCTTGACATGGTCTGGGTGTAGTGAATATATATCGCTCCTACAGTGGTTTGACTCGACTTCACTTCTGGGAGACATAAGCTTCTGTGCATCAGAGTTAGGTATAAGGTTTGTTCTCCTGGGTTTAAAGTAATATTGCAAAAAAAAAAAAAACAATGAAAAAAAATCCCATCTCAAGTAATACTTTTCCTGGCCCGCCCTAACTCAGAGAGATCCTTAGAAACATACAGGTTTGGTCTCTTATTAATCACCTGTAAAATGCTGTGTTTGCTTCTGGTAATATATCACAATGGGACCTCTATATCTATAGGTAAAATATTTGTAGAAAAAAGGAAGAAAAAGGGATGTAATTTTGGTGTATTTTAGTAATTACCACGTTTATAAGTTCTTCTTATCACAAGATGTTAAATCAGAAGTTACATTTTTGCTTGATAATTCTTTGTGTGGGATTGTCCTGTGCAATGTATGGTAACATCCTTACCAGCTGCTACTAGCCACTGGTGGTACACCTCTGCCATCCTAGCACTCAGGACATGGCTGAGGCAGGAAGTTTGAGGGTTGAGGCCAGCTTGGGTCTGTTTAGACTGTGTTTTAAAACAAATTGAAATAGTATCTCCAAACATTGCCTTACAGAATCATCTCGGTTCAGAGCTACTGTTCTCATGCAAGCACCAAGGTATTAAAAAAATCCAAACACCCCAATAACTTCTTCCTTCCTCTGCAAAAACAAACAACAACAACAACAACAACAAAAAAAAACAAAACTCACTAAAGTGAGTTCTGAGATGAACTCTGTAGAAATTCCAGAAGATTTAGACTCTAAATAACTCTAAATATAGTTAGTTATAAAAGGCCAATTAAGACCAGGTGTGATGGCACACACCTGTAATCCTAGCACTCTGGAAAATTGAGGCAGGATTACAACTTTGAACTGTGTCTGGCAATTTTGTGAGACCCTATTAAAAAAAGTTAAGAAGGATGGTTGGGCTTGACCTTGAGGGGTGTGTGCTGGTGCAGCCCTTCCTACCAGACTTAACTCTGTTCAGTCATGCCATGAGGACCTCTGGCTCTGGCTCCAGCCTCCAGCCTTGGTCCCAGCCCTGCCATGTGATTCCACCATTTTCCAGCCACCCATCTGTGAACAGACTGTGACCTTCTGAAACTATGAACTAAAATAAATCCTTCCTCCCTAAAGTTGTGAAAAACGGGTATTGAGTCACAGTGACAAAAAAGTAACTAAGATCCTTTGAGACACCCCCCCCACCCCCATGTAATTACTTGGCAGGTGCCACTTCTGTCTGTATTAATATATAAACTCTGGGTTTATCTCTTGTGGCAGTGACTTGCACTGTCACACACTCTGCTATACCAGAATAAAATATGACTGTGTTTCCTTCCTACCAAAAAAAGGTTAGCATGATCATGGAAGGGCTGCTTTGGAGACTGCTGCTGGCACTCTGCAGCACTTATCACAAGTGCTTATTTACCTCTTACCTTACGCTGAGTTAAACATACCTTCAATGCAACTGCTCAGAGCACCTGAGAGTCTCTGAGTCCTCTCTCTCTCTCTCTCTCTCTCTCTCTCTCTCTCTCTCTCTCTTTCTCTCTCTCTCTCATTCTGTACTGGTGTGATAGCTTTGGATCTGGGATGTCCCCCAGAAGTCAGTCATGGGAGTTAGGCCCTTGATTTCTTGCGCTGTTCAGAGGCAGGGCCTGGTCAGAACAGCGAGCCCCTGGGGCATGACCTGAAAGGTACCTCCCTTCTTAGCTTTGCCTTTTTTCTCTTTCTTGCCTTGCCCTGCCACAGACAGCTCTTCTCTGGCTAGGCCCTGTGCTGTGACTTTCCAGCATTATAGGTTGCCTGGGAACAGACTCAACAGACTCAGATTTTCTGAAACTGTGAGCTAAAATAAACATTTCCTCTCTTAAATTGTAGCTGTTGGGCATGGTGTCTCAGCAGCAAGAAAGTGGGTAAGACAGCTAAGGACAGAACCCTGGGTCTTCACCCTGAACTATATCCTCAGCCCATTTCTATTTTTGATTTTGAGAAAGAGTCTTGTGAAGTTGCTGTGTTTATCAGGTTGGGCTTGAATTTGTGATCATCCTGCCTCAGCCTCCCAGAGTGTTAGAATTATGGGCCTGTGCCACTGGGTCCAGCCAGATATGTTTCCTGAAGTTAGAGGAGCACAGTAGGTCTGAGTCTGATTCACTAGAGCTGGTAAGTCTTTTTTTTTTTTAATAAGACATTTGTTGTGCTAAATAACCAATTTTATTCTCCATTTTCCCCAATATTAAAATAGCACACAGCACAATCATCGAGCACACAGTAGAAACCAATATATGCAATCACTCCCTGATGGGCTGTTTCCAGCTTCAGTCTGAGAGTCCTTAAAAACTTACACTCTTAACTGATCTTTATTAAACTTATCAGAAAACAAGTTACTTCAGAAAAATCTTAACGTAAAAGAGAACTCAACTTTAAGACTTGAGAACTTTTTTATAGGAAATACTTGATTTGCCTTCTGAGCTACAGCTATGCCTCTGGCTTCTTTTTACTTAGGGTTAACAGGGTGAGTGTTTCTAGTTGAAGAAAACTATTTTAAATTTAATATTGCAACTTTCACCATTAGGCCTCCATTGCAACCACCGTTCAAGTGGGAGGACTGTGAGAAACCAAATTTTGCTGTGGACCAAACTCATGTTACAAAACACAAAACTGGCCCCATAGAGCTGGTAAATCTTTTGGAAGCAGAGTAAGGAATTGCTGAATTTTTTTCTGGGATTGGTCTGTACTCCCACATTTGTTTGGGCAAGAAACTCATATGAGCTTCCTGTGGACCAGGTATGGGCCTACCACAGCACCAGTAGAGAAAAGCTCTTCTTCCAGAGATTTTGCATTCCTTTATTGGAAAAAAATAGTTATATTAATATGGACAAAACACTTCACTGCCACCTTCTGGAAAACTGTCACAACAGGTCCTATATGATAGGGCTTGTACAGAGATGAACAGGCAGACAAGGAGTTGAGTGTGGGCTACCACATTCCCAGGAGCTAAAAGAGGAAGTAAAAGTAGAGTTCCTTTTCTCAGAGCAAGGGAATTATGGAGTAACCATAAAAATATCCATAAGGAAAAGCTTGAAACATTTACTAATTCCAGAGAGTGCGAAATCATCACATGGAAATAAATGTTAAAAGAATGTTCTCACTCTCTTTTCCTCTCTCCCTCTGGCTGTGGTTAGTATATTGGGCAAGAAGGAAAAATGTTATGCAGGTTGGAGAAGACTAGAGCATGTATTGAGCCTGCTGTCCTCAGCCAGAGAAGAGGGAAAAGTGTTACTCTTCATGACTCAACAACTATAGGACTTTCTATTATAAGGGACTCTAGAGACCTCATGACACCTTTGTGAGCTTTCCATTACATGCATGAAGGATGTACCACTATTGTATAGATTTAAAGGGAAGGCAAATCATAATTTTTACAGGAGTGAATGGTTATTAAACCAACTCATTTGTTATTCTCCAAATACAGAACCACAGGTACTTAAAGAGAGACAAAAGGATAAGTGTATCTTGATTGGGCTTCTATGAAACCACACTTTGGAAGATTCAGAAACTTACATTTCACTTTTATCAAGTTTAATCAGGCTCTGAGAAATTAATTTGGGTCAAACAACTTCATATATCAGGTGTGGTGGCACACACTGTAATCCCAGCTATTTGGGAGGCTGAGGCAGAAGATCACAAGCATGGGGTCAGCTTGGGCAACTTAGTGAGACTCTGTCTCACATAAAACAAAGTGGGGAGTGTAGGGATGTAGCACAGTAGTACTAGTTCATTTGTCTAGGAAGTGCAAGGCCTTGAGTTCATTCCCCAGTTCTGCAAACAACAACATCCCCAAATTTCATAATTCAACTGAGTGAATGGCAGATTGATAAATGATGCTGTAAATTTACTGACAAAGACTGCATAACTAGTACAACTAGTCCCAGTTATGTGCCTTGGACAATTCCCCCCTCTTCCTCCACTCTTTTTGTGTGGTATTAGGGATTGAAGGTGTGCCCTTTTCATTTTTTAAAGATACAGTCTTGCAAAATTGCCCAGGTTGGCCTCCAACTGGTGATGCTACTGTTTCAACCTCTAGAGTAGCTGAATTATATAGGCTTGTACCAACCTCCCAGGCTCAGACAATTCCCTCTTATTGGGTACTTGGATTTACCTGAAAGAATATTGGAATGATAGACTGTTTGTTGAGTTTGGAATCAGAGTGTGGGGCTTTGTATGTTCACATAGGATAAGAATAATTTTTCTATGATGCAAACTCCATGAATGCAGGGATCTTATTTGCTGATGTATCCTAACAAGCCAGAGATAGCACTGTGATGTAACACTCAATAAATATATTTGTTGAATGAGTGACTACTTTTTTGTGATGCTGAGTATCAAGCCCAGATGAGGAGTTAAAGGAATAGCTCAGGGGTTAAAGCACGTGACTAGCAAGTGCTAAGTACTTAGTTTAATTCCCCAGCACCAGGCCCTGGTGGCATACCTGTAATTTTGGAATTTGGGAGGCTAAGGCAGGAGGATTGCTGTGAGTTTGGGGCCATTCTGGGCTACAGAGTGAGTTCAGAACCAGCCTAGACTATAGAGTGAGACCTTGTCTTAAAAAAGTCAACACAGATGAATGTTCTACCATTGAGCTATGTCCCCAGCCCCAAATTAAAAATTTTTTGTTGTGCTGGTAATTGGTATTTGGTCCTGTCATTAGACTCAGTTGCCTCTCTCCTGGACAGACTGGGAACCTCACAGTAAATTCGTATTCAGATTCTGTTGGTTCTAGACTCATTGTGGACCCCACCCTTCAGTTATGACATCGGTTGGTTATATGCCACTTAGGTACAAATGATTTTAGTCTCTCTGATGAAGTTGGGAACCACCCTGGTCTCTGTAACACATTTACAGATCATCTTAAAGGGTGACTTTTTATTTTTATACATCTTGTCTCAAATTCTATAGGGGTTTTTGTACATCTTCCAGGTTACTGACTTCCAGCCCAGGCAGGTAGGGGATAATCGAATTGTGGTAGTTCTTATTTTTACAGGCACTCAGGATCTTCCTGCCCTCAAGGAGTTCAAAGGGTGAACGCTGCATTTTTTCTCAATGGAGGATCTCAAAGGAGAGAAGAGATTGGCTGATGCTCATATTCTTGTGAGAGCTAGGGAGCTGCAGGGTTGGAGTGGGTGGCTAGCAACAAGGACAGACTCCTGGATTCGGAGAGCTCCTCATTCTTGCTGCTGCCTTTGAGCTGGACCGGAAGCTCGTTTAGTGTATGCTGCTCCTGTGAGCAACGCTGTCTGCTGACTCTCACATTTCTGGACCTTTCGGGCACCAGAGCTATGTGATCTCTCTTAAGTCTAGGTCAGGTCCTTAGGTGAAAAAGGAGGCGGAGGCGGGCATAGCGCAGGTGCATCCCTGTCGTTCTCGGTCGAACCCACAAATGGAAACGTGAGTCACCAGTTGGGCCTGCCGAGCGGCTTTCTGCTAAAGTCTCAACCCGACAAGGGCATTCAGGGCTCTTCTGGCTTTCTGTGGGGAAAGAGAGGGGTACCGCCGGCAGCCTTTCAGATTTTCCCTTCATCACTCCTACGTCCTCTCCCTGGTTCCTTCTTCCCGATCTCTTTAAACCGAAGACCCCTAGACGCCCGTCTCAGGCCTGCGGGGGGCGCGCTGCACCCTACCTCGAAGACTCACTGCAGGGGGGAGGCCTCGGCTGTGGCCCAGCGCGCCGACTCACGGGCAGGGTGGCAGCCGCGGCCCGGGCGGGCAGCGCTCGCCCCGCCCCTCCCACGCGCGTCACGTCCGGTCCGCCCCCGCCCGGCCCCCGCCCGGCCCCCGCCCGTCCTCCGCCTGCGCTCTCCTCCCGCTCGCCGTTAGGGAGGCTCTGCGCCTCAGCAGCCGTCTGGGTCGCCGCTCCCGCCCCTGCTTCCGCGTCTCTGCCGCCGCCGCCGCCGGGAGGGTCCGGGGGTCGCTGCCGGGCTGGCCCCGTGCCACAGCAGTCGCTTCAGCCTTCCCTCAGCAGCCTCCTTGGGAAGAGGCTCGCTGGCCGCGGAGCCACTTGGGGCCTCAGTTCTCGCCCTCTTGCCGTCGCCGCGGGTCTCGGAGAAGCGGCCGCGGCCGGGAAACGGGGCTTCGCGGTTCCAACGGTAGGTGAACGGGCGGGTGCACGGGCCTGCGCATGCGCGGGTCGTCGCCCGCCACGGCCCTCCCCTCTCTGCAGCCCCCCGAGCCTCGTCCCGCCCGCGTGGGCTCCCGAGGGCTGCGCCTCGCGGTGCCGAGGACTCTGGGTCGTGTCTCGCGGTCGGGACACTCGACAGAAAAAGTCCCCTTTTGGGTGGATGAAAAGGAACATGAGCCCGTGCCGGCTGCTGGGGGGGTGTGGCAGTCTTCGATTTTTTTCCAGTAGCTGCAGTGCGCGTGAGCGGGTGTGCCTCTCGCCACCTAGCTCCCCCAAAGTCAAAGGCAGGGCGTCCCTAGTTCTTGCCTAGCCTTCCCTGCCTGCTGGCCCAGCGCAGCCTGCGCGCTCACTTCCTTCTCGCTGGGCAGTGAAGTAGATGCAGAAAAAAAAAAGTGTGGTTTATTCTGAGCTCAGCTGCGCCCCTTCTTAAGGTCACGTGACGTGGGTGGTTGTTGACTTCCTAAGTCGCTCAGAGAATATAGCCAAAATTGGCCTGTTGGTGCCCCAGTGCCTCATCCAGAATGCGCTCCGGACGGGCCGGAGCGAAAGGGGCCCTTTTGGACGGCATGAAGTTTCTGATGAGGCGCCTGGTTTCCTAGGTTATAGGAAATTTCGCGTTCCTATGGGAATCCTAAGAAATTATCATTCTTGTCCAGTGGGAAAATGGTTTTGTAGCCCACTAAAACGAAACGGACTTTTTGCGTATTTTCATTCGGTTCCCTGTTAATCAGTGAAAAAAGTTGGGCATTTACCTTACTTTCAAGGTAAGCTAAAAATGGCTGGCCGAACCATATTAATGCAAACTGTTAACACTAAGTAACTGGGCTGTGTTTCTTTTTAAAATTAATTATTTATTTTTGAGACAGGGTGGACCCTGTGGACCCCACCCTTCAGTTATGACATCGGTTGGTTATATGCCACTTAGGTACAAATGATTTTAGTCTCTCTGATGAAGTTGGGAACCACCCTGGTCTCTGTAACACATTTACAGATCATCTTAAAGGCTGGTCCTAACTCACTCTGGAGCCCAGGCTGGCCTTGGGGTGCACTTATTTAGGGAGGTAACCAGTAAAGGATAATTTTTAATTGTTTGGGTTTCTGCAAGCTGAGTAATGTGAAGCGAGGTCTTAACTCTGCCTTTTGTAACTTGGAAATATGTTTGGGTAGGGTTTTTCACAAATATTTCACTTACTAGGTACTTAATGAAATTGACTTGGATTATTAAATATATACCCATTAAGAGCTCGCTCTCTGTCCTTCCTTCTTATTTGAACTTTAATCTGAACAATGTTTTCCTCCAGTTGAGCTGTATTAGGCATCTGTATGACTAAGCTTAAGTCCTTAGAAAATGTAGAAGGGCCTATTATAATGGCTTAAAATCCTTCATTGAGTGAAGTAACTGTTAAGTTATATTTTTATTAAAATATATTAGGACAGAAAATGGCTAAGTCAGTGTTTCTGCACCAATAAAATGACAGCTACTTTTATTGTCATTTATGAATAACTTAAGTGCATCTTCCTGGTTAGTTCTTGTGCATTTATTTTATAATTGGGAACTATTAATATAAAAGTATATAAGTCACTTAAATTTTTTAAAATTAAAAATTAAAAAAATATTTTTACAGAGCTAAGGATGGACCCTGGGCTTCAACACGAAGTATTTTACCCCTGAGTTTTCACCTTTAGGTCTCGCCATAGTTTTTGGATAGTGGTACTGAGGATTGAGTCCAGGGCCTTTGCTCTGTGTTATATTGTCATACTGCCAGTCCTTTTTTTAGTTTGATTTTGAGAGAGAGTCTTGCTAAGTCATTAAGTTACCCAGGCTGGGATCCTCCTTCCCCAGCTTCCCAGAATGCTGGGATTACAGATTTGTGGCAGGGGCCCAGCTCAAAATGCTTTTTTAGAAAAATGTGATGGCTGGGTGCTGTGGCATATGCCTTATCTCAGCTTCTTGAAAGGTTGAGGCAGGAGAACTCCCAAGCTCAAGCTCACTTTGGGTAATTTAACAATTTAATGAGATCTTTTTAAAAAAACAAAACAACAAAAAGGCTGGGGATGTAGGACAGTATGAAGGCCCTGGGGTCAGTCCTTAATACTGCAAAAAACTTGTTTTATTATACCAAAATATATGTAACAGAATTTACCATTTTAACCATTTTTAAGAGTACGGTTTGGTATCAGTTACATTCATGAATTTGTGTAACTATCACCACTCCTCACTTTCAGAACTTTTTAATATAGAAGCTTTTGTACTCATCAGACAGCATCTCCTCGTTCCCTTTTTCCTCAAGTCCTTGCTATCCCCTATTTTACCTTCTTTGTGAAATTGTCTAGTCATATATTTATCCATTTGTTTCTGGTTTTTTTCTTTTAGCATAATGTTTTCAAAGTTCATCCATGTGTTTTTTTTGTTTGTTTGTTTGTTTGTTTGGTGCTGGGCATATAAAGCATTCACTCACTCTGCCCCTGAGATACCCTTGCAGCCCAAGTTCATCCATGTTTTTCTTGTCTATCAGAATTTTTTTATAAGGCTGAATAATATTACATTGTGTATATGTATACTACAATTTATTAATCCATTCATGTGTTGATGAATTTTGGGTGGCTTGCACATTTTTGGTATTGTGAATAATGCTGCAGTGAGTATGGGTGTGTAAGTAACTTTCACACACACATTTTCAATATACAGAAGTTGAGTTTTTGGATCATGTGATAATTTTATATTTGACATTTTGACAGACTGCCATACCATTTTCCAAAGTGGCTACACTTTTTTATTCTCACTAGAGATGCATAAGAGTTCCACATATTCCAACATCTTTGTCAACAGTTTATCTTTTAGTTGGTTGATATGACAATAACTATCTTAATGGTTGTAGACATATAATTTTTGTTGTTGTTTTGGTATTATTGTTTGGTATTAGGATTTAGAACCCAGCTACATTTCCAACCTGTTTTATGTTTTGAGACAGGTTTCGCTGAATTGTCTAGGCTGGCCGTGAAGTCAGTGATTCCTCTGCTTCAGTTTTGAGAATAGCAGGGATTATTGGTGCATCTAGCTCATTGTGGGTTTTTTGTTTTTTTTTTTTGAGACAGTCGTTCTCTGTAGCACAGCTTCGTCCTTAACTCTCGGATGTAGCCCAGGCTGGCCTTGGGTTTAAGACAGTCTGCCTGCCTCAGCCTCCCGAGTGCAGAGATCACAGGCATGTGCCACCACTCCCAGCTTTGCATTTTCCTAAAGATGAGCAGTGTTAAAGCATTTGCCTAGTATGAACAAGGCCTTGGGTTTGATTCCCTAGCACCACCTAGAATAATTAGCTGGGCATGACAAGTGCTTGCCTGTAAACCCAGCATTTGTGAGGCTGAGGCAGGAGGATTCTTGTGAGTTTGAGGTCAACCTGGGCTACATAGTGAGTTCAGGACTAGCCTGGAATACAATGAAAGACCCTGTCTCAAAACAAAAAGAGCAAACTCTCCAAAAAACAAGAACTAGCAATGTTCATCTTTTCATGTGTGTGTTGACTCTTTGTATGTTTTCTTTGAGAAATATGTATTCAAGACTTTTGCCCATTTTTGCATTGCATAATGTCTGTGTTGTTATGTTGTAGGCATGGCTGGCCTACACTTCACTTTTCATTTTGTTTTGTTACAGGATCTTGCAGTCTAGTAGCACAGGTTGACCTGGAATTTGCAATGTAGCCCAAGCTAGTCTTCAACTTGAGATACTCTTGCCTCAGCATCTTGAATGTGCCACCAAGCCTGTGCAAAGTTATTTTCTACATGAGTTAAACCTTTTGTATGAAAACCCAACAGTTCTGAAAATGAATGAAATACTGAAAAATATATTGTAGAAATAGAAAGTTTCTTTTCCAATATATAGTAAAGAAGCTAATCTTATATCTGAAAAGATATTTCACTTATTATGTCTGTATTTAGGTCTCAGCTTAACATATCAGTGCCAAGAACTGATTTTCATCACGTGTTAAAAAAGTACACCCATTAAATGAAGAGCCTATTTTTATCAGTGAGTAAATGCTCCTGAAAGAGCTTTTCTTTTTTTTTTTAATGTTTAAATAAGACTGAATTTATTTCTTCAGTTTATGTTTTTAATTCAAACAAGTAGATTGAGGACACTGCACAGTGTTTTGTTTCTTTTTCTTTTGGACACGGTCTTGCTCTGCAGTCCAGGCTGGCCCTGAACTTACTGTGTAGCCCAGGCCAGCCTTGAACTCGTAGCAGTCTTCTTTGCTCAGCCTCCTAGCCTGTGTCATCATGTCCATCGTATGTGGTTTTCCTCTGGTCCCCACACACTGTGTAGTTTGTATTGCCAGGCTAAATGTTTTGATTTTATATTTTAAAACAAAATAGCTTTTCTGTTATAAAGTGTTTTACAACAGCAGACTACTAGTGGAGGAGGGAATTACTTGATGCAGAGAAAGGAAGAGTGTGTGTGTGTGTGTGTGTGTGTGTGTGTGTGTGTGCACGCACGTGCACTTGACCACAGTTAGTGTTCCCCAAGTCTGAGAGGGGTGGGGTCTTTAAGAGAGGTACTAAGTTAATAAGTATCAGACTTTGATTAGAAAAGGAAACAATAAAGGATAGTTGGAATGGTGGAGTGTAATAAAGACTTTTAATGCACCAGCTCATTTCAGATAGTACATTAAATAGATGTGAATTATCTTTTGTATAGCTTCACATATTTTAATGAAAACTTAAATGACTACCATAGTTGTTGACTATAAAAGGCCTCTGCCTCTAAAATTTAGCTGAATTGGCATTTTAGTCACTATCTCAGTCACTAGTTTCTTTAACTCTGAGCTTTTGCTTCCACTTGTGAGAAAGGGAATGATAATCTGTCCTCATCTCACAGAAGATCAATTTGAAAGGTTGTGGTGGGTGGTTGACTGGAAAATGTGGGAAATGATGGCATCAGTACAGGTAACAGGTTCTGCTGTTGGTTAGTGTTCAGAGCTGGAGAAACAGGTGAAAGTTTTGTTTTTTTCATTTTTTAAAATTAAAGTTCACATCTGTTGAGTGTAGCCATAACCACTGCTTCTTGTTGTTTATGTGCCAGTTTCCCTTTTTTTAGAGCTTGTTTTATTTTTGTTTTTGTATTGGGGTTTGAACTTGGGCCTTTCACACTGAGCTATATCTGCAGCTTTTTAAAAACTACTCTCTTGAGGCAGGGTCTTGCTGACTCACTGTTGCCTGGGCTGGGCCAAACTTCCAGTCCTCTTGCCTCATCTCAAAGAGTGATGGGATTACAGGTATGCATCACCACACCCAGCTTCAAAGCAGTGTTGTTTGTTTTGTTTTGTTTTGTTTTTTTTTAGTAGATTAGAGGAAGCTTGAACAATCATTGTTAGAATTGATAACAAGGCATATGTGTTATTGACTAGACTGTATTTACTATTCTGGATATATGGTTTCTTAGATATTTGTGTCTTTTGTGGGGGGCATGGATATTAGGGATTGAACAAAGGACCTTAACACTGAGCTACAACGTCAACTCTTTTTAAAAGAATTTTTATTTTGAGAGTGTCTCGCTAAATTGCCCAGGCTGAGTTTAGACTTGTGATTCTCCTGCTTCAGCCTCCCACAGTGCTGGGGTTCTAGTCATGTACCACCCTGGCCTTCTCATTTTCTCAGTCATAGTTTTGTTCTTGTTTTCAGAAAAGGACGAATCATGTTCTGAAGGTTTTCTTTAGGTAAGCTCTTACTCTGTAACTCATGCTGTCCCTCAGTTCACTATATGCCCGGGCTGGCCATCGGGCAGTCCTCTAGCATCAGCCTTCAGATTGCTGGGTTTGTAGGTGAGCACCACTGTACCTACTTTGAACGATACAGGGAAGTCAGACTCAGAGCCTTGTGCTTGTTAGGCAAGTGCTGTAACCACTGTGCTATTTTTCCTGCCCCTGTACTGAAGCTTTGTGGGAGGAACTAGTTTAGCAGATACTCACTTTAACTTAAACAGAGAATTGTGCTAGTTTAGTGGATGAGTGACATTGTAATTAATGTTAATAGGAGCTCTGTTAGGAGCCATCTTCCGCACATTGCAAGCTAGCTCTTTAACCAGAAAACAAGCCTTTTAGTCACTCTAACCCCCCTTTTTTTTGTACTAGGATTTGAGCCTATGACTTTCATATTGAGCTGAGCTACATCCCCAGCTCTTTTTATGTTTTGTTTTTGTTTTGAGACAAGGTCTGACTAAAGTCAGTAAGTTGCTTACACTGGGCTTGAACTTCAGATCCTCCTCCTTCAGCCTTCAGGAGTGCCGGCATTACAGGCCTGTGCCACTGGGCCCAGCTATCATTACTCAATATATATTTTAAAAACTAAGTTATGTGCCAGGTCTGTAAGACCTATAGAGAATACAAAGATGAACCGATGAGGTCAGGGTTTTGTTTTTGTTTTTGTTTTTGTTTTTTGAGACATAGTCCAGACTGGTCCTGAGCTCGCTATGTAGCCCAGGCTGGCCTTGAACTCAAGGCAATCCTAGTGCTGGGATTACAGGTGTGTGCCACTGCACCCAGGTTATGTGGTGCTGGGTAATGGAACCCAGGGCCTTGAGCTTGTGAGGCAAACATTTAACTAACCGCTGATCTGTTCTTTCTGTCCAAGGTCAGGTTTTTTAAATTCCTTGGGATAATTGCTGAAAAGATAGGGATCCGTGTTAAGATCATAGGAAAACTTGTTTGCGTCACAATCCTGAAGGCTTGACAAGGGGATTTTGGAGTTGTAACTCGAAGATTAGTACGCGTTCAATGAGCAGGATGGGAGTTAGTCATGGATTTAGTGGCTAGTGATAGTGTTGAGTTTAGGATTCCATCCACAAAAAACAGTATGTGCAAAGCCTGGGAGGTGTGAACTATGAGCCTGTGAATTTCAAGTTGTAAAGTGTTGTTGGAGAACAGAGATGAAGAGGTGGTAGGAAGGGGGATTTTACTGGTAACTTAAGCACTTGTAGGTCATACAAAGGAGTTTTGAGTTTGTTGTTTGCCAGAGGGCCTTAAGAGTTTGCATGCATTATAGTTAGCTTTTAAGCATATTAAATAGAGGCCCAAGCTAGCCTCTCATGGACGCTACATTTGTGTTGCAACTTCTCAGTCTGTACATTAAGCATATTAAATAGAGGCCCAAGCTAGCCTCTCATGGACGCTACATTTGTGTTGCAACTTCTCAGTCTGTACATTGAACAAATCCCCCTACATCTCCAGATGATTGTTATATACACTGAAGTTAGAAGTCAGTATTTTCATTTATTTATGTATTTTTTGAGACATGGTCTTTCTCTGTAGTCCATGCTGGTCCTAAACTCATTTTGTAGCCCAGGCTGACCTCAGACTCACAGCAGTCCACCTGCCTTACATGTCTCCTGACATTTTTATGTGGTTCTGGGGGATCCATCTTGCTCGACAAACTCTCTTAACCTTTGAGCTATTCCCTCAGCCAGCCTGTTACCTTTAGTTTTAATTTTTTGAGGCAGTCTCAGTTAGTTGCCCAAGCTGTGCTTGAACTTGTGATCCTTGCCTCAGCATTTCCTAGTACTGAGATACAAGGCCTGTGATGCTACAGTCAGCTTTTAATGCAGACTTTACTTGGTCATGCTATGTGAAATTTTCATAATTTTTGGATGTCCTGGATAGCATAGGAAGGCCAACAGAGTAGATTCTTGAAATGTGCTTAAACAAATCTTTTCTGAGAGAAAAGTATAATTCTAAAATGTCATATGCTATCATAAAAAGTTTGCTAACTTTGATATGCTTTTATTCATGTGATTTCTTTCACTTTTTATTTTTTCAGCATTATTGAAGTATAATTTACATATGACAATGTTCACCGTTTTGAAATGTTAATATCCAGTAGGTTTTGACAGATATATATAGGGTGTAGCCACCATTCCCACAATCATGATGTAGAGTAATTCCCTTACCTCAAAAAATTCTGTAAACATTTCATTTTCTTGTAAATGAAGTGAATACCCTACTTTCAATAGGGTATTGTAAGGAAAAAAATTGATAAATTTAAATCTCTCAAAACTGTTACTTGCAGGTTAGGGGTACAAAGCTCAGTGGTTGAGCATTTGCCTAGAATGCTTGAGGCCCTGGATTTACCTCCCTAGTACTTCAAAACAAAAACAAGACAATAAAAAGTTCCTGGCAAGTTATAACAGCTCAGTTAATGCTTTCTGCTATTATTTGTAACACTGATTTTATTTAAAAGATTCTGTGCTATCAAGAAAGGTGTTTTTGTTGCTACTGTGTGTATAAATAAAACTGAAAGGAATGCAAAGTATCTCTTGGCCTAGCAGACTCAAGATGGTGGTATATACCTCTGTGAATGTTCCCTGACACCCCAGCTTTATTGATAGTTAATATTTAATTACATTATTTTTGTATCACTCTTATCTTTTTTGTGGTACTGGGGATCAAGTGCAGGGCTTTCATACCAACCTACATCTCCAGCCCATTTCTGTTTTTGATTTGAGACAAGATGTTACTGAGTAGCTAAATTGCCCAGGCTGGGTTCAAACTTGTGATCCTCCTGCCTCACCCTCCCAGGACTTGATTGATTGATTGATTGATTGATTGATTGATTTTGAGATGTATCATTGCTCTGTAGTCCAGCCTGGTCCCAAACTCACTCTGTAACCTTGGCTAATCTTAAATACAGTAATAATCCTTTAATCCCTGTGCTGAGATTACAGGTGTCTACCACCACACCTGGCTTTTTTTTTTTTTTTTTTTTTGGAAACAGGTTTTCACTCTGTAGCCCATGGTGGCCTTGAACTCACAGCAATCCTCCTGCCTCAACCTCCCAAGTGCTGGGATTACAGGCATGCACCACCATGTCCGGCTTTATATGGTGTTGGAGAATTGAATTCAGGGTCTTGTACTTGCAAGGCAGTTGCTTTAACCAGTGTGCACTGTGCCATTCCTTTAGCCTTATGAGTTTTGCATATGTAAGGCAAGCACTTTGACCACTGAGCACCCTCAGAATTATTTTATTTATTTATTTATTTTGAGACAGGGTCTCGCTTTGTAGTCCAGACTGGTCCTGCATTCACTAAGTGGCCCAGGCTGGCCTTGGACTCCTGGTCATTTTTCTGCCTCAGCTTCCCAAGTGCTGGGATTACAGGCATTACAGGTGTGCACCACCACACCCAGTTTATGTAGTGCTGGGGAACCAAACTCAGGTACAGAGTCAGAGCCATTCCTCTAGCCCCAGAATTATTTATTATTTTTAGCAACGTTGTTGCTCTTGTTCCATCTCCATTCCACCCTGAACCTGAGTTCTAGGTTCTTTTCCTTTTTCGCCATAATTATTTTGCATTAGTATACATTTGTAATATATAGTAATTATAGCCATCTTGGGAAATTGGTGTATGTGCATACTAATCATTTTACTTCCCCATTCTCTTTGCTGAATTATGCGGTATAAATTTTAACATGCTTTTCTGTTCCCTTGAAATACCATCATGCATCTGTCACTTGTATTTAAAATGGTTTTGCTGTTTTGTTATATAATAGCAGCATGCTTTTGGAAATCTGGGTATTTTGAAAGTCTGCGGATTCTTGGTATCAAGTTTTCTTTTTTTTTCTGTTTTGTTTGAAATGGGGTCTTGGTCTGTGGTCCAGGCTTGTCCTGAACTCACTGTGTAGCCAGGTTGTTCTCGAACATATAGCAATCCTCCTGCTTTAGCTTCCCCAGTGCTGGGATTACAGGTATGCCATCATGCCCAGCTTCATTTTTTATTTAATTGCTTTGTGTTTAATTGATTGAGGACATTTCATCTGATCTCTGTGGTGTCTGTTGGTACCCCGCGAGGGGTACTGTGTATGAATTGAACTGAGGGCCTTGCTTATGCAGGTCAAGTGCTGTACCACTGAGCTATATCCTCATCTCACTAATAATGTAGTTTAGATGTTAAATTAGTTTTTTGGGGGCTTACATAACAAATTACCAAAAACTTGATGACTCTAAAATACCAGGAAATTTTCTTTTATTCTTCAGAGGCTAGAAGCCTAAAGTCAGTAAGGCCGCAGTCCCGAGGTTCTTGGGGAGAGCCCTTCCTTGTCTCTTCCAACCTTTGGTGGCTCCTGGTGTTTCTTGTCTCTGGGTAGCATGACCAGTTTTTGCCTCTGCCATCACATGGCCTTTTGTTCTCTTTGTGTGTGTCCTGTTCTGTTTTTCAGTTGGTGTGGCGATTGAACTCAGCCTTCACACTGAGCTACATCCTCATTTTTTTGAGACAGGGTCTCACTGAGTTGCTAAGTTGTGCAGATAGAACTCTGTAACTTGTGATCCTCCTGCCTCAGCCGCCCAGAATGGTGGGATCACAGACCTATGATTCCAGATCTGGCTCTTTTGTCCTATTAAAAGGACTCCAGTCATTCAGTTTGGGGATTGCCATAAATCTAAGATGATTTTATTTTGAGATTCTTAAGTGATTACATCTGCAGAGATTTTTTTTTTTTCCAAATAAAGAGACAGGCAAGACCTAGAATTCTGGCCCTCTGGAATGCTGAGCTAGTAAGATTGCAAGTTCAAGCCCGGTTTGGACAATTCAGCAATTTAGTGAGACTCTTGTCTCAAAAAAAAAAAAAAAAAAAAAAGACCTAGGAGCACAGGTCAGTGTGAAAGCCCTGGGCTTGAACTCCAGTACTAAAAAACAAACAAAAAACCCAAAAAATAGATAAGGTTATATTCTGAAGTTTTGAGTAGACATGAGTATTTGGGGAGACTTTCTTAAACCACTGCAGATGTAATAAGAATACATGATTTAAAACTTGAAAAAGGAGGACAGGCAGAACTAAATAATTAAAAAGAATAATTTTTGGGGAGAAGAACTAAATAATGCCAAAAGCTACTTTTCAGTTTGCAGAAATGTTATTTTCTCCAGTCTGAGTGTTCTTAGCAAGTATGCTGTAGATTGAGAGCTCAGGCGAATAATTAGCTGGTGTACTTGGATCACAGGCTGTTGCTCTTCAAGTACCTGTTCGCAAGCTAGCAAAATGTCTATAAGACTCTGTGGGCGGTTTGAGAATAGGAGAGTCAATGGTACTTTAAATTTTGAGAATTTAAATGGGGAGATAATATAGTGATGAAGAGCAGTCCTCTTTTTTTCTTTCTTTTTTTGGCACTGAGGTTGAACCCAGGGATTCCTGTGTAAATGCTCTACAATGAGATATATCCCTGGTCCTAAAGAGCAGGGATTTTGGGACTCACATTCTCTGGGTTCAAGTTCTGTTTCTAACCTTTATTGGCTGGGTGGACTATTGGTGAATTGGAGACCCTCTCTACACTGCTTTTTTACTAGAGTAAAGGTCCTGATACCTTCTGAACACGTGTAAAGTACACGGAGCTGTCTGGAACATTGTGATTGTTCATCTAATGTGAGCTGTTTTAGTTTTATTTTCATCGTTGTCATCGTGCTCCGCTTCAAGAGAGAGAGAAGGTCATCACCTGAAAAATTTATGCCTTTCTGATTGTTTTCCTGTGATAAGAATGAGTTTCTACTGGTGAGTTCATAGGTTGCTACCTAGCCTCACTAGAGGAAAGATGCCTTTCATGTTGCCCTACTTAGAGATTGGGAGTATTAAAGGCATGAGGTAACAGGTTGCGTTAACAAGGCACTCTCCACACTAAGTAGTCATTTTAGTGATGTGTGAAACTTTCTGGGACTGTGTATGTGTGCGTGTGTGAGTATATTATTACTTGGTGCTGGGGATTGAACTCTGGGTCTTGGACATAGAAAATGTATATTCTACCTCCTGGGGAACACCCTAGCTAACAGAATCT
Organism: Ctenodactylus gundi; assembly: GCA_004027205.1. Lineage (NCBI taxonomy): Eukaryota > Metazoa > Chordata > Mammalia > Rodentia > Ctenodactylidae > Ctenodactylus > Ctenodactylus gundi. Next base: position 109,823 of record PVKB01003606.1, on the reverse strand, counting down.
TCTTTTAATCTATGTTTTTTTTTATTTTTATTTTTTTGAGACAGGATCTTGCTTTGTAGCCCAGGCTAGCCATGACTCACAGCACTCCTCCTGCCTCAGCTTCCTGAGTGCTGAGATATAGGCATGCACTACCATGCCTGGCTTTATATGGTCATGGAGAATCGAACTCAGGGGCTTGCACTTGGAAGGCAAACACTTTAGCCACTGTTGCCATTCCTCCAGCCCGACGGAATTGTCTAATGAATTTTTATTCTTTCTACATCAAGAAAATCCTCTCTTCCGTATGTCATGACTTTTAACATACATTTGTCAGATATCTTGTCCCTAAAGTTAGCCTGTGTAAGAAAGATCAGATGACCTTAAATACACACCCCTCCCCCAACCCCAGCACTGGAAATCGAACACAGGGCCTGCTATATCCTTAGTCATTATTTAGTTTTTGAGACAAGGTCTCCCAAATTTGCCAGGCCGGGCTCAAATTTGAGATCCTCCTGCCTCAGCCTTGTAGAGTGCTGGGATTATAAGCATGTGCTACCATACCTGGCTTTTTCACTTTGAAGTTACTTTTTAGATGAGTAGACAGATAGATGGACTACATGTTTTAGCAGGCATTTCAGGATGTTTTGGAAATAATCATCTACTAAAAGATTTATTGTGGGAATGTGGTTTTCCTTCCACTTATGTTTTGATGTTCTTTCAAGGAGGTGTGTTACTAATAAAGCTTTTTTTTTTTTTTTGAGTCTACATGGATGATACCATTCTTACTTGAAGCAGGGCCAGAGTGTTGCAGCATAGTTTACTAACCTTATTAAAAGATTTGTTAATGAAATGTACAGTCTTTTAGTGGTCTTAGTGTTATGCAGAGGAGAAAAGAATAGATTCTCTTATGTTTTGGTTAAGATCAATAGCTGTACAGATATGTGTATTTGAACTTTGACATAGAAGGATAGAAGTTGTTTGGGTAACATAACTACAGATTAAAAATGATGGGCTTGGTAATTGATAGTTCTGTTCTTCTGTCTTTGCAAAGAAGCTGTTGCTTCTTGGAATCAGAAAGCTCTGATGGCCACTCGTGTGTTCATTCTTTATAAAAATGCTGTACATTTAGTTACAGAAGTGAGGAAGGAATGGGGTGGATTAGGGTGTGTGAGGTGACCACTAAGGAAAATGGATCACTTGAATGGTGTAATCCTGATCAGAGATTCACCCTTGGCATTCCTTTATCTTCAGCACAAAGATTCTTCCTTAGTTTAATCACCATAATTTGAAACCTTTGTGAGATTTTTACCTTAAGATAGGTTACAGATGTGTGAGTCGGAAAGATACCTTTTGGCATAGGTCACCTAATAAGTGGATTTTTACTGCTTGTTCTAGTCTCTGCACAATTAAAAATGGGGGAAATTGAAATAAGATTTTTGTTTTGTTTTTAGATTAACTGCTGACGTACTGATCGAGTTCTGCGTTTCTTCAATGAGGAACTACAGGCTGATCTTCTGCCATAATCTCAAACAACCATAAATGACAAAAGAATGCTTGCTCAGTGAGGGTAGCTGCTGCAAAAGCCATTTTTTAAACTTAGGTGTTTAAGTACTCAAAGGTAAGTTTTCAAAATGGTTGCTGCTCCATACTCTGTAAATCCATAGAGGTTTTTGGGAATTCATCCCATGTACTGCTTTTTTTTTGTGTGTGTGTTATTCTTGAAGGTGCTATTTGATTATAACTTTAAGGTTTATAGTTGTTAACTGGCACCAGTTGTAGTGAAGAATGGATGTTGCTTGTCCAAGACTATGCCATTTTTATGTCATTTTCTTGTCATTGATTTCTATTGTTCCTGCTTAGTGTAGTTGTGCTGTGATCTGCTATTGATCCAGGGGGTGTACAATCAGTGCAGTTGGACTTAATTTTTGTAAACTCTAGAATCTTCGTTAGATTTATCTGGGTGATCTGGAGTTGGTCTCTTTTTCATTGTATCAGTTTTTGAAAAAGTTTTTTTTCATGAAATATTCCTTTCCCATGTAAAGTAATACATATTTATTTTAGAAAGTGACTTTTTCTTTGGATTACTTGTCTGAATATAGTCATCTAAAACATTGTTTCTTCTTGCATCTTTATTGATCCCACAGAGTTAATACAAATAACTTTTTCTTTTGAACTAAACTAGCTCTGGGAGTATTTTTTTAATGGTAGAAGGAACTGATCCCCAGGCCTTGTGCGTGCTAGGCAGGTATTCTTCCACCCAGCTGAATTACCAAGTCCTTCTTATTTTATTTTGAGACAGGCTGTTGCTCACTTGCCTCGGATTGGCTTGAACTTGTGATCCTGTCTTAGCCTCCCAAGTAGCTTGGGTTATAAGTGTGTGCCACTGCACCTAGCTGAAATTTTCTTTGGAATAATTAAGAAGCAATATTATTGAAAAAGGACTTTCTTCAATTAAAAGTTAATATTCAGAACTAAAAGTTGCCTTTTATTTAAAAATAAAAATGCATTATAGCTGTTCTATCTTGTAGCAGTAAGAACTATTGAATCTTGTTCTTGTTTATTCATTGTTTATAAAAAGTGATTCTCTCTTGTTTTGGTATTTATGAATTGAGTTAAATGAGCTTCATATAGCTGAGTGCAAAGATGAATTGGATTTGACTTTTAACCTGTACCATTAATTAACTTTGTAAGTAAAGGTCTTCATGGAACCAGGTTTGCCCCTATTTGTCTTAGGTACACTAATGTCCTTTGCTAAATCATGGATATTCAATTTTGCCATTACTGTTAAATATGCAAACACTAAAAGAGTATTTAGATAATTATATTGGGCTTTATTTGTAGAATACACTATGATAATGGAAACATTTTAACTAGATGGAACACATTCAGGTGTAAAGCATTTTTCTTTAATGTATTTAGTCATATTGCCACCTGTTAATCATTATAGTCTTTTTTTTTTGTCTTTTATTTGGCAGAAAAGACAGCTTTGATTTCTGGCTGCAAAAAAGATATGAGGAAGAGCTCCTCCCCTTCCTTGAGTAACTGCAACTCCGTTCTTGCTAACAAAATATTTGGAATTCCACTTGATGAGCTGCAGCAGGGAGGACATCCAGACAATGAGGTTCCGTTCATAGTCCGCCACGTTGTGGACTATATTGAGGAACATGGTATACATTTCTTTACTTTGAGGGCTAGCTTTTGTTTTAATAAACACAACTATCCCTTTTTGACTTTCAATTTTTAAAACTTTTTTAAGTGTTGGAAGTGCAAAACATAGGAAAAACAACATAAATTCTTTTTAAGGTTTTTAGTGTGTTTTTAACTTAAATTGATATACCTACAAGTGACAGTTGCCCAGCCTAGAACATTTTTTAGTGGGGGTGATAGGAGTATGTTACTGGATGTAATGGGTGGGTTAAAATAGAATATCCTTCAGAGATACTACGTTTCAACATGTCAATAATTTGAAGGTATTTTAGTCAAATCTGGAGAGCCAAGCAAGAAAGGCTTTCTAGAAGTATGAATATCTAGGTTGATTCAAGAGTGAATGCATACGTTCAAGCAGTTGAAATTGCAGCCTGTTTAATTTTTACCTTCAACTAATGTAGGAGGTCTGGAGCAACAAGGACTTTTTCAAGTCAATGGAAATGCTGAGACAGTGGAGTGGCTTCGGCAGAGATACGACAGCGGAGAAGAGGTGGATTTGGTTAAGGAAGCAGATGTTCCTTCAGCTATTAGTCTCCTTAGGTTTTTCCTTCAAGAACTTCCTGAACCTGTAATTCCTGGCAGTTTACATATTCACTTGATGCACCTTTCTCAAGGTAACAGTTTGATTCTTATCAGTCATTATTATTAATTTTAGAGTCTTTACCTTTCAGAATTTTTGACATGTAGTCCATAAATATAGTATTTTAGAGTTTAATTTCTTATTTTCTCATTTGCTCTTTGAGATCATATGGTCTAGTCAGGGGAATGGCAACTTCTTGGATTCCTGCACAATTTACTTTTTTATGATTGATCTTACTAAGCCAAAGATCAGGAGGCAAAGCAGAAGGAGCAAAAGGAGACTGTAATCTATTTTATGTTCATTCTTTTGGTTTATAAGTCCAGTGTGCTATTCATTGCATTGTGGGGTTGTTCGTTCTTTTGGGAACTTGTCTAGATCCCTAGACAAAGGCTGCTCTCTACATTTCTTTGTAGATACTATGTTATTGTATATTTACCCAGCTAATTCAGTTAGTTATTGAATACTTGCAAATTCTGGGCACTGTTTTAGGGGCTTGAAGTTCAGCACTGGAAAAAATAGATAAAAATCTGTGCTCTCAGGGAGCTAAAATTTTAAAGGGAAGTTAGAGGAGAAATAGATGACAAACTAAGTGTATATAGAGTATTTGATGATATGTGCTGAGAGAGAATGTTAGCTAAAATTTGTCAGTGTGTGTCTATAATCATTATGTTGATACCACTAATTTCTTGCTTCTGTTGTTTTGAAACTGAATCTTGCCATGTAGTTCAGGTTTGCCTCAACCTCCCAAGTGTGGAGATTACCACTATGCTTTGGCTTGCATTCCTTTCGTTGATATACATGAGTGTGTGTCTGTGTGTTGCTGTGTGTGTCGCTCTCAAGCATGCTAGGCAAGTGATTTCCCACTAAGTTATATCCCTAACCTTTTAAAAATTTTGACAGGTTGTCACTAAGTTGCCGTGGCTGGGCTTGAATTTTCAAGCTTCTTGCCTCATCCTCTGGAATAGCTGGAATCATGAGCATGTACTACTGTGCCTGGTTTGAATAATTAAGAAGCAATATTATTGTAAAAGGACTTCCTTCAATTAAAAGTTACTATTCAGAACTTTTAGTGATTTTCTTTTCTTTTTTTTTTTTTCCTTGTTGCTAGGGGTATAGGTGATTTTCTTAAATAACCCTTTTTTTGTGTAGGTTGTTAAAGAGAATTTACCATGAATATAGGCAAGGTGATTTAAAAAACATTAATCCAGGGGTCTGATGCATTCAGTTATGTGATCAAAGTATTGCTACATTTGAATGGACAGTTAGTAATATGATAAAGTATAAAAGAATTATTGGTTACATTTTAGATTTTAGGTAAAACTCATGTCACTGTAATCTTTTGATAAACTTTTTAGGCTTGTGCTAATTTACAAAGATAGCCAGTATCATGGCCATGACCTTTTACTAATAAATTTCTGTAAGTCAATTTTAAGATACTGCAAAAAAATACAAAATGAATTACAATTGGGTTGATATTTGCTACTGAAGCAATAAGTTACTTTGACAGTTTATCTGATAATTACCCTTTTTCCAAGTAAGGCCCTTACTAGTCATTGGAGTTAATGCAGGCCTACTTTCTGTTAATGAAAATTCAGCTAATGTAATAAACATAAGGCCTAACTCCTGCAATAAACTTCACTTGTTTAAAAACAAAATAGAACCATCTTGGGCAACTTAATGATTTAGTGAGATTCTGTCTCAAGAAATAAAGGGCTGGAAATGTAGCTCAGTGCAAAAGTGCTTGGGTTCAATTCCTGGTACCACAAAAAAAAAAAAAAAAAAAAAAAACCACCAAAAATACCTTACATCATTTACAGAAGAAAATAAGATGAGAAACAGACAGTTTTTTTAAAATTTAGTTTCACTGATATTGCTGAAGATAGTTGTTCATTTCAGAAAATTGGAGAAGAAACGATACATTGTCATTCTGTTCATTCTTCATTTTCCCATTCATCCAAGTAGAAAAGTATCACTGATACTGTTGCCTTGTTGAATTATGTCTCTGCTTTGCTCAATAGTTGACACTGGCTGGCATGTGAGTGTATTTTGAATTTTTATACTTGGCACTAGTTTGGAAGCACAGGTGCAGTCATGTAAGAAACATTAGGATGAGAATTAATAAAGAGAATTCGGGCCAGTGAGCAACAGATGAGGAAAACATCCTCTAGCAATTAAGAGGTTAAGTTCCTTTTCTTCCTCCCTCTTTCCAACTCTCCTTCCACTTAATAATTGGAATGCAAAGCCCTAAGGCATACGGCCTCTAGTGAGGAAGTAAAGAGGTTTTTGAATTGTTACAGTAAATAGGTGATGTGGGTGGAGTAATGTGAACCTGGCAAAATATCTAAGCTTTACTTTTTTATTTCATTACGAAAACCTGTCATTATGTTTTATAGATTATAATAATGAAGATGAATTTGGAAGAAAGTTGAGATTCCTCTTACAACAGCTTCCACCTGTTAATTACAGTTTGTTAAAGTTTCTGTGTAGATTTTTAGCCAATGTAGCATCACACCATGAAGAAATTTGGTCTGCAAATTCTTTGGCTGCTGTCTTTGGTCCAGATGTCTTTCAGTAAGTTGTTTCACGAATATTTGTTTAATTTTTAAAAATAGAATTATACTGTCTCTCAAAGACCTTAGATTGTTTCATGAACCATTACTTTTTATAGTAGATCTGATTGATCCTTAACAGCATTTCTGTGAACAGGGTACAAATTAAGTAGGTTTTATAGATGGGAAAACTGAGGCATAGAATGATGACATAAATTGCTCAGGTTCATAAAGTGACTCATTGGTTCTCTTCTGACTTTACCTGTGATTAATTTAAAACCTCTCAATATAGTGTGAGCTTTTATTCTTAGTATTTATACAGATGTAGAAGATATGAAAGAGCAAGAAATTGTGAGCAGGATAATGGCGGGACTTCTGGAAAATTACTATGAATTTTTTGAAAATGAAGAAGAAGATTTTTCATCAAATGATTTGAGTTCAATTACTGAGCAGGTAAGGATATTTTAAGATTTTACTTGGAGCAAGACTTTTTGTTTTGAAGTATATGAACTTGACATGGACTTCGCAGAATTTATGTACTGAACTGGAGGTGATTCTCTGGTTATGCATTCATATCACGTGGGTTAGACTTCTCCCCTGAATAACTGCCTGTTCATAATAAGGGTAATAAAACAATTTCACTTTTTGATTTTATTTTTTCTGGTGCTGGGGATTAAATCTAGGGCCCCAAGTATGTAGGCAAACTTTATACCATTGAGCTAAACCCCCAGCCCAAAAAAGATATTTAAATCAGAGTATATGACATAAACTAAATGTCTATTTTGATGTTTTCGTTTGTTCCTATAAACTTACTCTTTGTTTCTTTTGTAAGAAGCATGTGGCTTTTTTTTTTTTGCATAGAAACTGCTAGCATAAGTAGACAAAGGGTAAGAAATTTAAGGTAGCAAAAAAAGATCAGTACAAATTTTAATATTTACATTTTTGTTTTTCTTGATTAAAATAGTCAACATAGCAGTGAAAGCATTGTCATTGTAAAGATTCAAGTTTGCACGTAATTTTTAAATTTTGGTGACTCTAGAATAGCAAAACCCATTTTTGAAACTATAATGTGGTTGTTACTGATACGCTTTAGTGATTGAAATTGTACTTTGCCTTTTATGAAATGGGAATATTGAAGCTAAGTTAGTATAGTCTATTGCAAGACCATGTTGTCCTCAAGTGTATGATCTGTGATTTAGACATGTGTGAAAGTTTTTCTTAGGCACTTAAATGATTTTCCACCACATTTTTATTAAGTTGTATCTTATGACTAGGTGAAGTGGCGCATACCTGTAATCCCTGCTAAAGGAAACAATAAGATTCTAGGTTTGAGGCTAGCCAGCTTGGGCAACTTAGTGAGAACCTGTCTTAAGATAAACTTAAAAAATCAAATGATAGAGCACTTCCCTATTATTTTGAAGACCATGAGTTCAGTCCTCAATACTACAAAAAAGCAAAAATAAAAAACCCTGTGAAGTTGTTTATATTTTGAGTATGGGGTGATGCTGCTATAATACATTTTTATGGATAGTATTGCTTCTAATTAAATTAAAATTATAGTAAATAATTCTTTTTCTCAAAATACACATTTTTTCCTATTCCTTCATGGGTTTCCTATGTGTTTTTCAGAGTTTTTCAATGTAAAACCAAGTAAATATTTTCTCACACTATTTTAACAGGAATGTAGCATACCATATATACTGCTCTTCACCTAGTTTTACATCAGCTAATAATGGACCATGGAGATTTTTCTTATTATGATGTAGAGAGCATTTCTTTTGTCAAAGGTTTTTCCTGCATATATTGAAGTGATCATGTGATTTTTGTTCTTGTTATTGTTCATATGGTATCTTAACTGATTTATGAATGTTGAACATCCTTGTATTCCCAGAATGAAGCAACTTTGCTTATAGTGTACCATCTTTTTAATAATTTGTTGCATTTTGTGTATAAGTATCTTTTTTTTTTTAAGACAGGGTCTTTGTTATGGTTTGGATCTAGATTGTCTACCCCCAGAAGCTTTATTTGTTTAGATGTAGTAGGAGCAATGTGATTGGAGCTTGACCTAGAGGAGTGTGTTGCCAGTTCTTGCCTCTGTTTTGCCTTGCTGAGAGGAGCTCTTTCTCCAGCTCCAGCCCAGCCATGGGCTACCCACCCATGAATGGACTGTGACCTTCTGAAACTGTGAGCTAAAATAAATCTTTCCTTTGTAAAGTTGTGGATATTGGGTATTCTGTCCCAGCAACAAGAAAGTAACTGAGATATTCTCACTGTGTAGTCAAGTCTAATTCTGAACTTACCATATAGTACAGGTTGGTCTTAAACCCGTAACAGTCTTCCTGCCTCAATCTCCTGATTGTTGGGACTACAGGCATGTGCCACCATGCCAAGTTTATGTGGTGCTGGGGAATTGAAACCAGAGTCTTACACTCTACTTTGTTGGTAGAGTATTTCTGCCTCGATTTCATACCTAGTTTTTGGTCTGTTCAGGATTTTTATATCTTGGCTGAATTTTGATATCTCATATGGTGTCTAAGAATTTATACCTTTCTCTGGGATCTCCAATTTATTAGAATACAAATTTTCAAAATAGTTTTATAATCCTGTGGATACAGTGTTGTGTTTCACCTTTTTCATTTCTAAATGCATTAATATGATTTTTTTTTTTCCATTTGAGTTTAGCTAGAGGTTTGTCAGTCTTGTCCTTTTGACAAGCTAACTCTGATTCATTGAATTTACGTGGGTTTTTATAGTTTCAAGTTCATTAATTTCTACTCTGATTCTTAAAATTTCTTTTAATCTACTGCTTTTGGTTGGGACTTTGAGCTGCAGCACTGGATTATTTATTTGAGATTGCTGTGTGTTTTTTCATATGTATGTTCATAGCTATACATTTCGCTCTTGGTGCTGCTCTTCCTTCTGTCTCTCTGAGATTCCAGTAATAACTACTTTCTTCATGCTGGTCCACTGGTCACAAATTTCTTTAGAGTTCCTTTGCTGTGAGAAATTTTTACTTCTTCCATTTTCAGGAATAATTTTATTAGGTACAACAACTTGAGTTGATACTTGCTTACTTTTTTTTTGACAGTCAGTTAATTTTAAAGGTTGAAAGAATTTATTTTAGGCTGTCGTGGCCCTTTGAGAAATCTTCAGTTATTGGTGTCTTTCTGCTTTTGATATTCTCTCTTCATGTTGAATTTCTGAGGTTTTTATTATAATTTGAGGTTCTTTTTTGTCCATGGTTACTTGTTGTTTTATAAGCTTCTTGAACCTGAATATTAATTTCTTTTCCTGGATTCTGGAATTTTTTTTGTGATTTCAGTGAATTACTTCTTTATTCTTCTTGTTCTATCTTCCGCTCTGTCATTTTATATTTTGGCCCCTTTGTAGAAGATCAGATGCCGAAGGTACTCTGGTTTTCACATCTTCAGTTCTATCCCGTTGATCCGCCTGTCTGTTGTTGTGCCAGTACCATGTCATTTTTATCACTATTGTTGTGTAATATATTTGATAGCTGAGATCATAATATCTCCTGGTTTAGTTTTATTGCTTAGGATTATTTTGGCTGTTGTTGGCCTCTTGTGGTTCCATATAAATTTTTGGGTCATTTTTTTCTACTTGTGAAATAAAAGCTGGTGGTATTTTTATTGGGATTGCGTTGTATCTGTATATCTGTTTTTCTTGTTTAGCTTACCATTTAGATGTTGCTTAAGTACATTTCTTCTGACTTCCACTAGTTAAATATAGAAATGAGGAAAAAGAGTGGCATTCTTTTTGTTCACCTACAAATGATCCTATCTATAACCTGTTGGTTAACAACCACTTAGAGAAATGATTTTCAGTGTTTTTCCATTGCCATTGTACATGATAGAGTTTAAACTTTGGATGCATTTACAAGCAGAACAAATTAAATAGCATCTACTCTGTATACTTTACCTGTGAAGTAAATAGCTCACAAATTGAGGTTATTGGCTATTGTTAATGGTGCACTTTTCGTGACCTCTCTGATTAGTTAATTTGATACACCAGTAGTTAAGAGCTTCCCCTTATTGTTTGGATGATTGATAATATCTTCATTCAGAAAAAAAAATGATGCTGTTTCTAGACAAGATGGTAACTGAGGAGAATTCTTGCTTAGTGACTTTTCACAGTCTCATCCAAAAAGTTGTAAGATATTTTTAAAAATTATCTGAAAAACTTACTTAGAATACGAGATCTCCTTACTAAGATATTTGTAAACAGAATACAACAAGTTATTTTAAAAAATCACACACTGCCCAAGTAGACTTTATCCTAGGGATGCAAGGATGGTTCAACATGTGTAAATCAACATAACCAACCATACAAAAGCAATGACAAAAATCATGTGATTATTTCAATACATGTGGAAAAAGCCCTTGACAAATTCCAGCTTGTGTTCATTATTTAAACCCTGATAAAAATAAGAAGGACCTTACCTTAATCTGATAAACAATTTATGAGAACCCTAGTGCCAGTATCAATCCAACAGGGGAAAACTGAACGCATTTTCCCTAAAGACAGAAACAAGATGAGGGTGTCCACTTTCACCACTTTCCGTTTAGCAAAGTAGTCAAAACTTAGAGTAGTCAAGTAACAGATTGAAATAAAGGGAATCTGTAATATAAAATAAAAGAGAGGAAGTAATTAACTATCCTTGTTTTCAAGTGATATGATCCTTTACATAGAACACCCCAAAATCTTCACCAGAAGACTCATGGAACTAATAAATTTAGCAAAGCTGTGGGTTACAAAAATCAATGCGAAAAAACCAATAGCATTTCTGTACCTGAACAAGGAAACCATGAAGAAAGAGATCAGAAAAACAATCCTGTTCATAGTAGCCTCAAAAAAATTTTTGTTTTTTAAACCCACAGGTCAGCTTAACCAGAGAAATCAGGGGCCTCTATAATGAAAACTGTAGTAATATGAAAAAAGAAATTGAGTAAAAGATTAGAAAATGGCAAGACATCCCGTTTGTGGATAGGCAGACCCAATATTGTCAAAATGGCCATACCACCAAAACCAATATACAGATTGAATACAATTTCTTTCAAAATATCAACAGCGTTTTTCACAGATCTAGAAACAAGAACCCCAAAATTTATATGGAACCCGAAGAGACCCAAGGTAGCCAAAGTTATCTTAAGCAACAAGATAAAAAGGAGGCATCATAATTCTGGACTTCAGGTTATATTATAAAGCAACAATGATAAAAACCACATGTATTGACACAAATACAGACAGACCAGTACAAGAGAATTGAGGATGCAAAGGTAACCCTGAGCACTCATAACCATCTGATCTTCAAAAAAGGGACTAAAGATAAATGCTGGAGAAAAGAGCCACTTTAAGAAGTGGTGCTAGTCATTCACGTGTGATAGAATGAATCTCTAGATACACATCTTTAACCATGTACCAAAGTCAAAATAATCAGAAACCTGGATATTAACACATAAATACTGAATTTGCTGTAAGATAAAATAGACAAGACCCTTGAAGACATAGACTTTGGCAAGGACTTTTCCAACAGAACACCTTTTGAGCTTAAGATGACATTAAGAATTAACAATTGAGATTACGTGAAATAGAAAACAATCAACAGAGTGAAGAGAAACTGATGGAATGGGAAAAATTTCTGCCTGCTTCTCAGAGGTCTGATATCCCTAGAATTTATAAGGAATTGAAAAAAAATTAGACTCTCCGAAATAAAAGACACAGTCAAAAAATGGACAGTTGAAATGAATAGACAATTCCCAGTAGAAGTATAAACAGCTAATAAATACATGAAAAAATGTTCAGCAACTTTAGCCATTATAGAAATGCAAATCAGGATTGGAGGGATTGCACAGTGGTTAGGCAGGTGCAAGTTTCTAAGTTTGATTCCTCATCGCCACATAAACCAGATGTGATGTTGTGTGCTTCTAATCTCAACACACAGAGGAGGCTAAGACAGAATTTCAGTGAGTTCAGAGCCAGCTTGGGCTACATAGTGAGACCCTGTTAAAAAAAAAAAAAAAGAAGTAGTAAACAGATTTATTCTAGGTATTTCCATTGCATTTGCCTAGAATGGAGAAGAGATTTTCAATTTTTTATTGTTGGTACTAGGGATTGAGTTTAGGGCCTTACATATTCTGGGCATGTGCTCTGCTACTGTTTAGTCTCAAGCTTAATTTGTAAAAGATACACCAATTATAGGTAGGTTCTTCTCTGGGGTGACTTTTTGCAGTGTGGATTGTATCCAAGGCTTTCACACTGAGCTATATCCCAGCCTTTTTGTTTTTGTTTTTGTTTTGAGGCAGGTCTTGCCAAATCACCAGGTTGTCCAAGCTAAGCTCAAAACTTGTGATCCTCTTCCTCAGCTTCTCAGAGTGCTGAGATTACAGGCATGCACCACTGCACCCAGAGTTTTGAGTATGGGGGTTGAATTCAGAGCCTGGCACATACTAGGAAAGCACTTAGCCACTGAATGAACTGCAGCCTGTTAACTGAGTGTGTTTTTATTGGATTGGTATAGCCAGTTTGATAATGGAGGATATTTTACAGCCCTTAATTGTAACTTTGTTGTTAATGGACATTATGTAAGATTTTCCTTGTTTTTTGGGCCTACTTCTTTATGAAAACTTAAATGTGAGTTATGTGGGAGTTAGCTGACATTTTCTAACACATAGTTTATACTTGAAGGCAATCTTTTTTTTTTACCTTTTTCATATCTGTTCTTTATTAAAATAACATTGTTTTTACTGTACCTGGAAATCAGAGAAATCAATTGGAGGTATTTTATAACTGTTAGATTTATGAAACTGCTTAAAAAAACCTGAGTTTGATTCCCTGCACCACATAAGCTGGGTGTGGTGGCACATGCCTGTAATCCCAACACTCAGGAGACTGAGGCAGAAGGATTGCCTGAGTTTGAGGTCAGCTTGGGCTACATAGTGAGTTTGTGACCAGCCTGGACTAAGAGTGAGACCCTGTCTCTAAAAGAAAAAGAAAAAAATCCTAATGTTAACTGCTGTGTGCAGAGTTTTTTTACTTTGCAGACTTTTTTTGAGTGTGTGTATGTGTGTTGAGAACTGAACCCAATGCTGAACTGATCAACACCTCCAGCCCTTTTTTCTATCCATTATTTTGAGACAGGGTCTCTTGCTCTATGTTGTCCAGGTTATGCTTGATTTGAACTTGCAGTCTCCTGCCTCAGCCTCTTACAGGTTCTGGAATTACAGGCATGTGTCATCATGACTCTTTTTTTTTTGGAGGCCAGATCTTGCTCTGTAGTCCAGGCTGGTCGTGAACTCACTATGTAACTGAGGCATCCTCAAATTCATGGCAATCCACCTGCCTCAGCCTTCCAAGTTCTAGGATTACAGGTGTGCACTACCATCCGTGGCTTAAGTGGTACTGGGAAATCTAATTCAGGGCCTTGTGCTTGCTAGTCAAGTGCTCTAACTGCCGTGCTGTTCTTCCAGCCCTGTCTGCAGTCTTTGTCATGCAACTAGTGATGTGCCAATGTAGTGATTACTTCTTCCTCAAAGCGTTACAGTTGTTTAGAGACACATAAAACACACACACACACACACACACACACACACACACTCTCTCTCACTCACACGTACTCGCACTTGTTTGTTTTGTGATGTTTGAAATTGAAGTTAGTGTGCATGTTAGAGGTTCTGCCACTGAACGTCACCCCACCCCTGTAGTTTTATTTTGGTATACGAAAGTTGGCAGTTATTCCATAAGCCATATTGGTTCTAGGAAATAAAGATACTTTTAAGAAATGAGATTTTTGTATGTTCACAATTTTCTTGGAGTAGTTGTTTAGATACACAGTTAACAGTTTCATTAATTTTTAATAATAAGCTTTCTTTTGTTTGTATAGGTTAATGACCTTTCTGAAGAAGAAGAAGAAGATGAAAAGCTGGAACATATAGAAGAACTTCCCGAGGAAGGTGCAGAAAAATCAGATGATGTGCCAGAGGTGGTACAATTAAGAATGACTGAAAACATCCTTGAGCCAAATAATGTTACAGTATCAACAAGGTAAATATTTCAGTTGAATGAACTTTAACTTTTGAACTTTTCATTCTAGGCGTAGACTCACTCAAACGCTAAGCACAAATTATAATTGTGTGTGAAAGTTTGATACTTGTGTGCAAAAGAAGAAAAAAAATTAGCGCAACAGCTTGCTAAAGAGTGTTCATTTATTAATTTCATATCTGTAAGAATCAAGCCATATGTATGTATGTATCTCTCTGTGTCTTAAAATTTGTTCTTATATTAACTTGTTAGTTGGGCTGGGTAAAATTCTAGGACTTTTGGAGGTAGAATTGCTAGAGAAAAAATAGAGGGGTTGAATTGACTTGTGTTTTCAACGTCTAGGCTAAAACTAGGTTATACAAGGATATAAAGTTCTGATTCATTAAAGTAGTGCTTTCCAATCTTTTCTGTGTATAAAAAGATAGTATTTACAGGGAATACTCAGCAAATTTGAAATATTTGGTAAACTCTCCCATCACATGCAGGAAAGAAAAGGTGAGATCAGTGGATACTCCATTTAGAAAGTTTTTAAGAATTTAAGATTTCTCCATACTGAGTTTGCTGTATTTTGTATTAATTATCTGTAAAGGTCCTTGGTTTTTAATTATGAAAGCAAATCTGTATATTTAGTCTACTAGATATTTTTCATTTTTCATTGTATTGATTAAATGGTGGTTACAAAGCAGAGGAAATGATTATGTTATTTTAAAATAGCTTATCTGCAGGAAGAGGCATCCGGTGTTATTTAGAAAACTTATGATGTAGTTTAAAAATAATGTGAGAAACAGAAAATACTATTTCCAGAGCAAAATGAAAGACAGGTGATAGAACATAGGAAGGTAGACTTTTTGGAATAGGAAGCAGATCTAGGGATGGATGAGACAGTAGGATTGAGAAGGAAAGGGAATAAAAGTGATTAAGATAGGGCTACAGGAAGAGTATTCACCTAACAAACCCAAGGCCCTGAATTCGATTCCCCAGCAACACTTAAGCCAGGCAAGGTGGCACACATCTTTAATCCCAGCACTCAGAATGCTGAGGGAGGAAGATTGCTGTGTGTTAAAAGCCATCCTGGGCCACATAGTGAATTCAGGACCAGTTTGGACTCCAGGGTGAGACCCTGTCTCCAAGGCAAAAAAAAAAAAATCAAGATACAACATGTGTATTTACCAATTCTCTAAGACAAATGTAAATTATTATTGTGTATTGTATACATGCTAATAAAATAATTAAGGGAAAAATAAAAAGTGATAAGAAATTATCTTATACGTGTGTGTGTGTGCTGTAAGTACAACTATTACACTTCTCTATGAGCCTCCTGATCTTTATATTTGTATTTTTTCAAACATTATTATGATACATTAACATTTTTATTCACTCTCACCAGTTTACTACTTTTTGCTTTATTGCATGCTTACATACAGGACCGTCTACTTTTTAAAATTTGTTTTATTTTATTTTTTGTAATACTGGGATTGGAACTCAGAGCCTCTGCATGGAGGTATATAATCAAGCTCATTTTTATTATTTTGAGACAGAATCTTGCTAAGTTGCCCATGCTAGGCTCAAATCTGTTGTCCTACCTCAGCTTCCAGAGTGCTGGCATTACATGTGTGGGCCTTCATACCTGGCTCAGATTTATTTTTGATGACCTCTTAATTATGTTTATATATTGAAAATGTATTAATGATACATTAATACATTTTACATTGTTAACTGTAGTAGGCTGGGGAGGGAGATACAGTGTCAGCCCACTTTCTTCTTTTTTTTTTTTTTTCTCTTTTTTTTTGAGACAGGGTCTCACTTTGTGGTCCAGGCTGGGTCCTGAACTCACTTCGGAGCCCAGGCTGTCCTTGGACTCCTTCTGTCTCAGCCTCCCAAGTGCTGAGATAACAAGCATGCATCACCATGCCCAGCTTATGTGGTGCTGGGGAATCAAACTAGGGTACTTAGTGCTTGCTAAGCAAGTGCTTTAACAGCTGAGCCATTCCTTCTGCCCCTAGCCCACTTTCTTAACCACGCACAAGGCCCTGTGTTGGATTTCTAGGACTGCCATTGACCAGATTTATTTAGTTTAAAAAAAGAAAAAGGATTTGTTCAAAGCTAGCTCTGAAGAGATGGAAGAGCCCGTTGCCTCCTGTCACCATCTTATTAGGTATGTGTAGCAAGGAACAGTGAGGGCAGGGAGTACAGTGGAAAACAGACATGCTCAGGCTTTTTTCATTCGTTCCTGGACCTCAGTTTCTTCTTTTGTTTAAGAGAATGAAATTGGACTTGGACCTCCTAGTGCGAGCATCTGCACATTCTGGCTTTTCTTCTGAATAAAAAGTGGGGCAGGTGGTTTATACCTTAGGCCTGAGGAAGTTTGCAGAAGCCATTTCTCTCTAAAGGAGGAAAATCTTGTAAAGTTCCATTTTTTTTTCCCATGCCCATTATCCCTTGCTTGAATTCAGCCTTCAGTCTTAAAGGCATTGAGCTACCACATCGTCTCTGGGCATCTAATGTTGAATTGGTGTATAGATTCTGGCAAAGGTGTCCAGAACAAAAGTACCAGGGACGCCAGATGCTTGAGTCTGAAAAAGAATTGTTAAATATTCTGTGGTTAAATACAGAAGAAAATCAAAGTTAGGAGACATCTAAGAGTTAACACCTATGGGAAGGGCTTTTTGTTTTAGGCTGTCAGGCACAAGAATCTTATTCTATAATTCTCTAAATTTTCAGTATCCATTGTAATTTCACCTTTTTCATTTCTAATTGCGTTGATATGTGCTTTTTCTTTCCTACTTTTGGTTAGTTTAGCTAGAGGTTTATCAGTCTTGTTTAATTCTTTCAAGGAACCAGCTCTTGCATTTGTTGATTATTTTTGTATTTTTTTGGTTTGAATTTCATTGATTTTTGCTCTGATCTTTATAATTCTTTTTCTTCCACTATTTTTGATTTAGGTTTTTGATTCTCTAGGACTTTGGGATACATAATTAAATTGTTTATTAGGGATTGCTCTGTTCTTTTGATGTGTACATGTATAGCTATGAATTTCCCTCTTAGAACTGCTTTCATTGTATCCCATAGGTTCTGATATGATATGCTTCCTTCATCATTCAACTCTTTTTTCTGTGACCTGTTGTTTGTTCAGTAGTAGGTAAATTAGTCTCCATGTGTTTATATATTTTCTGGTGTTTCTTTTACTGTTTATTTCCAGTTTTTTTCCACTATTGTCTGAATATAGGGAGGGAATTACTTCATTTGCTCTGTATTTGCTTAAGCTTGTGTTATGGCCTATAATATGGTCTATTTTAGAGAATGTTCCTTGTGCTGCAGAAAAGAAAGCATATTCCATTGATGGTAGGTGGAATAGTCTTTTAAGTCCAAATTTTCCATAGTGCTGTTTAACTGTAGTATTTCTTTGTTGATTTTCTCTCTAGTTGACCTGTTTTTCTGTGATAGTGGAGTATTAAAGTTTCCTACTATAATTGTATTGGGACCTATATTGTCTTTCAAGTCTTAATAGTTTTTATTTTACATAATTGGGTGCTCCAGAGTTGGGAGCACTGATAATTGTGATTTTTTCCTGTTGTATTATTACCTTAACCAGTATATCTTGTTCATCTTTGTGTCTCCTGATCTGTTTTGGTTTCAAGTCTGCCTTGTCTGAGAATAGTATAGCTACCCCTGCTTGTTTCCTGGGTCTAGTTGCATGGAGTATTGAATTCCATCCTATTATTTTCAGACTGTGTGTTTCCTTATGGGTAAAGTGTGTCTCTTGTAAACAGCTAGTTATAGGTTTTTGTTTTTTGATCCAGCTGGTCTGTGCCTTTTGATGGATGAGTTGAGACCACTGACGTTCAGTATTATTATTGTGGTATATTTGTTTTATCCTGTCATCATTACGATGCTCCAGTGTTCATTGCTTGACGTATTCTCTTATCTGTTCATTCTCCTCTTTCTGCTGTTTTCTTTTCTCTGGGGTCTTTGGTGCCGTCAGTCTTCCTATCTTAAGATTCCGTTAGGTATTTTCTGTAATGCTGGTTTAATGGATGTGAATTTCTTTTAAGTTTTATCATGGAAATTTTTAACTTTCCTGTCTATTTTGAGAGATTATTTTGCTGGATTCAGCAGTCTGGGTTGACATTTCTGCTCTTTTAGCTCTTGGATGATATCTTTCCACGATCTCCTGGTCTCCTGGCTTTTAGAGTTAATGTTGAGAAATCTGCAGTTATCCTAATGGGCTTATCTTTGTAGGTCACCCTTTGTGATCTTTGGAGAGATAATGTCAATTTGAGGCAATTAGGAACTACACCTGGATTGGGGTTTATGAACCATGCCTAGATTAGGCATTAGGAACCAGCCTGGATTAGAATGTGAATGATTTGTGGGCCAGTGAATGATGGAAAAACACCTACCTGGATGTGGGAGGCCCAACTGGGACCTGTATAAGGGGAGGGAAGAGGAAAGACTGTTACAACTTTTTTCTCTAGGGAGAGAATGGACTCGATGGGATTTGGCTTCCTATTTGTGATGTTGTGAGAAGCTGCCTCCACCTCTGCCTCTGCCATGTGCTTTTTTTTTTTTTTTTTTTTCTTTGAGACAGGGTCTCGCTCTGTAGCCCAGGCTGGTCCTGGACTCACTATGGAGCCCAGACTGCCGTAGGACTCAGGGCAGTCCTTCTCTATCTGTCTCAGACTCTGAAGGGCTGGAATTACAGGTGTGTGCCACCACGCCCGGTTTGTGATGCTGGGAAATCAACCCAGGTACTTAGCCCTTGACTTAATGCTTGCTAGGCAAATGCCTTAACAGCTGAGCCATTCCTCCAGCACCTCTGCCATGTACTTCTGTTGCTGCCGGCCGCCGCTGAGTAGCCTGTGATCTTCTGAAACTGTGAGCAAAAGTAAACCTTTCCTCCCCTAAGTTTGTGGATGTTGGGTATTGAGTCACAGCAATGAAAAAGTAACTTACACAGCCTCTGTTTTTTCACAGCTTTTACTATTCTCTCTATGTTGGGTCTCTAGGATTTTAAATATGATGTGTCGTGGGGATGTTGTCTTCTGGTCAAAGTTGGTTGGTGTTCTGAATGGCTGCAGGAGTTCAGTGTTCATTTTTTCCTTGGATTTTGGAAATTTACATCCATAATATCATTGAACATGTCCTTTAAGCCTTTTATTCTGTCTTCAGTTTGTTCCTGCACTCCCATAATTTTGAGGTTGCTTCTCTTTGAGTCATTTATCAGCTGTTTTTGCTAATCCCTTTCTTGCTTTTTTGTTTTACGGTCTTCATTGACGATATGTTCCAGATTATCTACTTTATCTTTAAGATCTGATAAAGTATCCGCAAAGTGTATAACCTAGCCACTTATTTTTTTTTTCCTGTGACTTTTTTATATCTTGGAGTTCAGCTTTCATTGTGTCTGTTTCTGTCAAATTTCCTTTTTTTTAAAAAAATAAAATGGCTCCTGCCTACGTCACTTCCTGTTACGGCTGCTGAGTGCTTCATCTCTCAAGCAGGTCTAGGCTCTGTGGGCCTTTTCTAAGGGAAGCTCTCAGTGTGTCTGCAGCTTGTACTTCCCATCAGCTTGTTTCTGGGGCCGGGGCTACCAGCTGCTGTCAATTCCATCTTCTTCCAGATCTGTACTTACCTCATTCTGAGGGTCTTGGTTCTGGGCAGGCTTTCCTCCCTGCAGATGCTGGATGTCAGTGGCCCCCAGTCACAGTAACTGTGGGGCAGCTCCCTGGGCTGCTGTTTGTTTATTTATTTTGCTTCTGATGTTTCTTTAGGATTTCTGATCTTCCTGTGGCCTCTTTTCAATTGTTGCAGTGTTCTTCTGTCTCCTATCTGCATTGAACAGGCCACTTTTGACAATAATCTCAGCTTTTTAAGTGGAGACGTCTATGAGGAGACATTGTGCAGCTCTGTTGCTCAGCCACCATCTTGCCCAGAAGTTCCCTAATTTCTTGAATTGCCTACATTGTTTCTTTTTTGTGTTCCTTTAGCTTCTTATTGATGACTGTTGTTACTGTGCATATGTCCACTTTGAACTTCCTGTGCATCTTTTTTATGTCCTGTGTGAATTTCTATGCCCAGAAATTATCATATTTATTGCTGTTGCTATCTGTGGGTTTTGTTCTTTTATGATCTCTGGTATCAGTGTCTGGGGTGTCAGGAGATTTATTGCCTCGTTTCTTCATGATTGTGTTGCAACGAGTTGGTGATCAGGTATTATTGATGGACTCTGTTTCTATTCCAGGAATTCTCTTACTAAACCATTTCTGCTTTAAGCAGTAACTTCTTGAGTGTTCAGGTTTTAGAATTTGGGTGTTAATTTTGTAGGTATTCTCAATATCCAGCCTTGTGTTGAGACCTTAATCTCCTCCACTCTTCAGTGAAGAAAGAACAGAATTCAGAACTATATATGGTCTAAAGACTGGATATTTGTTAGTGTAACTTGTATATGAAGATCGTTAGCAAAGTCAATATTGAATAAAAACTTTGAGTAAAGGTTTATATTTGTAATATCTAATTATTGGCACAGCCTAATAGCTAATTTAACATTATAACTCTCTATTAATAGGTGTGATATACATTTACTACATATATAATTAAACCTAGTATTGACTAATTGAAGTGTACTGTTAATATCAGTAGTGTAACACAAACTTGTAACTAGTAGGGCTTCACGTTGCTTGTCTAGGCTAACCCAGACCTTTAGAGGCTGCCTACTCTTATTAGGTCCATCCACTATACACCTTTAAGCAATGAGACATTTGTATCTATATTTATACTTACTTTCTGCTACCTATATTCTCATGTTAACCAAATATTGATACATTCCCCCACTCTCCACTTAGTTTTCTAATTATGATCTAAAACTACATTGATTTTTGTGTATAATATATATATATATATATATATATATATATATATATATATATACACACACACACACACATTGTTAAGTGGCCTACTATGGGAATTTTTTTCATGGTGCCACTATATTATTGATAGGATATACACAAGGCTATGTATTAATTACTAGCTAAATAGTATACATGTAATACATCTCTGCTAGTCTGTGTGATTGTGAATTGTTAGTACTTAGCAATTCTATTAGTGGAGAAATTGGAGTGGGGAGAGAGCAGACGAAGATTAGGAGTTAGGTTTAAGTATGAAATAGAAAGTAGAGAAATATTTACATGATAGAGAAAGGTCTTGGAGTATTCCTGCCCAAATCAGAGGATAATGGATAGCAAAATGCACTGTAAGTAATAATTCAGTTGAGTTAGAGAGAGTTGTGGATGAAGTAGAGAAAGTGTTACTTCTAGAACTGCATAAAGATTTTTATGGAAAAGAGCTTAGAGAATTTACCAAGAGAAGGAAAAGATCAAGCGAGGGAACAGACTAGTAAGGAGACAGGGAATAGTGGAAGGGTAGGGGAGGAAAAGGGACAGGAAAAAAGAACAAAGGAAAAGAAGAAAAATATTACGGCAGACTTTAAATAAGGCAGCCTAGTCAGTAGTATGGGAATTAAGAAACTATCAGATAAGAAAGGAAGAAGCAAAAAGGGGGCGGGGGGGGGGGGGGGGGGGGGGGGCTGGTGGAAAATAATGACCAAACTGAGAAACAAAAGGAAGGCCAAAATGCATATTGGTCACTATTGTGATTTAGCTCTGGAATGTCCCCCAAAAGTCTCATGTATTTTTAATGTAATGGATTGTCTATGGAACTGTGTGCTGTTAGTGGATTGGGGTCTAGTCTGGAGGGTGGATTACAGTTAAGTTAGGATTAAAGGCATGTGAGTTAGGATTAAAGGTGTGTAAGTTAGGATTAACCCCGGTGTAGTGGCCATACCTTCCACACCTGGATCCAGGAGGGACTAATCACTGGGCGGAGACCTGGAAGGACATATAAGCTGCATCCTGCCCTTGGAAGACTAGGGTTAAGACTGGTCTCAACTAGTCTCAACTTGCCTTCCTGTTTGTGATGCTGTGAGAAACTGCCTCCACCTCTGTCGATGCCATGTACTTGAATTGCTGCCCCGGCCATGCCTGAATGGACTGTGACCTTCTGAAACTGTGAGCTAAAATAAACCTTTCCTTTCCTAATTTTGTGGGTGTTGGGTATTGAGTCACAGTAACGAAAAGTAACTGAAATAGTCACCAAGGAAAAAAAAGAGAGAAGATAACAAGGAAAAAGAAAGGAAAAAAATTCAGTTATACCCCTGTATTTTTTATGTGAAACAGGCAAAACTGGACACTGAATCTTTTAGTCTGATAGCTTTCTATCCAGTCACTGTTCTGAAGAATTTTTTAAATAGCTGAGCATTGTTTTGAGCTGGTTCTGGTGGTTTCTAGTGAGTCCTTCTGCAAGTTGTCTGTGTCAGTAGTGCCATGGGTGAGTCAAATCCTTTGGTATGGGGATCTAAGTTGTGTCCCTGGTGGCCCGGAGGTGTCAGCAGTGATGGTGTGGGTCTGAGCATGGCTGCCTGGGAACCTCCAAGAGTCTCCAGTGACAGGTGCCTATTCGGCCTAGCCACAGTGGGCTCCATGGTGATGGTGTGGGAGGGTGGGTCTGGATACCACTACCTGGATGCCTCTGGGGCATGGGTAGGGTGCCAGGTCAGCCTCTTAACAGCACATAAAAAATTATTTTCCAAGCAAATTCCCATGTGATCAAAGAGGGACTAGTGCCTGGATAATTACACTAATAAAATAAGTTCACTTGGAAGACTGTAGGATAGGAATTTTATTAGTTTTGGACATTTTTTTATGGTAAAGCTTAGAAGATATGAAAAATGATCCATGAACTCTCCGATGAAATATTCATCCCACCCACGTCAGTACCTCCTTACTTTGTCATTCCAGAGTTGGGGAAGTTACTCCCTGTGGAAACAAAGACTCAGCTTTTTCAGGAAATTAGAAAGGAGAAAAACTGGATGGTGTCTACTCAGACATAAGTTAATTCATAAGGCAAAGTTATCTATTCCTTCTCATAGACTTAGTAAGGAACTCTAAAAATGGACTTTTTTTTTTAAGACAGGGTCTTGCTTTATATTTATACCCCAGATGGTCCTGAACTCACTGTGTAGCCCAGTCTAGCCTTGGACTCACAGCAATCCTCCTGCCTCAGCCTCCTGAGTGCCAAGATTACAGGCATGTGCCACCATGCCCGGCTTTACATGGTTCTGGGGAATCAAATTCAGGGCCTTGAGTAAAAATGGACTTTTATTAGATACTGTCTAATAAACAAATTTTTAAATCACTTCTACTTCATTACTATAACTGCATAGGAGATGTCTCTATCCCACTTGATTTCCACTGAGCAGAATAATAGTAAGTAGAAGTTTTCGTTCTGTGCAAGCCATTCTTCTTCAAGAAAGCAGTTCCTGAGAGAACAAACCAGTTCTGAAACCACTGCAGTCTTGACATAGTCAGAGACCACCATGGGGCTGGGACCAGAAGCAGTTTTCACCTAATATGCCATAATGTTCTTCAGGTACTATACTTAGTCCTCTATCAGTATATACACCACATTTTTTTCAATGTTCAATGGGGTCTGAGTCCTAAGAGTTTTTAAGGGCATAGTAATTTCAAAAACTCCAATGAAATTTGCTTTATGCTCTTTAGTCTTATTTGCATCCTTCATCAAACTGAAAATACTGTTTTGAAAAATCGTATACCCAAAATAAAACTCTGTTTGGCTAACAGAAAGAAAATATACTAGCAGTTCTGAAGATACTTTTCTTCAAGTCATGTGGACTAAAGAACATCAGATTTATGCTTGCTTAAATACTGAGGACTTTTATTTTAAATTACTCTGGCACTATGTGTGGATCAGGAGTGTCCTCCAAAAACTTCATGCACTTATGGATACTGTGTACTTTTAAGATGTAGGACCTGGCTAGACGGGGCAGATGCTTGAGGCTTGACCTGGAGGGCAGTGTGCTGGTTTTGGCCCTTCCTCTTACGCTTGGCTGTGTTCTACCGTGCCACAGGGGCTCTTTTTTCATCTTTGGTCCCGCCATGTGTTTTACCACTCCTAGCCGCACATAAATGAACTGAGACCTTCTGAAACTGTGAGCTAAATAAATCTTTTCTCCTTGAAGTTGTAGATGTTGGATATTCTGTCCCAGCAGCAAAAAAGTAGTTAGGACATTAAGTGATGCATTCTGGGAGTCACTAAATTCTAAGGTCATCTTGAGTTAGGATGCAGTCAGAATCTTAGGATGTGGGATTCCCAGGGATCCACAAAGGTATTCTCCATAAGTTGAGTTTTTACAGCAATACATCTTTTAGACTATCCAGGGAATGCCCCAGTACTTCCATAAGGTCTAGCAGGGGATTGGAAGGGTTTGGTTTTTTGGCAGGGGGAGATCGAAAAATTATTATTGATTTATATATCATCTCCCTTTCCCTTTCCTGCCTTCTCACCCACTCCCCTCTTCCCTTTCCTTCTCCACAAAATCTATCTTACTTTCTTGAAAGTGCATCTTACCTCCCATGCCTTTTGTAAGTTGAAAGGGCTTCTATCCAAGCAGTGTACATACTAGTACTAAGAGGAGCTAGCTGCCTCTCCCCCCCTGACTTGTGTATGTAATCCACCTGCCAGTCCTCACCAGGGTGCTTTCCTCAGTACTGCTGTCTTGGGGTTTACGGCATGAGGTTTTGGGATTGGTTTTGAGGTAAATCTCACATCCACTGATGACTTGTTCCACAGTCTGTGGCAGATCTGTTCCCACAGAGGCCTTGTTTTACAAAGGTTAGGAAGTTCTGATGTCCATGGTGGCAGGAGTTGTGAACCGCCTTTACTGTATCCCATTGAGAGGCCTTGGGTAGAACGGGACATTTGTCATGTCTCTCCCACCAACCCAGTGAGCTTAAGGTATACCTTTTCTTGGCTCTTTGCTGGTTTTCTTCCTCTGAGTAAATAGGTTTAAAGCAAGGGAGAAGAGCGTTGACCCACAATAGGGGCAGGTTAACTCCTGGGTGAATGCCTCCTTTACTTGCCTGTCTGCCCTTTGGTTTCTTTGGGTGAATGGGCCATGGTCCCTTTGGTGCCCTGGGCAGTGGATAAGAGCCACTTCTGTGGGAAGGAAGACTGCCTCAGTAAGCCCCAGGATTTCAGCACTATGCTGGATAGGTGTTCCTGAGGAGGTGAGGAATCCGCTTTCCTTCCATACAGCAGCATGAATATGAAGCACATAGAAAGCATATTTGGAGTCAGTTTAGATATACTCTAAGACTCCTGGATAGTTCCAGAGCTCGTGTAAGAGCTTTTAATTCTGCTTATTGTTGCCTAGGGGCCTGGCTGTGGTTGTATTTTGGGAGACTACAGTATATCCTGCCTTTCGAGTTCCTTTTTTGATTTAAGAACTTCCATCTATAAAGAGTTCCCACTCTGGGTCAAACAGAGGGCTGTCCTTGAGGTCCCTGTGAAGGGCCTGGGTCTCCACTAAAATCTCCCAACAGTTGTGTTTGCTTTCCTTTGAGTCTTGTGGGTCAGGAAGCAAAGTAGAAGGGTTAAGCCCTGGCATGCTCCTACCAAAATATCAGTTCCTTCTAGCAGGAGGGCCTGATAGCTAAGAATCCTAGCGTCCAAAATCTGTGGATGGACCTGAGAACTAAGGAGCATTCCCAGGTTGTGTGGAGATCACTGAGGAGTCTTCCCATAGTGATTCTGTTGGCTTCTGGAACCAGGAGCCCTGAAGCAGCCAGGGCCCTGAAACATCCTGACCACCTAACCCTAATCAAAGCTCCTCCTGCCAGAGGGCACCACTCTTTGCTGTCCACTGCATATTGAGGGAATACTCCTCCCCTCCCTGGGACCAGGTCTCCTGATTTTCAGAGGGTACTCAGTCCAACTGCCAACACAGAAGAAAAAAGCCTCCATCTTCATAGTTTTGGGATCCAGTTTCTTCCAGTGCTTAAAGAGGCAGACCAAGGGTTAGTGGAGTAGAATCTGGGACTGTGACCCTCCCATCTACAAGAGAAACAAGGATTCTCTGGAAGGAGTCTCCCACTAGATAACCTCATCCTATCTCTGCTACAAGGGCATGTTCCTCCTCCACCCCCAAAGTCTTAGAGTGTTGGAAAGGACAAGAATCCAGTCGCTAGTAGCCCTTCAGGTTCCTGCCATTGGGAGTGACCTTGGGGCTGACAAGGAATGTGGTCTCCAATGATTTTCCCTATAGTACCATATCTCTCTGATACCAAATTGTAAAATGCCTCTAGCTACCATTTGAAATTTTGGAAGAGGGGTTTTTAAGAAGCTTTTGTAATGCGAGTGATTGGAGAGTTTCCAGCTGCCTAAAGCCATCTTCTGTTGTTTTGAGTCTGGTTGCTGAGAGGCCACAGATAATCTCTAGGGACACCCCCAAACCAGGCTTTACACCAGAGAATGTTAGCCACCCCACTGAGATTCTCACATCAGCCACCCACTTTGTGATTCTTCTTTTTTTTTTTTTTTTTTTGAGACAGGGTCTCTTTCTGCAGCCCAAACTAGTCCTGAACCCTATGGAGCCCAGACTGGCCTTGGACTCATGGCAATCCTTCTGCCTCAGGCTCCCGAATGCTGGGATTACAGGCATGTGCCACCATGCCCGACTTACGTGGTGCTGGGGAATCAAACTCGGGTACTTAGTGCTTGACTTAGCGTTTGCTGGGCAGGTGCTTTAACCGCTGAGCCATTCCTCCAGTGCCCCTCTGTGATTCTTTAACTGGACTTTTTCACTAACTGAAAAGCCAGGTGGAAAAGGTGTAAAACAAAATCAGGCCAGTGGGTCCACTTAGTGGGGGAGGTGATCTTGTACAATTTCTTAAAACTTTATATTTTGACATTTTTATTAAAATATTAGGAAAAAAGATCTGCAGACAACCATGGTCTAGCAGTGTAGTATATATAGTGCAAAGGCCCTAGTGTTAATGATGCATACAGAGAAAAATAGGAAAGAGAGAAGATGCATCACTTACCCTTTATTGTTTTTCCAAATAAATTAGTATCTTTTAGCTTGTATGAACTACTGTAAGTAGCCCGATGACTATGATTTTATGTGTGCACTTGTTTGCTGGCTACCCCCTCCAGGCTTTTTAAATTTTAGAAATAAAGTTCCAAGAACTTCGTTTAAGTATGAGTTTAGGGATGGAGGAATAGCTCAGCTGTTAAGCTCTTGTCTAACAAGGTCAAGACTTTGAGTTGATTCCATAGCACAACATAAGCCAGGCATAGTGTGACACACAACAGTTGAGAGGTTGAGGCAGGATTGCTGTGTATTTTCAAGGCCAGCCTGGTCTACATAGTGAGTTCAGGAGCTGCCTGGAGTACAGAGTGAGACTCTGCCTCAAAAAATGTTTTTTAATTAAATAAGTTACTTTGTTCCTGTGCAGTTCTCTTGAGGATCAGCGTGAAGGCTTTTAGATCTGAGAATAATTAATTCATCAAAAACCCTCATAAGCCTGATGACACAGACCTATAATCCCAGAACTTGCTAGGCTAAGATAGGAGATCCAGAATTTCCTTCCTGGTTTAAGATCTTGTCTCAAAAAGGCTGATTGCTGAATATAGTGGCTCACACTTATAATCCTAGTATCACGGAGGTTGAGGCAGGAGAATTGCAAATTCAAGCCCAGTCTGGGTTAATTTAGCAATTTAATAAGACCCTGTCTCAAAATCAGAAATAAAAGTAGGCTGAGGATAATGAAGGCTCTGGGCTTACCCCAGTAGCACCAAAAAAAAAAAAAAAAAAAAAGGAAAAGGAAAAAAGAAAAAGTCTGGTGTGCAGCTCAGTCTGAAGGGCCTATTTTCACAAACAGACAAAAAAAAGTCTAGCATAGTATTTGTGATTTAACAGAATTTTTATAGTTAGGAAGAAAGGGTTATTGTTTGCCATGGATGCGCCTTACTGTTATGTGATAAAGCATTTGTGCAATTTGCTGTTGACACTTTTTAAAAAGGAGACCTGAAGATTTTTGGGTGAATGGTAAATGATGTGGTTTTCCATAGTGAACCCTGAGAATATTAACCTCAAAATTGTTCTGTATGTTGGTTAGAGATTGTATTTGTACAGTTTTTAGGGAATTTCATGGAACTATTTAATTTGGCATTTAAAAAATGGTTAAGATAGCTACTGATCTTGTATACAAGTCAAGATATGAGTGGAGCAAGGGTCACTCCTCCCTGTGGGTGATTGGTGGCCCTGATGTCAAGTGCTTAGGTACACAGTGTCAAGTAAACATATCTTAACCTCTTACCTGACAGGTGGTTTTTTAAAATCACCTATATTAATGACCAACCAGTACTGCTGTTCAGTCTGATACAACTAATTTTTCCTCCGCCTAGTCTTGGAATAGGCTAGTAGTGCTTGTCCAAGTAAGCAGCAGATAGAATAGTTGGATATTTTACCCTGCTCATAGTACATATACTTAAGGGTCTTTTGTCTGAAAATTGTGTTTTTTGTTGTTGTTGTTTTTAGAAAATTAGAATCGTACTTTGCTAGAAACGTTCATGCTATAGTATTACATGTTTTTTAGTTTCAGGAGGCAGTAGAGTGTTTTTGTTAATAGAAGGGACTTTACACTTCCCACACCTAGGCCTATTGCATTTGAGCAAATTAATTAACGTTTTTAGTTTTTGTGGAAAGGGGGATATAATTGTAAATCCTAGAACAATTAGAACTATTAAGTAAGATAAATGCTTGTCAAGCTTTAGCCCATAGTGTTTAATAAATAGTTGTTTTTTAATTTTTGCTCTTAATAATCATCTCAAAAAATTTTTGTTAATAATTGAACCTTTACTGGCAAGATTCAGAAAATGCCTCCAACAGGATATGTAACTTGAAAACATGAAACTTAGTACATGCTGTCCTCGTTGTCAAGGTAATACAAAGGTGGCAGTTTTCTCCAAATTTTATAGTGAATTTTTTTCTTTGATTTCAGTGCTCATATATCTCCTACCAGGATTGTACCAGCCTCTGCAGAGTAAGTAGCTTACTTACAGAAGACAACGTTTTTGTTTTTCAGTTTGGGTTTTGTGGTGTTACCAGGCTGGTCTTGCCCTCCTGAGCGCCAGAGGTCCTTTTGTCTCTGCCTCCTGTATAGGAGGTACTTACAGGGTACATCACAGTGACCAACTAAGACAAATTTTTAAAAAAGGATTTTAAAATGTTACTAGCTATAGAGATGACAATTGACAGTAAACTACTAGTCACTTTTTTTTTTTTTTGTACTTTAGTAAGAACAGTGAAGAAACCTTTGGGCTAATATGCAAAATAAAGTTGAGCTTTTCTGTGTGTGTATGCTCAGGGATGAACTCCATCCCCAGCCCAATTTTTTATATTTTATTTTGAGACAGGATTTTGCTAGGTCACTAAATTGCTCATGCTGGACTTGAACTTGTGACCCTCTTGCCACAGCCTTCCAGATTGCTGGGGTTACAGACGTGTGCCACTGAACCTGGTCATTGTGAGCTTTCTTCAGAGGAGTTTTCCTCTGAAATAATTGGAACTATTGATTGTGCTTTGTTTGTATTTTCTTTTAAAATTAGACTTCATGTAAAAAAATTAATGACTTTTGTAGTTTTATTTATCTGAGTGTTAATAAATTATTTTACTTTATAAGCTGAACTTTAAAAAGTCTTATCTTTCCAAATGATTATGAAGATATCTTTCTAAATATAGTGAGAAATGAATTACTGGGGCAACTGAGGCTTCAAATTCTATTAGTAATGACATTGTGGTTGTTTTGTTTAGGATCATCTGTTTGGGTAAATTTCAATTTATATTTTAAGCCAGTATCATTTATTCCTTTAATGTATTTCATTCTACACGTAAGTTTACTCATTCACGTGCTATAATTTGTTTACTTATCATAAATTTTTAAATTTTGTTTTTAGTTATACAGGTTAATAGGTTTTATTTTGGTAGATTCATACATACATGTACGTAATGTACTTCAGTCATTTTTACACACATGCCCATCACCTGCCTTCCCCCCTCCATTTGACATTTAAGGAAGGGTTTCACTGCATTTATTTTTCTTCATGTCCATTTTCCCATTTATCACAGGTTTTAACACTTAAATTTATGTAGCTAAATACTTAGGGTGACTGCTTCTCACTAATCTGTTGTATTTTGTAGCATTTTAGAAAGAACTATTAGAGCAGCTGTGGAACAGCACCTATTTGATCTACAGAGCAGCATAGATCATGATCTTAAGAATTTACAACAAAATGTGGTGTGTAATGATGAAGCAGGAAGTATTAATTGTGATGAGGAAAGACCTAAAAATCAGTAAGAAACGTTTTTAAGTCCAATACAGCCAAAGTTTTCTCCCTAAACA
Organism: Ctenodactylus gundi; assembly: GCA_004027205.1. Lineage (NCBI taxonomy): Eukaryota > Metazoa > Chordata > Mammalia > Rodentia > Ctenodactylidae > Ctenodactylus > Ctenodactylus gundi. Next base: position 79,134 of record PVKB01003606.1, on the reverse strand, counting down.
CGGAATAATGAGTTTACCTTTAATGACAGTGCTATATAAGAAATAACTTAAAAATTATGCTCATACTCTACAAAAGTGGTGACATCATGAGAGGCATATGGTAATCTTAGGCAGGTATAGGAATCAGAGACCAACATGACTAATAGGTCATTTGAGTGAAATGGTGGACACAGTTGTTGTCCTCTGCCATAGCATCTCCTTTTTACTTTTTTTTATTTATGATAGTACTGGGGATTGAACTCAGGGTCTTGGCATTGAGCCATATCCTTTGCCAGCCTGCCTCCTTTCTTGAGATGGGGTCTCACCAAATTGCTGAGTTAGGCTCCAACTTGTGATCTTTTTGCCTTACTATGCCCAGATTCTGTATGTGATTTTGTTAGATTAATTGTTAATCATTAAATTTGTGTAAGTTAAAGGTTAATTCTTAATATATATAATATTACTATACTTTTCATGTGATCTGTTATCTTTTGTTACCTTTTAATGAAGAAAAAACCTTACCTCCTTTTGTATTACCTCAGTTGTTCACTTTACAATATGTAGGTCCCTCTGTCAAAAACCATAGTAAAATAATTTTATATTTTTTTACATATCAGTTTGTATTTTGGATATAGTTATGAAAATCTTTTTTCATAAATACAACTATTTGGAGGAGTCGTAGGAAGATAAAGATGATTAGATGGAGTTATAATTTTGAAAGAAGATTTTTAAGGAGCTAATTATACATTGCTATTAAATATGAAATGAAATATTAATGTGTATCAATATGAGTGGTTAGGTTGTTTATTTTGGGAACACCATATTGTACAACTACAGGATGGCTCTACTACCACTGCAACTAGGGGTCTAGACTAGCAAGGTCTTAACACATCCCAAAGTGACACAAAAATAAAAATATACTTAGCAAATTTAGTAGTCTAACCTAGTAAACAAAAAATATGGGTTTTTATGAAAAGACACATTTTTTTCCCATTTTATTGATATGTATAAGTGCAAAATTTAAGGTTTACAATGTAGTTGAGCATTTTGTGCACAGAAAAGACAGATTTTTAAATAAGTTTTCAGAGTATTACCAATATTTGTATATGAATAAAGGTATATGTTTATTTGGTCTGATTGATTTTTAAAAAAATCTTCTTTACTAGGGTTGATATTGCTGATGGTATTAATGCCAGTAATAGTAACAAAGACTGTTCAGAATCAGTGGCTGGCATTAATGTAGACAATGAAGTCATGCAGCAAGACTTTGTATTTGAGGATGAAGAAAATAATCAGGTAAGAAATGTAAAAATTTTCTGTATTAGGTGCACAGCTGTTCTCATGTGTTCCTTTAATACCAGAAGGTAAGTTCAATGTCTTTTTGGCATAAATCTCAATTACAAATTTACAACAATAGACATTCTGTCACTGAAGTTTAGGAATCATGATTGGGTAGAGAAATAAGTAGAAAATAACTTACTTTAAAATGTTCATTGGAAGAAATAAAATATGATATCATCTGAGGTGGTTAGGTGATACTGTGGTTGAAATTTGCTGATTTTCAGATCTTTTCTGTATTTCTCAGTTTTTTCCAGAGAAAAAACAAATTTTCTCTCTCTCCTATGTAATACTTTGCTGGGTTGATTCTGTAGCAACAACAAAAAATTAGATTAACAGGAGAAAAACAAATTTAGAAACGTATACTTCGTGTATACTTGGGGGGCAGGGACATGTTAATAAGTCTCTAAGGGGTAATGTGGAAAGGCATGGGGAGACCCACTTGTAATGAGATGACCAGGAATAGCAACCCAAACAAAAGTAAGGCTAGGCAGCTTGTTAAGAGTTTATATTAATTTAGTTATTGTTTTCTGTTTCTGGTACAAAGAGATAAGTTTAAAAATGCAGATTTATGTGATAGATGAAAATTTAATTTTAAAAACAGAGTAACATCTCACTTTCTCTTGTGTTTGCTATTTTCCAAAATAATCGGCTTCAAGTAGTCCTGATGCCAAAGAGACATGTTTTGAGGTAGCATGTTCTATACCCCACAGCTAAGATCTTTGCATAATGAGAGGAAAACCTATGAACATTGCTTTAAGAATAAATTAATTATTGTCACTGTCACATTTATTAGTGATAACATTGTTTTAAAAAGAATAAAAGTACAAAGCCTGCATTTCTCTAAGATGTATTTTAAAGTATAGGGTTTTCTTTGTTATTTGCAGACCTAGGGATCAAATCCAAAGTCTGAGAAATGATAAGCAGGTGCTCTGCTTCACAGAGCTGCAATCCCCATCAACCCTCTTTTTTTTTGGTATTTTAATTATTGAGAGAGTCTGGATGAGTTACCTAGTGTATTACTTAACTTTCCCATCACTGGGACACTGTAAACCGCCCCTCACCCCCACACCCACACCTGCTCACCAGCCCTTAGAAGAGGAGAGCAATACCTACCTAATACACACACAACGCACTCAAGGTCCAGAGATCATATATCTTTCCCCAGGTCACACTGTCAACACACACCCAGATATATCTAAAATATACTAATGTGGTAGACAGTTTAAAATCTAATCAAGTTGATCTAATCAAGTTGACATGCCAGACACTGTTAACAGTCACACTTAGACTGGCCTTGCACTTGTGGCACCTGCGTTCTTCTTGCCTCAGCCTGTGATTATAGATTATAGACATGTGCATTGTGTGCAGGTGTTAGATTATTTTTGTTTAACTTGTTTTTTATAATGCTTTTTAGAGGTTACGCTCCTATTATTATTAATTCCATTGGACTTGTGCATTTTTACCTATTCAGATAATGGCTTCTGTAATTACCCACTGGCACTTTTTCTTGATTATTTGTTTCTATTGAATGAATTACTCTCATTAGTGTAAAGCATTTTTGTACTGTACTAGCTCCCATGTTGAATGCAAAAAAAAAAAAACCCTCTTTTGACCCTTTATCTCAGTCTAGGTATATCCTGATGCTCTGGCTTCATTTATATTATTAATATGTATTGCTGATGGAAATTGTCTATATCTTTTTTCTGTATCTGTTTTCTTTAATTCCTCTCCTCTCATTTCTCTTTAAACTCACCTCAAGCTATACTAAGTTTGCTTATACCTCTAGCTCTGAAAATGTGTTGTTTCCAGGTCACCAATGATTTCTGTTGAATATTTTATTTGATCTAGTTGGAACATGTTGTTAAATTATGTGATTATTCTCAGTGCCTTGATTAAACGTTCTCCATTTGGCTTTCAGTATATCTTACTCTGAGTTTTTACTACTTCATTGACCATACTCTCTCAGTGTCTTTTTCTGATTAATTTTTGTATTTTTGCCTTTTTTTAAAAGTATAATGAGGAACTTTCTTGGGCCACATGTAAAATACATGATGAATTTAATGCATATGAATAAGTACTAAAACTTTTTTTAAAAAAATTTAATTGTAACATTTAAAAATCAAGGGTACACATTGAAAATTCTGCTAGAAAGTCAAAGATTAAGGTAAATTGTGTAGTTTACCCACTTCCTAAAGGTTCAAAGGTAAAACTCACTTTTTGTGTCCTTTATTTTTGATACTGCATTTATGTTTGCTTTGGTTCCTTTCGCACTACAGCAAATTCCATAAAATGAATTATGACATTGTATTAGTTTCCTTCTTAGGTTACCACCAGTTTCCTTACTAATGAGATTCCTAACTTTGTATATTTTGAAACTGTAGAATTCCCGATCGAATAGAGAAAAAAAATCCGGGGCAAAAAAATCATGTATTCCTAGATCTTTGATATTTGGAATGACCCAGAGCTCAGTTGGCAAATTGTTTCTTTAATCCCAGGGGAGACTGATGCGGGAGGATTGCCATGAGGAGGACATTAGCAAATAGACAGAACTGATACTGTTAAAATGGCCTTACTACCAAAACTGATAAATAGATTCAGTGGAGTTACCAAAACTAGAAAAAATTACCTTGAAATTTATACACCTAGAGTAGCCACAGCAATTTGAAGCAAACACATGTACTATTGGCACACAAATAACGGGTGGATCAATGGATGGAATTGATGAGACGACATCCCTGTTAATTGATGTACCAGCCACTTCCAAAATTTAGCTATTGTAAGTTGTGCTGTAAACAGGGGTTATGTATGTATCACTCTTATATGATCCCTTTGAACTCTTTTGGGTCAAATGAGTTTTCATTTGTTTGAGGAATCTCCATATTGCTTTCCACAATGGTTGCACCAGCTCACAGTCCCACCAACAATGCAAAAGGGTTCTTTATTCTCCACAACCTTGCCAGCGTTTGTTGTTTTTTGAGTTTGTGATACCAGCCATTCTTAGTGGAATTAAATGGAACCTCAGTATTGTCTTAATTTGCATTTCTCAAATTGCTTAAGATGGTAAGAATTTTTTCATGTATTTATGATTGTTACTTCTGAGAAATGTCTTTTCATTTCAGGTAGTCCATTTTTTGATCAGGTCTTTTATCTTAGGAAGTCTCATCTTTTTTTTTTTCAGTTCTTTGTATATTCTAGATCGTAGTCCTCTGAGATGTAGCTGTCAAAATTTTTTTCCCATTTTGTCGGTTCTTTCTTCACTCTGTTGATTGTTTCCTTTGTTGAATAGAAGCTTTTTAATGTAATCCCATTTGTTGATTCTTGGTGTTACCACATGTGTACTGGGTATTTTACTGAAAAATCTATACATTATACATATATTTATATACTTTTTTGCCCCTTTCTTGAAGATTGGATGGGTGAGGGTGCTCGGGGTTGTCTCTGCATCCTCAATCCTGTTCCATTGATTCACCTGTTTTTCTTTTAATACCATGTACTTTTTATCGCTGTTGTTTGGTAATACAACTTGTTATCTGGTATTGTGATGTTTTCTGCTTTTGTTTTGTTGCTTAGGATTGTTTTGGCTATTCTGGATCTTTTCTGGTTCCATGTAACTTTTAGGATCTTTTTTTTCTAGTTCTGTGAAAAATGCTGTTGGTTTTTTGATTGAGATTGCATTGAAATCTGTTTATTAGTTGTGGTAGTATGGCCTTTTTGACAGTGTTTGTTCTACTTATCCAGGAACAGGGAATGTCTCTCCATTTTCCAATATTCAATTTCTTTTTTTCAGGATACTATAGTTTTCATTATACAAGTCCTTCACTTCCTTATTTGGGTTGATTCCTAGATATTAAATTTTCTTTGAGCCCACTATGAAAGATTGCTTTTCTGATCTCTATGTTTTCATATTTGCTGTAGAAGAATGCTATTGATTTTATGTATTGGATTTTCTAGCCTGCACCTTGGCTGAATTTATTAAGAACTGCAAAAACTTAGACTTCCCAAAATAGAAGACCTAATCAAAAAATCGGCAACTGAAACAAATAGATATTTCTCAGAAGTAACAAATAGTCATAAATATATGAAAAAACGCTAACCATCTTTAACCATTAGAGAAATGAACATCAAAACAATAGAATAGATTTCCATCTTACTCCAGTAAGAATGGCTGGTATCAAAAAATAACAAACGCTGGTGAGGTTGCAGAGAATAAAGAACCTCTGCATTATATAATCATTATGGAAAGGAATATGGAGATTCCTCAAACAACTGAAAATAAATACCCCACTCGACTCAGCTATACGCCTTTAAGGTATCTTCCTCAAAGAGTTAAAGATTTCATACAACAGTGATATAGTATGTTTATAGCAGCATAACTCTTTATTAGCTAAATCTTGGAAGCAGTTGATGATATGTTCATCAGGTGATGAATAGATAAGGAAGACATGATATAGAAACACAATGGATTACTACTCTGCCATTAAGAAGATAATTTGAGTTATTTGTAGGAAAATGGATGTGTCTTGGCACTATTATGGTTAGCAAAATGAGTCAGACACAAGTGGTTAAATGTCTCATGGTCTTTAATGTGAAAAAAACACAGTATAAATAAGTAAAAGCAGAAAATAAAAGTGTGGTAATAGGAGACAGGGAGATTGTGTGGAACGGAAAAAGATGTCAAAGGGTAGATTCAAGGCAGTGGAAGAGGAGAGGGGGTACAAAAGAACAAGATGCAGTGCATGCCCCTATTCCTCGGGAGGAATGTGATTGTTGTGGATCTAATGCGTAGTTAGAAAAAGAATGATTCGGGGAAAATAATTCTTGCATTTTTTTCCCAGCTAAGTTTCACAGTACTTTTTTTTATTAAATAAGTCAACTTAGTTGGGTATATATTTACTTAATGTACCATGTAATACATGATTACTTTGAAAAAAGAAACACCTAATTGAAATTTCTATAACTTGATAATTTAAATTGCCCATGCACATAGATTATAAAATAAAATATAACCAGTGATGTTAATAGTAGAAGCAAAGCACTATCATTGATGAAACAAAAGAACTACTTCTGGCCAGGATAATTATGAAAGACTTTTTGGAAGAAAGGATGCTTTGAACTTGATCTTTTATGGAGTCAAATTGTTTAGGAACTGTAGAAGAGTTAGTCAATAGTATGAGTTCCCTAGGAAATGAATTCACCTGGGAAGTGCTGAATGTTAAGGAAACACTGCTACGTAACATTTTTTAAGGTAAAGAAATATTGGTAGGTTTAGGTCATGTATAGAGAGAGCCTAGAGCACTAATCATAAGAATTATCATTAGACTTGGAACCGTTAAAAAATTAGAGGCCTTTTTTTTTTTGTTAAGTTAGAAAAATGGTGGGAGACAAATATGCTAAAAATGGAGTAATTTGTCTTTCTAGTGATGTTTTAAAAAATCTTATGTTGTGTCTTTTTTTTTCCTTGCCTCTCTATTGAAAAAATTAGGAATATACAGTGTTGACAAGGATGAGTTAAGATAGGCAGTCTCATACACAGAGACTACAAATATGAATTGCCAAGCACTTCCTGGAATACACATTTAAAGTAAGAACAAAAGACTTTAATTCATAAATGTCAAGATCTGGGACTCTAGTCCTGAGGGTGTCAGATATTTTGTCCCAGTACTTCCATGATCCAGTCACCTTCAAAATACTCCATTTCCCACTATGTGAAACTGTTAGGGGTCATTTTTAGATCCAGTTATAGTGAAATGCCTCATTTGCAGGGGTGAGTGTATAGAAATAGGATTTGGAGTTTGAATAAATATGTGAAGTTTTATAAGAAAGAAATGAGATAGACCCAAAGAAGTGAGGCTGGGTGTACTCAAGACCGGATGCTTCAGTGTACCTGAAGTGTCATGGCTTGAGTTTGTAGTGAACCACAGCTAGCAAGGTACATCATAAATGGGACATTTCCTTATATTTTTTCTCTGCCTGGAGGACTGAAGGCTGATCATAAACTAGACTGTCTTGATAAAATAGCAAGGCAGCAAGGTGTAGTAGTTGCCAAAAGGGAATGGGAATATATTCAGATTGGACTGGATGTACAAGTTTTCAAAATGTAGTATTACATGATTCAAGTGGGTTAGGTAACAAAATAACTAGTTTAGGAGCATAGAAGCTTAGAGTCAGGATTAGCAAACTTCTTAAGGAGTCAAACAGTAAATATTTTAAGATTTGTGGGTACATAGTCTTTGTCACAACTATTTGTCCTTGTTTTGGTAAACAAAAAATACATAAACAAATGAGCGTGCTAAAATTTATGGCCCCTTAAATTTGAATTTGCTACAAGTTTTCCCTATCATAAACCATAACACCATTGTAAAATGAAATGCCTTATTTGCAGAGGGTATCAAATATAAAAAGGGCTGGAGGATGTGGCTCAGTGTGAGGGCTCCGGGCTTGATCCCCATTATAATAAAGAAAAGCAAATTTATGAATTATATTGGTAAATCTGATGGCAGTGTATGTATTATATGTTATGTTTATATTTTGTTTTATTGTCAGGGTCTCGTTCTGTAGTCCACTTATTTATTTACTTACTTACTTATTGTTAGGGTCTTGCTCTGTAGTCCAGGCTGGTCCTGAACGCACTATGGAGCCCCGGCTGACCTTGAACTAATGGTGATCCTCCTGACTTCCAAGTGCTGGGATTAAACGTGTGTGCCACCATGCTTGGCTTATGCTTTTAGTAATTTTATAGTTAAAAAAATTAACCAGCCTGGGCTACACAGCGAGACCCTGTCTCAAAAAAAGAAAAAGAATATATTGGTTATAGAAGAGTTGGTAATAGAATAGCATGTCTAGGTGTATAGATTTTCTTACAAACTATTTTCTTAGAAGCTATGTGAGCCTTTTATAACAACCCTAAAGTAGGTAAGTTCATTGTTGGAAGAAAAAATATGCAAAACTTTTGAAGACATATGTATAAGCAAGGAATTTCTCTAATAAAACACCCAAAGCATCTGATAGAACACCAAGAATCAACAGTAGGATTATATCAAATTAAAATCTTCTGCACACCAAAGGAAACAATCAGCAAATTGAAAATGGAAGCAACAGAATAGGAAAAAAAATTGACAGCTACTCCTCAGAGGACTGTTACCAAGAATAGACAAAGAAGTAGGAAAAAAAAAAAAAAGGACCACACATACAAAATACCAAAATGTAAATTCGTACAACCACTTTGGAAAGAAGTATGGAGAGTTCTCAGAAGACTAGAAATAAATATCCCCTTCGATCCAGCGACACCCCTCCTGGGCATATATCCAAAAAAGGCCAAAACAACACACAACAGAGATACATGTATACCCATGTTCATAGCAGCACAACTATCAATAGCTAAAATATGGAAGTCACCAAAATACCCATCAACAGACCAATGGATATACAAACTGTGGTATTTATACAAAATGGAATACTATGCATCTATAAAGTCCAACCGCATGGAGGCTTTTATAGGCAAATGGAAGAAGCTTGAGAACATCATGCTTAGTGAAGTGAGTCAGAAGCATAAGGTGAAACGTTGAATGGTTTGTCTGATATGGGAGACCCAGACCACAACTATCTCATGGAACTTAAAATGAAAAACAGAAACAGGGATGTAGGGTGGTGAAGGAGGGAGGGCAGGACAGGAGGAGGGACAAAAGGAAAGTGGGAAAGTCCTTGTCACCTTGACAAGATACATAGGTGCACAAAATGCTAAACTTCATTGTAAACCTTAAATTTTGCACTAATACATATCAATAAAATGGGGGGAAAATAAGCAAGATCAAGAAGACAGACATTCATTGAATTGCTAGGAAGGTTTTCAAACTCCTATAAAGAACCATGTGTCTAAACAAACAAACAAAAAAAAAACCCAGAATTGAATGAAGAAGACATAAAAATCTTGGGTAACCCCATTACACACAGAAATTGAAGCAGAATATAAGCTCTTTAACTACAAATAAAAGTCCAGGACCAGATGGGTTCATAGCAGGATTTTTTCAGTATTTCAGGGAAGAACTAACTCCAGTTCTTAATCAAACTGTTCCCTGAAGTTGAAAGAGAAGGAATATTACCAAAGTTATTTCTGGTGACTAGCATCACTGTAGTCCCAATACTAGACAAAGACTTAACCAGAAAGGAAAATTATAGACCAATATCATTAATGAATATAGAGGCAAAAATTCTTAAGATTCTGGCAGATAGAATTCCAACAAGTAATCAGAAAGATCATACACCATGATCAAATGGGCTTCATTCTCGGATGCAAGGCTGGTTCAACATATGTATATCAATCAGTGTAATGCACCACATCAACAAAAGCAAAAGCAAAAAACACATGATCATCTCAGTTGACACAGAAAAAGCCTTTGATAAAACTCAATACCTTTTCATGATAAAAACTTGAGAAAAATGTGTAAAGAAGGGCCTTATCTCAAACTCATAGAAGCCATATATGCAATACCTACCACAAATATCATAGTAAGTGGAGAAAAATAGCATTTCCTGTCAAATCAGGAACATGACAAGGCTGGCCATTCTCACCACTCTTATTCAACATAGACCTTGAAACACTTGCCATAGCAATCAGTCAGGAAAATGAAATAAAGGGAATTTGCGTCAGAAAGGAGGAAGTCAGAGTATCCTTATTTGCAGATGATACGGTTATCTACATAGAAGACCCCAAAAACTCCACTATGAAACTCTTGGAAATAATATATTCAGCCAAATCACAGACTACAAAAGCAGTACTAAAAAATCAGTGGTTTTTCTCTACACTGACAGCAATAGCTCTTTCACCGAGAAAGAGCTCAGAAGAAAAATCCCATTCTTAGTAGCCCAGCAAAAAATTAAATACCTAGGAGTATACCTAATCAAGGAAGTAAAGGGCCTATATAAAGGAAACCACATTACACTGAAGAAAAAATTTGTAGACAACATCAGAAAATGGAAAGACATCCCCTATTCTTGGATAGGCAGAATTAATATAGTCAAAGTGACTATACTGCCAAAACTGATATACGGATTCAATGCAGTTCCTATCAAAATACCAACAATTTTTTTCACAGATATTGAAAAAATAATCCTTAAATTCACATAGAACCAAAGGAGACCTAGGATAGCTGAGGCAATCTTGAGTAACAAGACTGAAGCAGGAGGCATTGCAATCCCAGATATCAAGTTATACTATAAAGCAATAGTTGTAAAAACAATATGGTACTGGCACAAAAACAGACCAGTGGAACAGAATTGAGGATTCAAAGACAAACTCAAAACCCTCAGCTACCTAATCTTTGATAAAGAGCCAAAAGCACACCCTGGAAAAAGAGTAGTCTCTTCAGCAAATGTTGCTGGGAAAATTGGACATTCACATGTAGGAAAATGAATATAGACACATGCCTTCCACCAAAATCAAAGTGGATCAAAAACCTAGATATTAAAACTGAAATACTGAATCTTCTGGAATACAAATTAGGCAGATATCTAAAAGACAGGTGTAGGCAAAGACTTTCTTGACAAGACACCAACAGCAAAAGCAATAGCCCCGTTACTAACAAATGGGATTATGTCAAATTAAAAAGTTTTTGCATAGCAAAGGAAATTATCAACAGTGTAAAAAGAGCACTGACAGACTGGAAAAAAATATTCACCACTAATATCTTGAATAGGAGGCTCATAACCAGAATATACAGGGAACTGAAGAAAAGGAAGCATCTCAAAATCAAAGACCCTATTGAAAAATGGGCAGAAGAGATGAATAGGCAGTTCGCAGATGAAGAAGTTCAAATGACCAATAAATACATGAAAAGATGTTCAACATCCTTAGCCATAGAGAAATACAAATCAAAACATCATTAAGATACCATCTAACTCCAGAGAGACTGGTATTTATCAAAAACACAAACAGCAGTCGTTGCTGGTGAGGCTATTGGGGAAAAGGAACCCTCCAGCACTGCTGGTGGGAATGTAAACTGGCATAACCACTATGGGAAGCAGTATGAAGTCTCTCAAAAGACTGGAAATAAATATCCCCTTTGATCCAACAATACCTCTTCTGGGAAGTTTCCCGAAAGAGTTAAAAACAACACATAACAGAGATACATGTATACCTATGTTCATAGCAGCACAACTAACAATAGCTAAAATGTGAAAGACACCCAGATACCATCAACAGACCAATGGATACATAAACTGGTATTTATACACAGTGGAATACTTCTTATCTATAAAGACAGGTAGGTTGGAGGCTTTTGTGTAAATGGAGGCAACTTGAGACCATCATGCTTAGTGAAGTGAGTCAGAAGCAGAAGTTGAGATACTGAATGGTTTCTCTGTTATGAGAAACCTGCATCACAGTTATTTCATAGAACTTAAGGTGGGGAGTTGTGGGTTCTGGATGGGAGGGGAAGAGGGTTGAAAAGAGAAGAGAAGGATTTGTAACTTTGCCATGATATGTATTTGCACAAAATACTCAAGATCAGTGTAAACTTTATGTTTTGCATTTATCAATACAATGGAGAAATATGAAAAAAATTAGACCCTCCGAAATAGAAGACCTGATCAAAAAATGGGTGACTGAAATGAATAGATATTTCCCAGAAACCTGAATGGCCAATAAATACATGGAAAAAAAAAAAGATCAGCATTTTTAACCATCAGAAATACAAATCAGAACACCACTGGGGTTCCATCTAACTCCAGTGAGGATGGCTAGTTTTAAAAACTTTTTAAAAAATCAAATGTTGGCAAGGTTGTGGAGAAAAAGGAGCACTCCTACATTGCCACTGGGACTGTAAACTGGTACAACTTCAACACAGTATGGAGATTCCTTCAAAAATTGAAAATAGATACCCCATTTGACCCAGCTATACATTCTTGGATATCTTCCCAAAAGAGGTAAAGTCATCATATAAGAGTGAAACGTGCTTATCCCTGTTTATAGCAGCATTATATTAGCCAAGTTGTGAAAGAAGCCATATGTCCAGCAACAGATGAATGGATAAAGAAGTTGTGTTGTATTTACACAGTGGAGTACCTACTGTGGCATAAAAAAAAGATAAATTTGAGTCATTTATAGAAAAATGGGATCACCCTGAGACCATTATTATGCTTAGCAAAATTAATCAGATGCAGAAGGTTAAGTATTGAATGGTTTCTCTAGTATGAGAAAAACAAACCATAAAAGGAATAAGAGAGATGGAAGAAAGTAAGAAGATAGACTTTGTGGAGAGGGAAAGGGAATGTGAGGAGGGGAGTTGAGGGATGAGAAAGGGAAGAGATGTGATAATGTAAATGTTTAAAAGTTAAAAATAATACTGCCTGATTTCTCTAATATGAGAAATCCAGAGTATAAATAAATAAGAATCTAATGAGTGAAATGTTGGGATGAGCGAGTGGGTAGAAGGCAAGAAGGGCTGTTCTCTTATTTCTGATGAGAAAAGTAGAGCTGAAGCTGGGACTTGAGTTTCATTGAATAAATACCAAACCTTGTTTAAGATACTAATTTCAGTGACATTTTAAATGATAATGGGTTTTTTTTTTTTTTTTTTTGCATATGCCTAGATACCAGAAGGTAAAGTTACACCCTGGAACATAACAGTTTCTGACTTCTGATTTCTAGGTTGGTAGTTCTTAGGACCTTCTTTGCTCTTAAAGATTATTGAGGATCCCAAAGAGCTTTTGCTTTATATAGATACATCTGTCAGTATTTACTATAATAGTAATGATAGTAAAGGAAACTGAGAAATTTAAAGGTATTAATCTACTTATATTAATAAACTCAAAATAATATAAGTAAAGTCACTTTCTTTCCCCATCTTTCTATCCCCTGGCCTTTTTATGTTTTTTCTTTTTTTGTCGTGTGGTCTCACTGTGGTTATCCAGACTGTTCTTAAACTCATGGGCTCAGGCTTTCCTTCTGTCTCAGCCTTCTGAGTAACTGACAGTATAGTTGCGTGCCACTGTGCCTGGCCACTTTTTTCTTAATCAATAATTGACGTTTTTTAATAATTGTTTTTATAAGATTTTTTAGCTTGAGAAATTATTTTTTACATTTACAAATGTTGTTAATGCTTGTCTAACTTAGAAGAAAACTGGATTCACTTGTTTGCTTCTGTATTTAGTCTGCTGCTATAAATTGTTTTATTTGAAAAAACTCCGTTCATCCTCATGTAGATGTATAGTTGGAAAAAGTAGTAGATCAATAGCTTTTTTCTTACATTATGGACTTTTTTCATACTTTTTTCATTAAACAAAGCTGAACAAGTTATAGTTACTCAGGAATCTAAGAATTGAAGTTTTTGTTGATTTTTGAGATGATCATCAAAACCCCCAAAAGTTTGTATGTTTTATAGCAATTCTTAGAGCATTGGTATTAGACTTGGAAGGCTTTTAATTTGTGAGGGAGTTGAGATGAGGTAGTATTATTAATCTCTTTAGAAAATAGGGGTGGTTCAGCTGTGTTTCTGAGGTTCACAGAGGCTTCCTGTATGGGAAACAGTTGTTATTGCTAAAGTACATAATAAACAAATCTAGTCATCCTCCAGAATTCTCTTTCCTGTTAGGAAGTCACCCACTTAACATGTTTGGCCCAGGAGAAACAAAACAAGCAGTCGTAGCAGGATCAAAAGGCCATCATTTTTGAAAGAGAGAATTTTAAGGAAGGAAAAGGATAATAGTGGTAGAACCTGTTAGTAGGATAGAAATACAGAGACCCTGTGATATTTAATAATCAGACTTTGAGGGAAAATAAATTACTCTGTCAAAGAGTAAAAGTAAAAGTAAAAGTAAAAGTCCTATAGACTTTTATAAATGGTAGCTAAGAAGGAGTGTTCACTTAACCTATAAACTATTATCTTAATTTAAATTGACAGGTTTTTTTCATGGGAAAATGATGGGAACTCCATTAAATAGTGATGGTATTCCTTTTGTCAGCCTGTAGGTATACTGTTAGAGCCGTGCAGCGACCATGGTGATAATGAAGATGGCTGTCTTGAAAGGTAGGCATTTTTCTTGTTGCTAGTAAAATTGAAACTCTTCACAGATTTTGGGGTAAAATTTTTAGGTAAATCTAGCCATTTTGGTAATTAAAAAATTTCAGACTTCTTTTAATGGTGGGCATAGGTGTCTTAGGTATCCACAAATACTCAGAGTTGCACAGCTTCACACAGACATTAGTTATAATTTGGAAGCCATTCAGATAAAAGAACATAACCTAAAACAGTGAGGTAGCACAGGGCTGTAATCCCAGCACAATGAGAATCTGAGGCAAGAGGTTTACAAGTTCGAGCCCAGCCTGGAAAACTTAATGAGTTAGTGAAACCGTGTCTCAAGATAAAAATTCTAAAAAAGTGCCAAAGGTATAGCTCAGTGTGATCCTCAATACCATAATAATGTATTTGCTTCAACAGATAGGTACAGGATATTTCTCTCCCTCTTTGAACCCATCATTGGGTCTCTTAGTAACAACCTTACACCGTTACTCACCTTTTTGGCCAGCTGTAATAGATGGGGGTGGGGGGGTGATACATGAGGCAATGAGAATTCAACCACATTGAGAGATGGAGAGTCTCAGTGGTTAGAATCCTTTAGAGTAGAAGTTTCCTATAGGGCTGTAAGTAATTGAGTAGGATTTGGGTCTTTTCTTTTTATGGTATCTTTTAAAAATTTTTCATACTACAGATTGAACTCAGAGCCTTCACACTAAACTATATTCCTTAGCCCTTTTTTATTTTACATTTTGAAAGAAGGTCTTGATAAGTCATCTAGGCTGGGCTAAAAACTTGTGATCCTCCTACCTTAGTCCTCCTCAGGTTGCTGGGATTATATGCATGCACCATCATACCCAGCACATCATTCTTTTCTTTTGGGGGGGAGGGGAGACAGGGTCTCACTCTGTGGTCCAGGCTGGTCCTGAACTCACTTCGGAACCCAGGCTGCCCTTGGACTCACAGCAGTCCTCCTGTCTCGGCCTCCCGAATGCTGGGATTACAGGCGTGCACTACCACACCCAGCTTATGTGGTGCTGGGGAATTGAACTAGGGTACTGAGCGCTTGCCAGGCAAGCACTTCAACTGCTGAGCCATTCCTCCAGCCCTCATTCTTTAAGATGTTATCAAGAAATGTGTTACAACTTTCTTGAGAAAGACGGTTGATGATTATGAAAACACATCAGTAATTGCAAACTCAGTTGTTAATGGAATTCCAAAACAGCGTTACCAAAGTGCTGATAGCCTGTTACCCAGAATAAATTTGTTAATGCCATTGTCTCTTGTGATTATGAATAGGAAACCTGTTGTCTAAGGGTAAGTAAGTTCTTTGGAGCCATGTTTCTGGAGCGTCCCCATACTCTGAAGGTCCACAGATTTCCTGCTTACGGCAGTTCCTTGTGCTTCCTTTCAGGAGGCAGAACTGATCCTCTTCCAGCCCAGGGAGTTTTGGAGCTATGGGCTGAAGATATAAGATAAACAGCATTAACAGGCATCCCCAGAATGATGACATCTGGATTTGGTAGAACAATAAGGATCCATTTAGTGAGGACTCAATCTTTTTGGAAAAAAACAAAAAACAAACAAAAAAAAACTCTTTCCTCTTCAACTTGTGTATAGGTTAGCAAACTTGTTTTTAGATCCAAAGAGTACCTTGGTTAGGTGAATTACATTTGCATGTTTTATACTCATGTTTCTCAGATTTCAATAATTGGGTCTTTTAGTCTGCTGGAGTTGAATCTCCTCTCCTTATCCAGCCCTTTACTCCCACATTAAACAGAGGAATGGCCTTGAGTTTGTCAGGGAACTTAGTTCGTTTCCCATGCTTAACAAAAATTAGGTAACTATGCATATTTGATGACTTGCCCTGTATAGATCAAGGCCTATCTTACATTATATATATTCTTACTGCAGCCAGTTATCAGAGGCACTTGGATTTGTTGTAAATTACTGCAGATGTCTTTGAGAAAAAGAATTTCCCACAGTAGGCATATTGATAACCTACTAAATAATAGCCAGCTCTCTGTTGACTGGTTAAGTAGACATCATTTGTGACAGCTTCTTGTAACAGATTTTCTTACACAGTTTTTTCTGGTGAAATAAAGTGAACTGAAGTTTTTAAACATTTCTTATTTGACGTCACCATTATATTTTAAGAACAGTTTTTAAAGTAGTAACCTTCTTTGATTATAGTTATATCTTGTGATAGGACATAGATTTAAGGTAAAAAACAGGTATATTTTTAAAAATATTTAAAAGAAAAAAGTAGGGATAATAAAGGGTTTTTTAAATCAAATACTTTAAAAATCTTTTTTCATTGTGTATTAATTTTTAGTTTCTATTTGTTGTAGATTTTTGATTTTGCTTTTTTAAAGGGTTTTCCTTTTGGGGGTGGTTTTATTTTTGGAGGGGATAGTTAAGTTCGGTGTTTTTCTAAATCTGAAGTGATTCTGTGGATCTTTTTAGTATTGTGTGATTTTTTCAGATATAGGGCTCCAAAGAATGGACATAAGCCCAGTTGTTTTTTTTCTGCCTATATTTTAAATACTAATTATATTGGGGAAGAAAGGAATCTAGGTAAGAAGTATATAATAGTTAATAGCCTTTTATTTTTAACAAACTAATAACTGTACTTGTATTTTTAGGAAAGAATATTTGGTATTTGACAGTGATAAATTGTCACGTTTGGTTCTGGTAAGAACTGTTTTTATCTTATGGTTCTTAAAAAATTGCGTAATTTTAATGTATCAGTATTACAGCTTGCCTTTAACTATTGCATTGGATAGGTTTAAGCTGTAAATTGAAATATTCGTATTCAGTGTTTTATAGCTAAGAGCAACTTCGTCACTTTTGATTACAAGATTCTTGGTAATGAAAATGATTTCCTAAATTTGAGATTCAACCTTTATCTCTCAATAAGACATACTATAAAGATACAAGTTTATATTTGAAAATAGTTTGGATAGTAGGAGTAGAAGAGTAGTAGGCTGTTTTCTTTGTTACTTTCTGGGTGCTGGGACAAAATACTGATATGCACAACTTACGGGAGGAAAGATTTATTTAGCTCACAGTATTAGAATGTCTTCCCCAGTCTGTTCACGGGTAGCCAGCACAGGTGGAAAGCACATGGCGGAGACTAGAGAGCTGCTCAAGGCACTTCAGGCAGAAAGCCAAGTGCATGAAGAACAAGTCAATGTCTGGAGACTCAGGCAAGGACAGAGCTTTCCCAGGAAGAAGCTGCAACAATGTTTCTTCTTCTTTCTTATTAAGTTGTCAGTTGCCACCCCCCTCCCTTCACACACACCCCATGCTGAGTACCCCTCCCTCACTTCTGGTGGACAAGTCAGTAATGTAAACCTGGAAGCTCTGCTCTGGATACTCCCCAGTTGACACAACTCCCTCCAGGTCAAGCCCTAAACATTTGCCCTTTCCAGCCAGGCCCTACCTCCCAGCAGCACAGGGTTCCGCTGTAATCCTACTATATCTAGATACATGAGGCATTTGGGGGCCGCTCCTGATCCAAACCATAGCAGCTATATAGGCACAGCAGACAAATGAAGATTGCACAAGGGCCAGGGATGGTGACTCATGTCTGTAATCAACTACTTTTGGTTAGGGATTTATGGCAGTGATAGTGCTTGCCTAGTATAGTATAATGAGGCCTTAGGTTCAATTCCAATACCATACCACCAAAATAAATAAATAAATAAATAAATAAATAAAAGAATAGTCTCGTTTTTAAGCTGGATGTGGGGTGTAAAAAGCTTCATGATTGTGAAATGTATTTTTTATTTTAAAACATAGGATTCTAGTAGCAAGATATGTGACTTGAATGCCAACACTGAATCGGAAGTGCCGGGATGTCAAAGTGTTGGTGTTCAAGGGGAAGCAGCATGTGTCCAAATTCCACATTTAGATCTGAAGAATATTTCTGATGGTGATAAATGGGAAGGTAATTTTGCCACACACACTATTTTCCTGATACTCTTATTTATAATTGAAGTTACCCTAAGGAGTAATGAAAACACTGCTCTTTTCTGGGCATCTTACTTATTTTAATCTTTTGTTTTCTCTTTCATATAAAATGAGTGAACGAGTGAGTGTTTTTACTTAATGACACTAATGAAATTATGAGGCAGCTGTCCTGTAATAGGTAGAACTTCTCTGTCTAATCCACTAGCCTGGAAAATGATTGGTAAAATTGACTAGAAAAGTAAAATTACCCTGGATAGGCTTTTATTTATTGGTAAGCCAGATGCTATAGCCTAGACTTTGAAAGTTCAGTTTGTTAGAGCTTTAGGATCTTATCAGTTTAAACAGAGAGCATAAAATGTAATGGTACCTTTTTTCTTAATCATCAGTAATACTTAAAAAAGATCAAGGGTACCTGTAAGCAAATGTACCATATCTCTGTCTCTGTATTAGGTGAAAATGTGATAGACCCCAACACCTTGTGCAGAGGAGATAAGTTTATAGCTATCTAGCAAGGTAGCAACATGGGGTATGCATTTTTTAAAACTCAGCAAATGTGCTTCTTTGCATTTCATTGTACATGACAAAGTTTTATTTTTATATTAAAGAGTCTAAAACTAAAAAACTGAACAACAGTGACTTAGATGCTGATGGGGAAACATACTGGTCCCTCTAGTTTATTTTGAAATCCATGAGAAATATATCGTAGTTAATGAGGTGAATAAATGTTAATAAAACAAGTGTGGTAAAATGTTAATTGTGCAATCTGTGAAATTGGTATATGGTTATCCACTGTAAAATTTTTTAAACTTAGATTTTTTATATATATAGCCTCTTAATTTGGACCCAAGAGTTTCTAGATCGTATTCCTCAGTAAAAAGTACAGCTGAGGAATCTTAAGCCAAGTTACATATATGTTCATTGTATGAAAATCCCTGTGTTATCTCACCTTTGGCAAGTTACCTGATGATGTGTTGTGGCATTAACAAGAGAAATTACAATGACAACGCCCTGGGCATTTTTTAGAAAGATTTACAAAATCATAATTGGGATGAGGGAGAATGAAAAGAGAATGAGAATGTGTTAAGGTGTAGGTAGTTTTTAAAGCTCCAACCAAGTCAAGTTAATACCAATTTTTATTGCTGTCCTCTTCTCTCTTTTTTTTTTTCCCCCAATCTAGGTGTTTGGCATGTCCACCGGCATAGGGCATAGTATGTCTTAATGTCTTAATGAATTAGGAGCTTTTCTTTTGTTTTTTTTTTCCTTCCTTCTTTTCTTTCTTTCTTTCTTTCTTTCTTTCTTTCTTTCTTTCTTTCTTTCTTTGGCAAAGCCTCACTAAATTACCCAGGCTGACCTAGAACATGAAATTCTGCCTCAAGCTCCCTATTAGCCAGAATTACAGATGTGTACCACCGTGCCCAACTAGGGAGTTGTCTTATTTGTTTTATTCTGTGTTATTCAAGACTTGGGATTTACAAAGAACCTCTCCATAGTTAATGGACATGTTAACATACAAGTGCCAGTGAAGGTCATATGTCCTTTTTAGATATCTTCTGAGGCATAGTCATTAAAGGGGCAATTGTTAATAGAATATCTCTTAGAGATCTGATAGGAAAAGTGTCCCTAAAAGATGAAGCAGAGCAGGTACGCTGCTAAAGCAGTTTTGCTATTTACTCGTTGAAGATGCAGATAAATAATCATTTATGATCTTTGGCCTGGGGGTCTGGTCATAAGTTTTCAGCATAGAAGAGCGGTTTTCTATTGTCTGAGGAGATTGGGCAGTTTCTGTCTAGCTTCAGCTTTCTGGAGCTTCCCCGAGGGAGAGCTTGATGCTGCTAGGCTTTATTTATTTATTGTCAGAATGTAACCCCTGTAGTGAAGGTGAAGGAGGCTATCTGTGCACTACTGAAATCTGATTGTCAGTGCCTGAGCTGCTCTCTTATCAAGCTGGCTCAGTACATGCTAAGTTTATGTGGGTCTTCTGCTGGATTTTCCAGGAGTAGGGCTCAGTGACCTTTAGAAAGCTAATGGTAGACAATAGAGTATATCTCCCAACTATGAACTATTTATATGCTTGGGAGAATGCTATTAGTAGTCTATGTTATTACTATTTACGACTTTGCCTTCAATATGAATATAGGTTTTTCTACAATTAGGTGTTAGGATAGTCTTAAGTTTTAAATGTCTTTTAACAAAATTCATTTCATTACTAAGGATTCAACCTAGGTCCTTCACACTGAACTATATACTCAGTCAATTGTTTTATTTTTTTACCTTAAGACAGGGTCTCCTTCAGTTTTTTAAGTTGCCCACGCTGAACTTGAACTCCTCTTGCCTTGGCTTCCCAGAATGTAGGCATTGAGGCATGCACCAGCACACGTGGCTGAGAGACATGTTTTGTTCCATGTGACTCCAGGTAGAGAAGTAGAGATCACTCCAAATCAAGGTTTACCTCACTAATTCCTGCTGTGATTTTTGATTTTTGTTTTCTTAAAAGTGCGGTCAGCAGAACACCGTTAACAAGCAGGGAGCACATGACTGCCACCAGTAAAAATTTGTAGCTACTGTTCAGAATATCTTGATTTTCAGTGAAAGTGGAAATAATCTTTTCTTCAAAGTCTCTCCTTTTAACTGTGGAATGATACATAGAAGTAGTGGCCTTTCAGACTGTAAACCAAGGGAGTATTTTTTTCCTGTCATATCAGTTATCATACTAAAAAGATTCAGGTAGTAAATGGTTGAGAGTTTCCATTTCTTCAGCTTTGTGTTTGAGTTTTAATAAAACAACACTCCTTTTATTTTTTTAATTGCCTTGCTTGCTGAAATGGAAATGTATGTTTGTGTTTGCTAAGGTTTGATTAGTAGTAATTTCCTTGAATAGTTATTAAGCAGAATGCCTAACTGGTTCTAGGGAAATGTTTTGGTATCTTTGGCTTTGTGTTATATGTATGGTTTGTTATGACTGTGCTGTGTGTTCACTTTAGTATTTTTTGCCATTTTTTTCCATTTTATTAGCGTCATGCCCTATCACTTTTCCCCTCATTGATTTCCAAACAATGCATCTGCAGAGAGATGGGGAGGGTAAGTATGGTTTGTCATAGTTTAGTTTTCTTACCTTTTTATGGTTCACTTGGTCTTTTTATTAGCCCTTCTCCTGTTGTCCCCAAATCTTAGGAGTACTGTTCTGGGTTAACAATGATACCGCGCGCGCCCCCCCCCCCAAAAAAAAAAAAACTGGTTTAGTTATTTTCTTCTTTTAAAACAGGAGTTTTCTCATAAAATATTCTTTATCAGTTACTTATTTGCTGGGACACAGGTATAAGGGTTGCATTACAGTCACTATTTTTGGTTATTGTGGGATTGCACGCTTATTCCTTTTAGTTATGAGATTGATCTGGGGTTTAAAAACAAATTTTATTATTACCTTGGATTAGAAAAAAGGGAATGCTCTATTTAAATAGCTAATTCATAGGGTTAAGCCAGATTAATAGGCAGCAATCTTAACTGCTGTGCAAAGAAAAACAAAACAGCACTTTGGAATTTTGACACTGTCAAGCCATCTTTCCTTTCTTTTTTGCTGTTATTAATAGCTGTAGCATCAAGGTTTTAAATTTTAGTTTTAAATAAAACTAATGTCCCAAGAGGGAAGTGATTTAAAGAGCCAAGTAAAAGAGAGGTGATAGGAAGTGGGGAAGTAGACTTTGGGAAAGAGAATATGATCTGGGAATGAAGAATGATGGGAGAGAGAGAGAAAAAGGGGGAGCAAAATATATATACACCAACTCCCCAAGTGAAATGTAATTATTATGTACTACAAACATACACTAATGAAAATAATGATTATGGAAAAAGGTCTGTACAATGTGATTTTTGTGACTAAATTTTTTGTCGTTATTATATAAGTAATAAAACTAATGTTAGATGGGAAAATTTTGGTTTTGATTTTTTTTCCCTCCTGTCCTGTACTCTGGTTATACTTCATTTTATATTTGGAGTATACTTGTGAATTGTGTGTATGACCTATGTATGTTCTGTATGCGGAAAGATATCAGCTGTATTAGTGTGCTTTCATTTGAGAGCATACAGGGTAACTCCCAATAAAACAAATGTGCTTAAGAGGGATTAGTGCTATTAATTTTGTCTCAATAATACTGTTGTGGGTGTTTTAGTATTAAAATATATGTTACATATGGGAATTTCATACTTAAGGATAACCACCACAGTGTAATGTCTAGGGTCAGATGCTGACAGATGAGTTAGCTCCTCCTTTGGAAGTGTTAGCATTCTTACGGAGTGGGAGCTCATATTTTTGTCTTGTGTAGCAAGAACTCACTACATGGGGAAGAGCTTCCACATTTTATTTCCTGTAACAACTTGATAGAAAAAATTTATTCACCTGGTAGCGTTTGACTTTTAATTTAATTTAAATTTCTAAGTAAGAAATGTTCAGTATTCACTCTTTCTAAGTACCTTACTCTAGTAGAAAATTATTTTTCTATTTGACATCTTTAAAATATTTTTAGAATTAATAAAATAATGCCCTAGAATTAGATTTTAAAGAGCTTGACAGTGTCCTTTGACACTGGGTTGAGGAATTTAAGTTATCCCCTTAAATGAAAATCGAACTCTGATCTAAAAAAGGAAGTTTTGATAATTTTTAACTATAGTAGGTATTATAAAGATCCTAATATCTCTTACTTTATTTATTTTTAATGTGATAAATATATGAGCCCCTACCTAATAAGATTTTTGTGACTGTTCTTTCATATAGAATCAAGAGACCTATAGTACTATTCTTTGTGTTTGTTTTACAGAGCCATTTCCTGCCTTCAAGTCTTGGCAGGAAGACTCTGAGTCTGGAGAAGCTCAGCTGTCTCCACAAGCTGGAAGAATGAATCATCATCCCTTAGAAGAGGACTGTTCTCCAATATTGTCACACCGCAGCTTAGATTTTGGGCAAAGTCAGCGTTTCCTACATGATCCAGAAATGTTGGATTCCTCATCTAAAGCACTTTCTTTTACTAGGTATATGATTTTTATATGCTTACAAGAGACAGGCCTTCTAATAAATTTAGTCTTCCAGACCCATAGTTCAGTACTTCTGCTGGGCACAGTGGTACACACCTATAATTTTAACACTTGGGAAGCTGAGACGAAAGTTCTGCCATGAGTTCAAGGCCAGCCTGGGCTACAGAATGAATTCAGGACCAGCCTTGGCTACAGAGAAAACCTTTGGGGGTGGAAGGCACCTATTTCCTGAAGCATATATTTTTGTAATTTTTCAGTTCTGCTATTTATTAAAGTACTGAGTTCACTGAAGTGTGTGTAATGCTTGGAGTTTGCTCTCAGACACTTCTCTGTGATGTGTCCATTTATTGATTCATCACTGAAGTACAGGACTCTGAAAGAGAAGCAGGTGAATTGGCTGATTCCTGGTGTTTTTTAAAACTTAAAATAGATACTGAATTTTTAAAAAAATCTTTTTAATTTATCACTTAAAACATCTCTGAGTTGTCTTTTTTCTGCCTTTGTCCATACAACTTTTAAAAGGTACTAAACTTTTCATTACCACTTTTGTTAGTTACTTTTGTAGTCTCTAACACTTAATTTTTTATGTTATTTGCTAGTTGTCCTTCATTGTTAGGAACCTCACTTTGGAGATGCACTTACTTACTGGTGATTATGTTACGTCAAGACAGACAGAGATGCTGGTATCAGTACTTGAAAGTTTAACACATTGTTGGCCTGTCATTTTAATTCAGGATTCGGAGATCGTCTTTTAGTGTAAAAGATGAAAAAAGAGAAGACAGAACACCTTATCAGTTGGTCAAAAAACTTCAGAAAAAAATCAGACAATTTGAGGAACAGTTTGAAAGGGAAAGGAATAGCAAGGTAAGCTTGTAACACTACAGATTATGCTATATGTAATATTAGAACTAGGAGGAAGGACTTGGAAGACCATTAGTTCAGCTCTTTCCTGAGAGAAATAACAAATCTGAGATGCCCAAAGAAAGAGTGATTGCATAGCTCTGAAAGTAAATGGGTCCTTGGCCTCTTGATTTTTAGGCCAGTATTCTTGCCATTGTACCATTGGTAGGATAGCTCTTAGAATTTTTTTAAAGCAATTTTCTTTGGATTTGATAAATCCTGTTACTGTTATTTCTATGCCGTGTTCAAAGTGAATAGGGGAGAAGTAATGGGGGTCATATATGAAGGAGAGAAAAAGTGAGTATTCTAATAATTTTAACATTGAAGTATTTAAAATGTAGAGTCCTACACTTGGAGCCAAAAGATTCATGTTCAGATCTACCTCTTTCTTACCTGAACCAGCTCTAAGGGAGCATTTAGTTAATAATATTTTACCCTTTCTAAATAAAATAAGATGAGGATTGGATGAAACTTCTGCTGTAGGAAACATAAAATACTATCTGGGCATAAGTTAACCATTGCTTACCACAGAAATGTCATGTATTGTGTTCCATAATTTTTCAGCCCTCGTATAGTGATATTGCAGCCAATCCAAAAGTATTAAAATGGATGACAGAGCTTACCAAACTACGGAAACAAATTAAAGGTATAAGATTACTATTTTGTAATATATTTTCATTTTTAAAATGTTCTTTTGGGGGCTTGGGGGAAAAATAAAGTTTTCTTTTGCTCTTTTATTAAAGGTCAGCAGTGCCTGCTAAGAAATGGGAAATTTGTAGTACTGTTATACTCCTTCGAATATCTTTCCTTTGTATTTATTCGTATTCATTAAAAGGCACCCTATATTCAGATAGATTCTATGTTTATAGTTAAATTGATAGTAAAAAGTTATCTGAAATATCTACCACATATTAAGCATAATTGGGTTTTGGCAGTTATTTCAATTTTTGTGGGTATTTTATCTAAAACTAAGATTGTTCAGGGGCTGAGAGTCTTACTCAGTGATAGAATGCGTGTCTAGCTTGTGTGAGACCCTGGGTTCAGTCTCCAGTGTCACAGGGCTGAAGAATTTATAGTCAAAATAAATTGACACTGCAAAGACTGCATTGTAAATCTTGATTCATAAACTAGATGTTGAATTTCTGGTTATCAGCCCAGTGAAGCAGTTTTTAAACTAATGTCCATTGGTGTGTAGTGAATATGTGTTTTGATAATAATTAATACTTTAAACAATCACCTCTGCGTAGTACGCATTTATAATCTGAGCCATCTCTTATTCATTCATTTGAATTTATTCAGTAGAATTTTTAGTATCTTTTTAGTACAATTGCTTGTACACTGTCCCTACTATCATAGAGTTTATGTTCTTTTGGTTGAGATAATTTCTCTTAACTTTTTTAAGAAGATTGTTTCCCCCTATGATTCTATTAGACATTTGCTTACTTCAGTGCCAGTTTTTAGCCATCAGTTATTATTGACTAGAATTAGCCTCATAATTACCCATTTATTTCCACTCTCAACTGTATTGACTATCCTCTGTGGAACAACTAGGATTATTAAGAATCATGTTATTCTCTTGTTAAAGTTTGTCAGTAGGCTTCCATTTTCACTTTCCAAACTTTTTACCATGGCTTTGCCTTGCACTGTCTGCCCTTACTTTCACCTCTCATTTTCTTTTCCTCAAACATACAAAGCTTTCTAGAGTTTCACATGAGCTGTTGCCTTAACTGGAGATGAGTTTTCCCCCTCCCCAATCTAATATGCTCATTTAACCCCTTAACATTCCACATATAATTAAAAAGACATGGCTGGAGGAATGGCTCAGCAGTTAAAGCACGTGCCTAGCAAATGCTAAGTACTTGAGTTTAATTCCCCAGCACCATATAATCTGGGCGTGATGGTGCACCTCTGTAATCTCAGCACTTGGGAGGCTGAGGCAGGAGGATTGCCTTGAGTCCAAGGGCAGCCTGAACTCCGTAGTGAGTTCCGGACCAGCCTGGGCTACAGAGTGAGACTCTGTCTCTAAATAAATAAACTAATGAATACCTTTTTTAAAAAATAATAATGGGAAAACACCAAATTCAGAAAGGTCACCTTTTTTAGGCCATCTAGTGAAGTTGCTTTCTGCAAAGTACGCTGCTTTTTGCCCTGTGACTCCATTCTGTTAAATCCTTAAAGCACTTAACATTCTTTGAAATTATCTTATTTACTACTCTGATTATTTGATTATGTTTTTCCTTCTCCAAATAAATGTTCCATTAGAACAAGGACAGATGTTCGTTTTGTTTACTGCTGTGTTCTCAATGCTCTTCACAGTGTCTTTCCATGTAGTAAAGTTACTGTGATTACTGATGGAAAGAATGAGTAGCTCTCTTGCCATATATAATTGAAGTGTTTTACATGACTTTACCTTTCTGAGCCTGTGAAATATTAATGTATGCTTGCTGAAGCCATTATTCTTTAATGTGTCTTCTTTCTGGAATGTAGATGCAAAACACAAAAGCTCTGATGGAGAGTTTGTACCTCAGACACGTCCACGTAGTAACACTCTTCCAAAAAGTTTTGGCTCGTCTCTAGACCATGAAGATGAAGCAAATGAGGATGAATCCAGAGTCATTCAAAAGGAGAAGAAACCATCTAAGGAAGCAACCCTAGAATTTATTCTGAAAAGACTGAAAGAAAAACGTGTGGAGAGATGTCTTCCAGAAGATATCAAGGTAATACTGAACGAAGATTTTTACTAATGTTAGCCTTTAGAATCCCTGAAACAGAGTAACAGCATGATAATGTCTAGGTAGTGTGACTGATCTGCCTGCCCCTTTAATATTAGCCACGGAAATGTGCTTTTCTTAGTATGCCAGGTGTACGTGTACCAGTTCTTTCAAGAATTGAGTCATAATAATAAAACTAAAAAGCTAGTAGATCACTTGGTTCTTTTACATTGGAGGCAGTTGGCAAGATGGGTGTGTAAAGAGCTTTAAATGGACCTGAGTTTAAATCTGGTAGCTCTAAATACTAAGCTCTTAACTTAGGCCAGACATTGGCAGATTATATTGTATACATTCTGCCACAAGGCCTTTCAACAACCCTATGATATATATAAATGTGATTGTGTCCATTAAAAAAAAAGAACCTGACTTGATTCCTTATGAGGATTAAATGAAATGGAGTAGGGCTGGAGGACTAGCACAGCAGTTAAAGTACTTACCTTACAAATCCAAGGTCCTGGGTTCAGTTCTCCAGCACCACATAAGCTAGGTATGGTGGCATAGCCCATAATTCCAGCACTTGGGAGGCTGACACAGGACAGGTCAGCGTGAGCTAAATAGTGAGTTCAGGATCAGCCTGGACTACAGAGGGAGACTCTATCTCAAAAAATAAAAAAAGAAAAAGAAGAGAAACAGTGTATATGTGTTGGCTGGGAATTAAACAGGGTCCTTGGCACACTGGGCAAGTGGTATACCAATGAGCTACACCTCCAATTCAGTGAATTAAATTTTTTGAAGAATTGTTACTTGGTAAAGCTTATGCTGGAAGCAGTGGCAATCAAAGCACGTAGCAACCCAAAACATGTATCAGATGAGATTTGCTAGAGGAGCAGAGAGTGAATAATTTCAGGTGTATGTTTGACCAGGTAATAGTGAGCTCTTATATTTTCTTATCTTGACAATTCTAGAAAATGACAAAAGATCATTTGATAGAAGAGAAAACTTCTCTCCAAAAGAGTCTTCTTTACTATGAAAGTCAACATGGAAGGCCGGTAATGTCTCTCTTGATAAAAAGATTTGATTTTTCTATTTTGCAAAAGAGCATGAAACACTTTTGTGATCTACATTCTTCAGATCTGTTTTATAGACCATTGTTTCCTGCAATAAGGAAATAATCTCCTGATTATATATAAAATTTTAAATCAGGGGTGTCATATTACTTAATATTAGGTGTTTGATGATAGATGACTTCCTTTTTTTTTTGGCTGCAGGTGACCAGGGAAGAAAGGCACATTGTTAAACCTCTCTATGATAGATACAGGCTTGTAAAACAGATGCTGACAAGAGCTAACATCACTCCTGTCCTTGTAAGTAAAAGGAGCAAATATTTTCTCTGGTTCATTTTACCAAGATGTAGTTCCTTCTAACTCTAGTTTTATTTTTGTGGTATGTTGCTGAAATACACGGCCAAGGTAGAAAGCATTGTCATTGTATGTCGCGATCACTAAGTAGGATACTAGCAAGTCCCTACGACTATTTTCCAGTCACTCTGGTAAACATTTTTATGTGTGCTTGTGCTGTTAAACCCTACAAGTAAAATCACAAGAGATAAAAAATGATAGTCTCTTTTCCCACATGTTGAAACTGAGGTTCAGGTACAGATGTGCCCAGTAACTTACTTTGTAAGTGGCAGAAGTAGACTGCAAAGATTTGCTTTTCGACTTTTGCCTAGTTTCTTTGTATTTCAGTTCATGTCTTCAAAAATGCATGAGTTTTGTTATGGTCATAATGCTGTGGATGTTCATCTGATGGCATTAAAATACACATTTAGAACTTCATGCTAAGTGAACGAAGCCAGTCACAAAAGGCCATGCAGTATTTTATGAGATATTAAGAATAAGGTCATCTTTTTCAATAGGAAAAAATCTATTAATAATGTTTATTCTTGTATATATTCTTACTTCAATTTTTTTTTGAGATAGGGTCTCAGATGTATTGCCCAGGCTGGTTTTGGACTCATACACTTCAGTCCCCGAGTGGTTGGGAATACTGACGTGTTCCACCATGCAGGCTTTTTGTACATTTTTAAAAGAAAAATGAAAATTATCATGCATAAATAAAATGAAGTGCTATTCCTACAATAGTCATTCGACAGTAAGACTGGATAGATTCAGGCTCAAACAGAAAATAGAGTATAGTTATTTCTGTTATTTCCTAGAAGTTAATTTAGTGGAGCTTATGAATACTAGTTTTCCCACCTACCCTCTCACCAGCAAGCTCCCGTCCCCTTTTCTCTGTGTAAGATCTTTCTCCTTTTTTCCTACCATCACTTTTATTTTGCTCTTTTACTTACTTGTAATAACTTTGGGTTTCTCACTAGAACCGTGGTCCCCAACCTTTTTGACACCAAGGACTAGTTTAGTTGAAGAATATTCTCGAAATAATGGGGTTACTGGAGGACACCTTTGAGATGACAGACACCAGAAAATGGGATCAGGGAGCAAAGCTCTACCTCCTGTCAGATCAGCAGCGACATTAGAATCTTATCGGGTAGCACTAATAGGAGGTGGAACTTCACTCTCTGTCCACCCCCTGCACGCTCCTCTTCTGTCCTATGGCCCAGTTTTTCCTAGGCCACAGACCGATCCCAGTTGAGGGATTGGGAACCCCTGTAGAGAAAGAAACCATGTGATATTTAACCTTCTGTATCTAATTCATTTTGCTAAACATGATGGTCTCATGGTACTGTGAATGGGAGTGTTTTTCTGATTTCAGAGTGAGTTCCTTATTGGCATATAGGATTGCTGTTAATTTTTGTGTATTGACTTTGTATCTTGCCAGTTTTTGGAAATTGTTGGTTCTGAGAGTCTTCTGGTGGGTTTTTGGAGTCCTCTATATAAAGAAATGGATAACTGCCTAGTCTCTTATATAAGATAAGAATTATTGTGGCTAGGATTTGGAATGTTCCCCAAAAGTCTCATGCGTTTGAATGTTAAGGATTATCTGTGGAACCATGTGCTGTTGGAAGATGGGATCCTGCACTGGAGAGATGGATTATAGGGGTATGGTGGAAGGAAGGCATGTGGCAGATTATAGATTATGGGTGTGTTGTGGGGGCTTAAACCCAGAAGGGGCAGATCACTGGGATGGGACCTGGGAGGATATATGCTACTTTCTTCTGGGACTTGACTTGGTTCCTGTTTGCTGTATTGTGAGGAGCTGCCTTCATCCCCACCTCTGTCATCATATGCATCCACTGTTGCTGGCTGCCCGTGTATGGACTATGACCTGAAACCATGAGCTAAAATCAGTCTTTCCTCCTTAAAGTTGTAGATGTCAGGTATTTAGTCACAGCAATGAAAAAGTAACTAAGGCAAGGATCGTGTCATCTGTGATTAAGGATAGTTTAAATTCTTCCTTTCGTCTATATATTCCATTTACTTCATTTTTTTTGCCTGATTCTTCTGGCTAAGGTTTTAATTACTATATTAAACAGGACTGGTAAGATGTCTTTCTTTTCTTGTTCCTAACTTTAGAGGAAATGCTTTCAGTTTTTTTCCATTTAGTGTGATGTTGGCAGTAGGTTTATCATAAATGGCTTTTGGAGTTTGAGATAAGGTACTTCTACACCTATTTTCATTCAGGTCTTTTTTAAATCATGAGTGCCAAAGACTATCAAAAGCCTTTTCTGCATCTGTTGAGACAGTCATGTGATTTTTCCCACCATTTTATTGATATGTGTACGTGCAAAATTTAAGGTTTACAATGGAGTTGAGCCTTTTATGCACATATGTATCGTGTCAAGGTGACAAGGGCTTTCCCACTCTCCTTTTGTCCCTTCCCCTCCCCTCCCTCCTCCCTTACCCCCCTATTTCACTTTGTTTTTCATTTTAAGTTCCATAGGAGTTGTGCTCTGGGACTCTCATATCAGAGAGACCATTCAATGTTTCACCTTATGCTTCTGACTCACTTCACTAAGCATGATGTTCTCAAGTTTCTTCCATTTGCCTCTAAAAGCCTCCATGCTGTTGGACTTTATTGATGCATAGTATTCCATTGTGTATAAATACCACAATTTGTGTGTCCACTGGTCTGTTGATGGGTATTTTGGTGACTTCCATATTTTAGCTATTGTTAGTTGTGCTGCTATAAACATGGGTATAGAAATATCTCTATTGTGTGTTGTTTTGACCTCTTTTGAATATATTCCCAGGAGGGGTGTCACTGGATCGAAGGGGATATTTATTTCTAGTCTTTTGAAAAAATACGCAATGCTTCACGAATTTGCGTGTCATCCTTGCGCAGGGGCCATGCCAATCTTCTCTGTATCGTTCCAATTTTAGTATATGTGCTGCCGAAGCGAGCACAGTCATGTGATTTTTGTCTTTGCTTTTATGTAGTGTATTATATTAATTGATTATATATGTTGACCCATCAGTCTATCCCTGAGATGAACCCAAATTAGTCACAATGTATGATCTTTTTAATAATTGGTTGCATTTTGTTTGCAAGTATCTTGGGGATTTTTTGCATTCATATTCATTAAGGAAATTGGCCTATACTGTTCTTTGTCAAGTCTTTATCTGATTTGGGTATCAGAGTAATGCTAGCTTCTAGGAAGGAGTTTGACAGCATTCCTTCTCTTTCAGTTTCATGGAAAAGTTGGGGAAGTATGGTGTTAGCTCTTGCCTTATAATTGATGAGGAATTTATCCATTTCTTCTAGGTGTCCAATTTATTGGAATATAAATTTATAAAATAGTTTCTTATAATCCTGGATTTCAGCGGTATTCAATATAATCAAATCTTTCATTTCTGATTGCATTGGTATGAAGTTTTTTCTTGCCTTTTGGTGAGTTTGGTGACTAAGGGGTTATCATTCCTACCCTTTTGAAGAAACGAACTCTTCATTATCTTTTGTATTTTGTTTGCTCTTTTACATTAGTTTTTGCTCTGATCTTTCTAATTTTTTTCTGTTTACTGCTTTTAGATTTAGGTTATTCTTGTTTCGCTGGGGCCTTAGCAGCATTATTAGATTATTTATTTGGGGTTACTCTGTTTTTGAATTTACATTCATAGCTATGAATTTACCCCTTAGTGCTCCTTTCATTATGTTCCATAGATTGTGTGTGATGTGCTTATATTGTTGTGTGACTCCAGGAAGCTTTGGCTTGCTTCCTTGTTTTTTTTTTTTTGTTGTTGTTGTTATTTATTGCTTGTTCAGTATTATTTAATGTATATGTATTTGTATGGTTTCTGTAGTTTCTCTTTCTAGTTGGTTGGTTTTGAGACAAGGTCTTTCTCTGTAGCTTAGTCTGGTCTCAAGCTCAGGGCAATCCTCCTGCCTCAGCCTCCCGAGTGCTGGGATTGGATCTCATACCACAGATTAAAGGTAACTTAAATGTATGCTCAAATGTGCCACCATGCCCAGCTTATGCGGCAGTGGGGAACAAACCCAGGAACTTGCGCTTGCTAGGTAAGCACTCTCACCACTGGGCTGTGCCCCAGTTACCAGAGAGCTCGAATGAAGGTCTGTGTTCTGCCAGTGTCCAAGAATGAACATTGTGAACAAATAAACAGCTGGGAAGTAGAAATTGACTTTTGGGAGAAATATCAAGGAAAGATGAAGAGGGCTGTAAGGACTCCTCTTCCAAGCAGGAGAGGGGCAAGAGTGTCAATTGATCAGCAATTAAATCATCTTAAATATTTTTCTATAGACCATGCATATTTATTTCCTTATACCCATTTGGCCCTTACTGATTGGTACATGTTAGCATAAAATTAGTTCATTGGCTTTAGATCAGTATCCACAGGAGTCTTGTGTTCATAGCTGTATCCCCAGAACCTGTTTAACATTGGTATTTTTTCTTAATTGCCATGTTTCTGTTTTGGGAACTCCGAACTCAGCTACCCTGACTGCTCTGAGCTTACCTAGCAAAAAATCTGCCTATTAACCTTACATCTGCCTAACAAAATCTGCCTTAGTTTGATTCTGCTATAATTTGAAGGTATGCAAGGAATTACTTCAGTTCCTTTATGTTTATTTAAGCATGCCTTACAGCCTAGGTCTGTTTTGTTCTTTTTTCCCCAAAAGCTGTTTATTAGTATGTTTTTGCAATATGTAAGAATTACATTCAACTTGAATTCATATATGTAGATATCGCATTTTGATCCCCCCCTTCCACCCTCTTAACTTTCATCTGCTTTCCTTTTCCACAAAACCTGTCTTCCTGTTTTCTTGCGTTGTTCTTAGCTGCTTTCCTTTTTTGTATACTTTAGTTTTCTCATAGTAGAGAAACCTTGTGATATTTAACCTTCCATGTGGCCTTCTTTCCGTTCTTCACAGCTGTCTTGTAGTAGGTCCTTTCCAGTCACTGGAGAAGAGTGTCCCCAAAGTCTCTGGTGTGTGTTCCATTGGGAGCGTTTGTTTCCCAAAACAGTTCAGACTGAGGCTCTTCTCATAATAGCTCCTGATTACATCACCCCCTGCTATGGCACTGCTAAGAGTTCTCATGAGCTGGCCTGCTGATCTCCGGGACACCCTT
Source organism: Ctenodactylus gundi (assembly GCA_004027205.1). NCBI lineage: Eukaryota > Metazoa > Chordata > Mammalia > Rodentia > Ctenodactylidae > Ctenodactylus > Ctenodactylus gundi. The sequence goes on along the minus strand of PVKB01003606.1, from coordinate 45,652 downwards.
TTAGGGTGAAAGCTCAAAGTGCACTTGCGCGTTGTATCACTTTAGGCTTATTTCTCCTGAAAGCTGATGCTGCCCGTCTCCTTTTTATATGTGCAGCTTCCAGCTCTGTGGGCTTACCTCGTGTTTGCAGCTGCTGGCTGCTCACCTGAACTTACTTTTCTTTTTTATTTTCCTAACACTATTTAGGTGTAACCAGTTTTCTTTGAATAAAGAATCTTGTAGATCTTCATTTATAAAAAGGTTTATTTAATGCAGATTTTCCAGTTTCATAATGTAAATACTCTGTGACATTCTTCATGAAAAAACAAAATTAAGTTCTGTTTTTAAGAACTAAGTCTATAGGAAGTGTTTCTGTATTTTATGGATCTGCGAGTATAACTAGAGAAATTTAGAGTCTGAAAGTTAAACTAAACCAAGTTAATGAAAATGAACAGTTTTTCAACATGGTAGAACATCTGTATATTCACATGCGGAAGAATTGTGTTGAGTTCTTACCTCATACCACAGATAAAAGGTAACTTAAATGTATGTTAGGCCTAAATGTAAGAGCAAACACTGTAAAACTCATAGGAAACACTGGAGAAAATCATTGTGCCCTTGAATTAGACAATTTTTAAAAAGAGAGAGAGAGACATAAACACAGGCAACAAAAGAAAAGCTAAATTGAACTTCAAAATTAAAAACATGTGCAACAAAGGACATGTAAAAAAACCTACAGAATATAAGAAGATATTTGAAAATCATACCTGATGAGGGACGACATCTAGAATACATAAAAAATTCTTTCAACTGATGCATAGATTTGAATAGACGCTTTTCCAAAAAAGATTCCTAAGTGGCTAGTAAACACATGAAAAGATGTTCACCATCATTTGTCATTAGGGAAATGTAAATAAAAACAACCTTGAAATACTCTTGCAAATCCACCAATATAACTGTAATAAAAAAAGATGGCTAATAAGTTGTTGGTGAGGATGTCAATAAATTGAGACTCTTGGACATTGCCGGAGGGAATATAAAATGGGATAGCCACTCCTTGGCAGTTTTTGAAAAGGTCAAGCATAAGCGTTACCATGTGGCCCAACAGTTCTCCTATGTGAATACCCTAGAAAATAGAAACATATGTCTACACTAAAACTAGTATATGTGTTCACATCAGTATTATTCATAATAGTTGAGAACACCAATGTCCGTCAACTGATGAATAAATAAAATAGGCTGTATCTATATAATGAAACATTATTCAGTAAAAAGAAATGGAATACTGATAAATGCTTCAACGTGGTGAACCCTTGGAAGCATTGGGCACGTAGGGCATGGGGGCAGTCCTATCGGCATGAAGTTGTATGGGCAGGGCAGCGAGTAAGGACAGTGCAGATTATTTTTAAAATTGTTTTATTCTTTTAAGATACATTATAAATGAAATCATTATTATGCTTATATGTACATGTGTTGAACTTTTAAGTTTCTGTAGTGCATGACTACATATAACGCTAAGAAAATCTCTCCCAGATCTTATTATTCTGTGTGTAAACGCAGAGAACTAGAGATTTTTATTCTGTCACTTAATTTTTAGTGTTTATTTGCAGTGCTAGGATTGAACCCAGAGCAAGTGCTTTACCACTGAGCACAGCCCCAGCCCCACAACTGTTTCTGCAGGTATTGGTCAACATTGCTATGGAGAGAATCTGCTAGTGAGACAAGCAGTTCTTACTAGGCACACACAGCACTTTATGTCAAAATGATTGGCAAGGTCTTGCTCTAGTCCACACTGGTCCTCAACTCACTGTGTAGCGCCTAGGGCTTCCTTTGAGGTAATGCAATGCCCTAGAATGAAATAGTGATTAAATTATGCATTTTTAAAAGGGTGAATTTTATAGTAAATTATATATTAATAAAACTTTAAAAAATATACAAATTGGTCTTCAGGACAAAAAGTTGTCAGCTGTTTCTGAAAGGAAAAATGCTTATTACATTATGTGTAATATTTATATTTTTTGATTGAGCTCTTTTACTTTTCTAAACATAGTTCATCATTTATGGATGGAGAAATATGGCAAAAAGATTTATTAAGGAACTTTTAAAATAATTAAATCATATGCTTAAATTTTTGAAAGTAACAGTTAATACCTATGTAACATGTAGTAAGTGACGTTTCAATAAGTACTAAAAATGTAAAAATATTTGTATGGCTGGTTGTTACAGGGATCTCCCTCCACCAAGCGAAGGGTTCAGATGTTACAGCCAATCATAGAAGGAGAAACTGCACATTTTTTTGAAGAAATCAAGGTAATTCTTTAGAGAAATTATTCTGTAATACTGTTCTGAAAAAAAAAGTTGTAAATCATGCCTATTTGACTTTGGGTATCTTTTTTAGGAAGAAGAAGAAGAAGATGGTGTTAGTCTGTCATCTGAGTTAAGTGATATCTTGAAAACAGCTGTACGGGCTCAGTCTTCATTGGAAAACTCAGAATCTGATATTGAAGAAAATCAAGAAAAACTGGCTCTTGATCTCCGATTGTCAAGTACTCGAGCAGCTTCTATGTATGTATGTTAGTTTGTAGGGTTTTTTTTTAATCTACTTATATAATAAATTTATATGCCAAGAAATTCTGTGCCAAGTAGTTGAACACTACAGGGGATTGATGTAAGTTCTTAATGAAGATGTCATCAAGGGGGATACCCTATAAAATGATTACAAATAACGTATCACTCCCTTTTTTTGTTTGTTTTTTTGAGACAGGTTCTCACTCTGTAGCCCCAGCTGGTCCTGTACTCACTGTGTAGCCCAGGTTGGCCTTGGACTCAAGACAATCCTCCTGCCTGGGCCCCCTAAGTGCTGAGATTACAGCAGTGTGCCCATTGTGCCTGGTTTATGTGGTGCTGGGAAGCAGACTCAGGACCTTTTGCTTGCTAGGCAAGCATTCTCTACTCAAGCCCCTCAAAATGTTTAAACAAAACTTTTGTCATGTTTAAACAAAGTATAGGATTGGCACAAGAGTTTATTATTCTTTATCAACGTCTTTGCCTGTAGATCCTCATGCTTTATGATGGGTTCTCAAACCTGACTTGACTTTATATAATCATAGAAGGAATAGTAAGCAGGAAGGCTGAGTATTTTTGTTTTGTGGCATTGGAGCGGAACCCGGGGCCATCACACTACATCCCCAGCCCATTTTTTATTTTTCATTTTGAGAGAGAGTATCAGTAAATAGTCCCACCTGTACTGTAACTTCCATTCTGCTTCCCAGAGTGCTGGGGTTACAGGTGTATGGCATAATGCCCAGCTAAGAGTTGTTACTGTATTTTTTTTAGTAGATGCTGATTCCTGTCTTCATGTCTTCTGATTTAATTGATTTGGGGTCGAGCTTCTTAGGCTTTGATTTGCTCTAAACGCACCCCCAGGTGATTTTTAATTTGTAGCTGGGACTAGAACTATAGTCAAGAATATAACAAATCAACTGTGCCCTTTCAGTAATGTTTACCTTCCCTTAGGCCTGAATTACTGGAGCAGCTGTGGAAAGCCAGAGCTGAAAAAAAGAAACTACGTAAAACATTACGAGAATTTGAAGAAGCATTTTATCAACAAAATGGAAGGTTTGTTGAGTCTTCTTTCTTCTTTAACTGAAAAAATGCCCATTTATTGAAATAATAGAATACATAAAATAATAAGCCATATAGAATTTAGCTTTGAAAATAAAATTTTAGGGCTGGTGGCATAGCTCAGTGGTTAAAGCACTTGTCTAGCAAGCACGAGGCCCTGGGCACCATGTAAACTGGACATGGTGGTGCATGCCTGTAATCCCAGCAGTTGGAAAGCTGAGACATGAAGATTGTGGTGAGTTCAGGACCAGCCTGGACTACAGAGGTAGTCTTTGAGTCAAAAAAAAAGAGAAAATTTTATAATATTCCCTTTATGCTTATAAGTCCTGCTGTTATTAGTAGCAAGAAAAAGAGCAGAAATAAATAAGCATCTAATAAAATATTTTAAGGTCAGCCAAGTGTGGTAGTTAAGGCAGAAGGATCTCAAATTCAAGGCCAACCTGGACGACTTAGTGAGACCCTGTTTCAAACTAAAAAGGGATATAGCTCAGTGGTAGAGCACCCTGGATTCAGTCCCCATTACAGCCCTCCAAGAATTTTTCAAGGTTATTCTAGGGAATCTTGATTGAGTTGGAACAGCCCCCTTCACTGTATGTCTGCCTCCATACTATGGATCAAGCTCAAGACCTCCCATGTACAATAAAAGTGCTGTCTCCTTGAGCTACATCCTTTTACCCATGTTGATTTTATGTTCTTCAATTCTGTATCTCCACTCTTGAGAAAATGCTTGTGAAATGAGATGTTTTTATTTTCAGGAAAAGTCTAGTAATAGGAGTGGAATTCTTAACTAGTTTGAGTTCTTAAATTTTACACTGAGGTACTGTGCTTAACATCCACCTATCTAGCCATTCCAGGTTGTACTTTATAGTTAATTTTCCCCTATTTTTATTAGTATATAGGTGATACATAATGTTTACAATGAACTTGAGTATAAAAATATGGAATGCTTCATTAATTTGCATGTCATCCTTACACAGGGGCCATGCTAATCTTCTCTGTATTGTTTCAATTTTAGTATATGTGCTGCCAAAGCAAGTACAGGGTTGCTGTTTTCAAAGGTGTGTTGATAGTATGTGGCTTCTATAAAACACTACGACATGTGCATTTATTTGTTAAGCCTAGTTGATTGACCCTAAGTGATTCTTATTTATGGATTTGTTGATTTTTTTGAGTTATGGTCTCACTATATAATGCAGGATTCTCTTGAATTTACCATCTTCTTGCCTCAGTCTCTTGAGTGGTGGAATTACAAGTATACCATTACACTGGGGGATTTTTTTAAAATAAGAAAATACCTTCTAGAAATGAGAGTTAAATTATCTAAAGCCTCATTTTTTCCAAATAACTAAGTAATCTTACCAAATTAATAAGTTCTATTATAAATTTGAACATATTTTTATTTTAAATTCATTTCCTGTACTTTCAGAGTCTCCATATAGGCAGGCATTTCTGATTAGGAGAATCTGAAGTATGGGAGTGCATTTTTTTGAGTGCATTCAATTATTTGATATTATAAGAAAATTTCATTTGTAATTATACTTAGGAAGATTCAGTGCTTCGAGCAGTATTAAGCTGATTGCATAGATCATTAATATAAAGTCAGCAAACTGTAATATTGCAGGTGAGATGGTTTACTTTTATACCTTAATTCATAGAAGCCTTAGTTAACTAAATGTATGCAGTGACTCAGGATAGCTTTCTGGCACGTAATAGAGACCTGGCAGAGTTAATCAATAGATGTCTTATTAAAATATTCAGTTCTAGTTTTATACACTGATTCATGATAAGTATAACATTACTTAATATCTCTATTAGTAGAGATATCTGTCAAAAATAGCATTTTAGAAACATTCTTTAGAGATGGGTGAGGTGGCAGTTCAGTAACCTTTTGGGGAATGAGTCTAACAACTTTTTCTGTATTTAATAACATTTTATCTCATACGAAGACAACTGCTGAATCTTTGTTTTTCCACGTTGTCTCTGGGTATTACAAACTTCATTTTCTTCCTTAGGAATGCCCAGAAAGAGGACCGTGCTCCAGTGCTTGAGGAATACAGGGAGTACAAGAGAATTAAAGCCAAACTCAGGCTTCTCGAAGTTCTTATCAGTAAACAGGATTCTTCAAAATCCATATAAAATACGCTTCTTCAAAGCTCACATCATAAAGTCACTTGTATCCCCTGAAGCTTCATCATGTGTCTGTGGCTGGTACTTGAGTTCGTTTTGTCAGGCACTCCGAGAATCTCATTTTGTACATGGTGTTGGTGCCACCAGATGATGGGAGGGTGAGTAGCCCCTCCCCGGGGAGTGTAGGCGAGGTTCCATACTAACCACAGACTGGCCTCGCCACCTTTAGCAAACATGCAGTTTTCTTCATTCTTTTTTATTACCAGTACATCCTGTTAGCAAAAGACTAGAATTTTATCCTTTCAACGTCAAGAACTTTGGAAATAAACAAAGCTTTTTGTTATTACTTTTATTTTCCCATTACTGAAGAATATTGAAAGGAAAATCTTCACACTGAATTCTTCGGTTGCCTTTTTCTTACAGAATGACTGCAAAATTGAAAGAAAAGCCTATAAAAGTGCACAAATGAAACTGTGTTGTTATCCTATAAAGCAAAATCAAACTGAAATTTCAAGTCTTACTGTGGAATACCTTTCGGTTTAATTCCCAAGGTGACACCTTTTCACAACTAGTAATATATTAGCAAAATATTGTGATTCAGTGGTCACACGGCTCTTGGATGAAGATAACAATGGGTAGAACAAAAAGTGACCTTGCTTAGCCTATTGAAAACACATACCACACATCACACACAGAACTGAATCATACCACATGTTGCCTAGAGGACTTAAGTTAACTATTTGTTCCTCAGTTACTGTTTATCAGCTGGTGATTTGTGATTTGTCTGGATCAGGTCCTGCCGTTTTCCCCCCCATCTACCTGCAGATGATGTAAGAAAATAGCCATTTCAGTGTGTATGAACTCGGTGCTCAGATTTCTGTGTTTAATCAAATGGGCCTCAACTGGCAACATAATCATTATGCTAAGTAAATTTGCTCTTACCAAGGGCTATTCCACTGTGCTTTTGACATGTATTTCGGGGGGGCTGCATCTGGGTTTTTTTGTTGTTTGGGGATTTTGTTTGTTTGTTTGGGTTAGGTTTTTGTTTTGTTTTGTTTTGTTTTGTTGTTGTTGTTGTTGTTGTTATTTTAAGAAGCAAAGTCCATACAATGAGACACCCTCTAAAGAGACCACCATTGCTCAATCCTGTGCTGTTTAAAGCAGCCATGTGTCGTGGTATGATTCTCATACACTCTCAGCATATCTTTTTCTTTGGCTTTGCATGGCTTTTCCTCAAGTACTGTTGGTATCATTCTGCTGGACATTTTTATGGAATGGTAACTTTATTTGCATTAATAATACAGTAGCATATTTGGGTCAGGTTTAATCTATGTGTTAATTTTTTTCCTGGTGCTTTTTGGATTGAAGAGTATCTCACTTTGCGCCCATGTTTTGCATGCAGTGACTCATGCATGGTTTTCTTAACTAGCTAATATTAAAAGTTTGTTTCATACAAAAATGAGATTTTGCAGCATCCTTTAATAAGGTGAGGGAAGCATGCACCTCAGACTTTTGGCACTGTTACACAGTAAGCACCTAAAGCAGCTTGGTGATAGTGTTTCTGGTAATTCACATTGCGCTTGTGTGCAATCCCTTTTTGGGGGGAGGGTGGGGAATCCAGTGGTATTGACTGTGTAGTTAAGGGATAAAAAAAGCACTAAATCCAGCCCTTTTTGTGTATTTCCTTTTGATACAACTGGGTTATTCACTGTGTACTTTTAGGATGGTAAAATTGAAAATGCCAAAAGATGTATCATTTTGATTTGAATCCTTCATGTGTGGTGTACATTTCAGTTAATTTCTTTTCGTCTCCAGACAGGAGTATAACATCTAATTTAATGTGTACTGTGTGTTGTTTTCTATGATTGTTTTGTTTTGTATACCACATGCAAAAGTGTCCATGTGCACTATTTAAATGTTTTAAATAATATATTCCATCTTTATAATGCTAAATCTATTTGAGTACCATATTTTTATAAATCACTGGCCTGGCTGGTTTCATTTTAAAATTAACAGCTGCTTCATGATGTTGGTTATTTAATGTTAACATTTAGCTGTGAATACAATAGATAAAAGCGGCATGGTAGCACTTAGGCTATGTGACAGTATTGTGTATCATAGTTGAGCAGTAGATAATAGAACTAGGCAGTTGATAGTTTTACTTTGGTACAAATAAAAACTGTATATCTATATACATATACTATATAGATATATGTGTCCACCAGTATGTTACATTGCTGTATCTGGCTCTTCATTGTATAGACTTTTTATAATAAACGAACTTCAGTGTTCTAAGTCATTGTAAATGTATGTTTGTTTTTCCAGTAGGTGTTAAAAAGAAAAAAGTTGAGAACTCAAATGTTCTTCGGTCTTAATGTTAAGCTTACTAGAATTACCCCACTCAGGAGCTGGAGGAATGGCTCAGTTAAAACACTTGCCTAGCAAGTGCTAAGTCAAGCTCTAAGTACCCAAGTTCGATTCCCCAGCAACATGTAAGCCGGATGTGGTGGCACATACCCATAATCCCAGCACTTGGGAAGCTGAGGCAGGAGGATTACCTTCAGTCCAAGGCCAGTCTGGGCTCCATAGCAAATTCAGGACCAGCCTGGGCTACAGATTGAGACCCTGTCTCAAAAAAATGAAAAAGAGCTACCCCACCCAAGGTCCAGGACAGGGGACACCAAGGTTATTATTGGCTGAGCACAGTAAGGCAGGAGAGGCCATTGATTATTTTCCTGTGGGTATCAGGGAGAAGCTACAGAGGTAATGGTCAGCATTTCTTTTTGTAATGAATTTTTTTAAGTAAGAAAACTTGATGCATAGTTTCTAAGAGCTTGACCTGACAAAGATAGATATACGTTAGAAATTACTGTATATGCTGTGTGCAGTGGTGCAGGCTTGTGGTCCCAGTTACTGCAGAGGCTGAGGGCATCCTGGGCAACACAGAGAGACTCTGTCCTAAAATCAAAAAATAAAAATTTACCACTCAGATTCTAAAATCCAGGTGATAGGTGGGTCCAATACTATAGGCCTGTCTATAATCCAAGCACTGTGGAAAACTGAAGCAGGAAGATCACAAGTTCAAAACCAGCCTAGTCAATTTAGCAACTTAGCGAGACCCTGTCTAAAAATCCAAACCAAAAAGTAGGGCTAGGGATATAGCTCAGTGTGGAGTCCCTCAGTGTGGAGTCCCTGACTTGATCTTCAGTACCACCAAATCAGTCAGTCCAGGTACTGATGAACACTGATGCACGTAAGTTGAGTCCGGTCCTCAAATGGTACTGCTGGGGGTAAAAGAAGCATATGGCCGTTCTGAGGGGACTGGTACAGCCCTAGAAAAACTTGAAAAGTTTCTCTCTGATTTACAGAATATTATTTATACACAGCTTTCCAGCTATTCAGAAGGCCTTTTGCAACATCTTCATTCACAAGTTCCAAACATAACTTATGACCCTAATATGTCTGCCCTGTTCTTTATTTTTGGGAAACTGAATGTACTGCTTGAGGGACTGTCTAGATGAATTTCCAATTTTGCAGGTTTTAGTGAAATTTTCATACTTGTCCTTTATACCACTATCTTACACTTTGGCTTTTTCCAGGAGACTTAAAGTTGTGAAGAATGGAGGGAGAACCTTTACTTGAGTCATAAATTATCATGGTTTCCCAGAATCCTAAGGCTTTGTTCATTTGTCTGTGCCGAAAGAAGCCAGAACATGTGATGCATCTAAAAGTACCAGTAGTTCTTACACACTATGAGAAAACTCTCCTCCAAGTGCTTAGTGAGCGTTAGTCGTCCCCATGCACTATAGGCATTATTTTATACTTTGCCTTCACATGCCTAGAATTTAATAATAAACCTCAAAAGAGTACTCTGTTGTGTATATGGGCATGTTCTAGCATATGTGGAGTGTGGGTTCCAAGTTTGATGAATAGTGATTTAATGCCTTTTTTTCCCTCAGTATTGGGAACAAAACTCAGGGCCTTCATACTGTTCTGTATCTCAAGCCCTCATTTGTTTGCTTGTTTGTTTATTCGGAGATAAGCTCTCACTAAATTGCTAAGTTGCCCAGGCTAGGCTTGAACTTGTGTTCCTCTGCCTCAGCCTCCCAGAGTGGTAGGCTTATAAGTGTGTGCCACCATGTCCCCCTGGCTTAATGCTTTTAATGTGTCTGAATGGAGGAAAAGTTTAGGAAATAGTGCATAAATAAGTTTTTGTTAGATACACCCGTGATTGCCTCAGATCCTTACCTCTGCTTGTGTTAGTATTGCAGAGCTGAAAATCTTCTCATCACTTGGTTCAGTTTTAAATTGATGTAGTGCAATTCCGTCTCCAACTCCACAGCATATAAGAAGAGTCTAGAATGTAATTTAGAGGTTATTAGAGAATGAATCATTAATACATTTTTATATATTAAGACAACAGGTTATTAGTGCCTGTTACAAAGTGCTTTCTTTGATTGGTAGAAGATGTGGTAAAAGCTCCTAAACCTTGCCTCGTGTAGCTGGCTGTAGCTCAGGCATCGTAAAGCTTTGTGGAGAATAGTATTTGCTATGTGTAGTATATCAAATACCAGTTTCTATCAGAGGTATAGGGATAAAAACAGTTTGTCTCATTAAGCAAATGGAACTATGTACTTTCGAAATTTGATAGAAATTGGGGGAAAAGTAGCATCTGTATAGAGTAAGTTTCTGGGTTCAGGAAAATAATTTAACTTAGGTTCTCAACTCACATCTTGTAATGTCCCATAGTACTGTTGTTACAAAAAAATGCTTACTCTCGGAGTTCTTGTTGAGTGACAGGCTGGCAGTCGTCTTGAATTTCTAAAGAATAATACTTTTTCTCAAGCCTCTCTTTCCATTTCTTCATCAGCTCTGCCCTTCCATTCTCCTGTCATTGTAGAAGACAAGTATGTGACTTAAAAAGCTTGAAGTTATTTTTTTCCTTAAACTTTTGTACAATTCCCTTGTAAAACTATCTGATTTTGGAGATGGCTCTTTGATGGTTTATTTTTCTATAGAATGGATTTGTTAGGATGCTTTAGCCCTCTTGGCTTAGTTTCGACATATTTTATTTTCATAGGAAAAGCCATTTCATTCTGTTTTAAAATATTATTTGCATAGAATTACACAAAAAAGTCTTAGTGATATCTTTCAGATTCTTCCCTTTGTTGTTTATTTCCCCATTGTAATTTCTTACATTATATGTTCATGATTTTTTCATTTATTCCTCTGTGATCACTGATCTTTCCAAAGAGTGAGCCTTTTTATTTATTTTTACTGTTTTTGTTTATAACTCATTAGTTCTACTTTTATCTTTACTAGTTCCTGTTTTCTGTTTATTGTTTTTGGGTAAAATGACTTCTTTTTATTTGATAAACTTAAGACAAAGACAGTTTCCCTCTGAGTATTTGGCTGAGGATGTGTGTGTGTGTGTGTGTGTGTGTGTGTGTGTGTGTGTGTGTGTGCGCGCACGCGCGCGCCACCAGCCACCCCACCCCCCCACCCCCCCACCCCCCCCATTTAGGCTTTTCAGCTTCCTAGAGTACTGAAACTACAGGCCTGCCTCTTTGGTTTATCTCATTGACAATGCTGTATAATGTTTTTGTAATCTTGTTTTCTGGAATCTCTGTGATTTTTTTTTTTTTTCCTAGGGATTGAACCCAAGGCTGAGACAGAGTCTCATTAAATTGCTAAATTGCCAAGGCTGGGCTCAAACTTGTGATCTTCCTGCTGCAGCCTCCCAGAGTTCTGGGATTACAGGCCTGTACCTCTGGGCCCAGCTAATGTACCTTTTCACATTCCTTGTTCCTCTCTTTATTTAATTCCGTCCTATCACCCAAAAGCAAATTAACTTGTAGTTTTTTCTTCATCTTTCTTTCCTCTTCTGAATTATCCCAATATTATTACCCTATTTTATATTTCTGTGTATCTCAGAGATGGTGTCTATTACAAAATACACTATTACTTAATGTACCACTTAGAAAATATGTCAGACCAGCCTACTATTAACTACAAGACATACTCTGATTTCAGAGATGTTAAAAAATGGAAAAACATATTTTTAAATTAATAAAACATGCTGGGCATATTTATTAAAATATTAATAATTAATAATATTAATAAAGGGGCTACAGGAATAGCACAGTGTCTGAGTCCCACGGTTTGATTTCCCCAGCATCATATCACGTGGGCATGGTGGCATATGCCTATTATTCCAGTGCCTGGGAGGCTGAGGCAGGAATATTGCTGTAAGTTAGAGGCCACCTGGCTATATGGTGAGTTCAGGATCAGCCTGATCTACAGGACAAGACTTTGTCTCTAAATAAGAGTAAATATATACATACATACATACATGCATAAATATCTTACATTTCTGTCAAAACCTTCTCTTCTGGCTTGGTCAGCCAAATATCTGCTGCTTTTACTACTGTAAATAGAAAAATCAGGGATGTGAAGGTAAAAAGGGAAGTGCCATCATAAAATACAATTTAATCTATTATGGTATAAACTGTATTTGTTCTGACGAGAAATGCTAACTACATGGAAAATGGGATAATCAGCAGATTCTTCAGAGTATCATGTCTTTAGATATTATGGAAAAATTTTTTTCACTTGTTTTGCAAAAGGCCTATGTTTGAAAAAACACTTTGACACAAATCATTTGATAAATGCAAGTGTAATGTTAAGTACCATATGTATTATCTAAGTGTTGTATGTATTTTTATTTTGATAGCTAAATAAATCCACTTAAGACTAAAGTTGTTTTCTAGCTTTTAGAAGGACTTTGTTCTCCTAGCTTCCTCTCAAAGCATTGGCCTGGCATTCATTATATAAAGTTATTTTTAGCAGTGCCTGGGATCAGACTGTAGACCTCATGAATGCTAAGCAAGTGACTTACATCATAACTTTATATTAATTTTGAATTAGCTTAGAGTTTTATGATATCCTCAGAAATTAGGAGGCACTGCTGAAGGTAATAGTATTATATTTAGAATCACCAAATTAAATGATGGTGGTTTTGCAATCAAAATCTTAACTCTCATAAGTTTCTTCTATATAGTTCCTGACTTAACCATGGTTCAACTTAGGATTTTTCAACTTTGTATGATGCAAAAATCATACACGCTCAGTGAAACCCTACTTTAAATTTTTGGATTTTGATCTTTTGGGGGGGGGTAGCAATATATGACAGCACACTTTTAAGAAGGCCGTTACAGCCCCCACTCCCAGTCAGCCAAGTGGTCACAGGGGACAGCTGATAGCTGCATGTGTTGTGTTGCCAGGTTTTTGCTTTTGTTTTGTTCTGGTTTTTTTGATAGAGGTATTTAATAAATTGCATATAAATTCAATACTTTAAAATAGTAACATGATTTTTTTCTCCTGAGCTTGTTAAAGACAACCTAAATTGGTAAGCTGAATGTATTAAATGCATTTTTTACTTAAAATATTGTCATTTTAACATTATTTTCAATTTGCAGTGAGTTCAGCAAGAGATAATCCGTAATTTGAGGAACACTTGTGTATGACTTTAAAATGATTACTTAAAAGTTTTGAAAAAGTCATCTTACATTTCCTTGTCTTCATCTTTTTGAGTTTTCCTCAGTTTGAGTTTCTCAAGAGCACTATGGTAACTCTGGACATAATGAATAATGAGAAAGTTTAAAAATTCATAAAAAATACAGCCTGTATTATTTGATTAAGTTAAATAAAATAGGAAATATTTGTCTCTAGGGATTCCTAAGAAATGTGAAGGCCAAATTCCATGACTGTCCTTTCACCTGGCCACCACCACTGTCTTCTGCCTCAGTGAAGCAGCAAAAAGGGAGTTTTCTTTGGGGTATCACACCTGAACATGAAAAAAAAATGAAAGTATTGGCATGTACTGCATTAAGTATGTTGGCACTTTTTAACTTGGCACATGCCTGTAAACAAAAAATGCTGTAATAATATCTAAGAAGTTAGGGAATGCCATGTACAAGTGTCATATATAGCCCAGTGTGCAGAGTCAGAGCTGGGCTGAAGCCCAGCAGTGACAACACTTGCCTAGCAAGCTCAATTCTCCACTAGCACTTACGCTGCATGTGGTTGTGCACACCCATAATCCCAGCACTTGGGAGTCTGAAGGATTACTGTGAGTTCAAGACCAGCCTAGAGGACAGAGCGAAACCTTGTCTCAATTAAAAGTAGCAAAAAATAGATCATCTGGGACACAAAGTGATGAAAATAAAGGCAAAAAAGTAGAAACAGTATAGCTAAATGATAGTTGGCAAAAACAGGTTGGGTCTGAAAGACCTGAGGAGAGCTTGGAATATTTGAGTGTATTTGGGTTTGTTTTGACAGGCCCGGGCAAACTGATAGGACCAGAGTTGGAATGGCAATGGGATGAGACTAAAACAGGTAAGACAGTACCACCCAGAAGGCTAGAAGAAATGCACTGAAAACCCTAATCATGGTGGTAGGATTCAGAAGGTCCCGAATTCTACTGTTGTGAGCAGGATGTGCAGAGGTGACCTGACAACAGCTTTAGGCAGAGGAATAGAAAGGACCCCAGGGTTCTGAGTCAGGAGTGTCTGGGATTAAACCAGCCGTTAAGGGCAACAGGAAAGTGAGGAAGATGAGGCGCCTGGAGTTCTGAGTTTACATTATTTCCAGAAACCAACATCTAGCTGAGGACTTGAAAGGGGAGAAATAGTTCTAATACTCAACTATGCTTTATGTTTAGTAAGTAATTCTTCAATTATTTTATATATGAGACTCAAATAATTTTTGCTTTGTTTTTAAAACCAGAGAGCATACTTCACCTCCTTGCTAGTGAAGTTTTACAACTAGGGGTAACAGTGGACCAAAAAACAAAAGCCAGACCCCTAGGGAGGAAAATAAGCCACCACCACTTGGGGCTGAAGTGTTGTCTGACCTACAAGAGTATAAACTGAATAAAATCTATTTTAGAATTACAGTTTGGGTTGCTCAGTGGTTAGAACAATTGCAGCATACACAAAGCTCTGATTCCCAACAACACAGATTAGCTAGACCTGGTGGCTCATGCCTGTAATCCCCGTACTTGGGAGGCTGAGGCAAGAGAATCGCCATGAGCTGGAAGCTAGCCTGGGCTACATAGTGAGTTAAGGACCAGTTTAGGTTACAGAGTGGGATCCTATCCTTAAATAAATATATAAATATAGGTGTACACACACACACACACACACACACACACACACACACACACACACACAGTTTGAAAAAGAATTTTACTTACATTTTTAATAATTTTACCAAGTTCAAAATCTGACCTTCTGCCTATCGAATAATCAGCTTTCACTTCAGAATAGGTATCATTAATTATTGCCAAGAACATGTTCTGAGGAAGAATATTGGAATAATTACTATACTAAAAATATAGTTTAAATGTTAATCCCTAAAGTTGAGAGTGGTGTGTGCCTGAAGCTGCGGCTTCCTGCAGGCCAAGATGGGAAGGTCACTTGGGCCCAGGAGTCCTAGGTCAGCCTGGACAGCAGGTAAGACCCTGCCTCAAAACCAGAAATAAAAAAGGTTAGGGACTTTAGAAGTGTTGGGATTCATAAAATTAGATTTAAAAAGTAACCCTGTCCTCATTAATAGGTAAATATGCAAATGATAGAAGAAAACATGGATAGTATGTGATACAGCTATCCAAGTTTATGTGAATGAGAAAAGCAGCATGTACAGTGATGTATGGAGGCTTACATACTAACAATTTATCCATATTATATATAAGAAGAAAATAGTTACAAGTTCATAAGGGTGTTTTCTTTTCATTCTCTTAAGTTCTTTATTTCTATGAAGTAAAATCTAGGGCTCCTACAGCTGGTGGTATTCCAGGTAATCCTCCTGCGCGTAGCCTGGTGCAGCTTTGTCACGGGGAGGATCCTTGGCTGCATGGGGGGAAGAGGGGATAACTTCTGTGTTTGACATTGTGTTACAGTGCCTTGGCGGGGAGGGCAAAATTTCTTGGTTAGGAAGCCCAAAAATGATGTAAGTAAAGGTTTAAAAAAGTAGAAACACTAGCTAAGTGATAGTTGGCAAAAAAATAGGGTCTGAAAGACCTGAGGAGAGCTTGGAATATTTGAGTATATTTGGGTTTGTTTTGACAGGCCCAGGCAAACTGATAGGACCAGAGTTGGAATGGCAATGGGATGAGACTAAAACTGGTAAGACAGTACCACCCAGAAGGCTAGAAGAAAGGCACTGAAAGCCTTAATCGTGGTGGCAGGATCCAGAAGGTCCTGAATTCAGCAGTTGTGAGCAGGCTTCTGAGCACATCTGAGAAACCCATCCTAATGACTCCTAGACATCACAAAGGCGTGAGCTTTCAGCACTAAGAGCCCAAAGTCATTACTGACTGAACTCATGTTTCCTGGTACGACTGTCCTAGCCTGAAGGTAACTGTGACCCTCAGTTATATGTGTAAAGGATTTTTAGTGTATTCTCAGCTAAAATAAATGCCTGGGTGTTAAAGCATGTGATCCCATCCTCCACTGGACGACTTGAAAACAGTAGTTGTCTGTAGTCTAGAGAACGTGGATCACTAGAAATCTCGTGCCATTCTTAATATCAAGTATTTTGAGGTAAACAACAGTGCTGCAGTGTCTTCTAAGTAAGTGATTTCAGCTTCCTAAAAACTGTAATAGAAGTTGAGATGGAGGGAAGGAGTATGTGGTCATTCTTACCAGCAGGACGAAGAACACGAAGAAGATAAAAGTGATGAAGTAAATGGGTCCCAAGATCCAGTTGGCTTGCTGAATACCCGCAAAGTTAAAATCTCCAAGAACAATTCGAAATTGTGAAAATCTTTGAAGAGAAAAAAGGAACACAGTAGAAGATACTACTTCCTTTCATGTATATACGTGACAGTTGCTGGGGATTACATAAGACTAGGGAAGTATTTAGTTGCACATGGCAAGTATTTTGGCTTAAATTATATTACTACAGAGGTCTGTAAAACTCAGTGTAGACAATCCTCTTACAGGCATCCCTGAGGTGCCTCAGTAGCTGAACAGGTAGCTTAGGAAGTGATTGCCTTCCATTTATTTAATCAATGCAAATTCCAACTTCACTTAGATTTGAATCTTGAGATACTTGTTTATAAATCTTTTTTTCTGTCATTGGCTTCTTGGCCATTCTTGTGCCCTTCTAAAACTTAGAATACTTGGACTTTGTCCAACAAATAACTTTTCAACTTATGCATAGACCCAAGAACCCTAAGCTTTTCTAATGTCAATGATGGGTTTAATTTTTTTTTTCACCACCTCAACTTGTGTTAAAATAATGTTTCTAACAGATTGTCACTTGCTGGTCTTAAACAGTTATTCTCAACATGGTCCTGAGGTTTATTTTATCCTCTTTAAAAGTTTGGTTTTGATATAAAGTACCACTTAAATTATAACAAACCTTCATTTTTCTCATTTTAAACATGAAGATATTAAGGCATTGACTAGCACACTTGGTAGCAGAAATATAATTTCCTAACCTCATAATTTGCAGTGACATTACAACATAAGTCATAGATATCCATTATAAATTATGTGGTTTGTTGTTGCTGTTGTGTTGGTACTAGAAATGAAGCCCAAAGCCTTTACACTGAGCTGCATACCCAGCTCATTTATTTAATTTTGATTTTGAGACAGAGTCTCACCAAGTTGCTCCATTGCCCAGGCTGGGCTCAAGCTTGCTATCCTCTACCTCAGCCTCCCAAAGTGCTGAGATTACAGGCCTTTGAATGATTTCCATGATTTTTCAGCTAGAAAATATAATTATGCTCATCATTCATACTAGGACCTTACATGGTATTTTGAAAAGTGGAAAAGTCATCAACATGTGATCCAAAAACAAGAAACCCTAACTGGGCATAAGCAAAGAATATTATGAAAAACATAATGGCAAATCCGACTATGTCTTTGATACAGCGAGACAAGGTTGATGACAGCTGAGACATTGTCCTATTAAAGCTTATGAATTTGAGTATCTGGAAAAGAACAGATTTAATTGAAATATTAATAGGATATCAAAGATTATGATTAAGTTATATTGTAGAAAAATCCTGCTTTAAATTAAAGGAAGAAATTAATCAAAAATATTTGAAGATTTGCTAGCAGTAATTAATTACAAAGCCAAACTTTTTACTTATTCATTTATTTTTGAGTTAGTGTCTCACTGGTCCTGGAGCCACAGCTAGGCTAGAACACACAGCAGTCCTGCCTCCACCTCCCAATGCTAGGATTTCAGGCATGAACTATGACCCCCAGTGTACATGGTGATGGGGAATTAAACTTGGGGCCTTGCTCTTGCTAGGTGAGCGCTTTAACCACTGTTCTATTCCTCCAACTATGCAAACTTTAAAATTAATATTGAGAAGATGCTGTTTTCAACCATATCTTGATAAATTCCCACTATGTTACTAGACTATCATAAGATGTGATGTAATAAAATATAAATACCTTTATCCATGCAAGGAAGAAGGTAATAGCAATTACGTTGTTGTAATAAATGCACCAGTATGCAAGAAAATAGAAGTCTGAATATTTTTCATTACTTTTCAGTAGTTGTCCAAGTAAGAGAAAAATTTGTATATGACAGTATGCATAGAAGAAAACAGTAACAAAACACAACTAAATGGGAAAACAAGAAGGGTTAAATTAGAGACTATATATACCTCTGAATCTCATACCGCCTATGAATCAACACATAAAAAAGCTCATCAAGGGTTGGAGGAATAGCTCAGTGGATAGAGTGCTTGTCTAGCAATCTCAAGGTCCTAAGTTCAGTTCCCAGCACCACATAAACTGGGCATGGTGGCACACGCCTCTAATCAGCACTCAGGAGACTGAAATGGGAGGAATGCTGGAGGAAGTTTGTGGCCCCTTGGGCTACATAGTTCAGGACCAGCCTGAACTACAGAGCAAGACCCTCTCTCTTAAAAAAAATCATCAAAAGAAGTCCTTTCCCCAAGTGGGGAGGGGGTGAAAGGGTGGGAAGGGGAAAGGGATGCAGTACGTAAATTTTAAAAATTAAAATAATAAAACATGGGCCAAAAAGAATAGTTCTTTTCCCTCCCCTCCCTTCTGACCCTTTCCCCTTTCCCTCTGCCTCCTCCTGCCTCAGGCTCACAAGTAGCTGAATCTACAGGATCTTGCCACTGTCCTGGCCTGAAAAATGCTTTTGGGGTGCAATTAGGAAGGCCCAATGTGTGCATCATTACAGTGTGTATTGATTGCCTTTTCCTGTAGGTTTGTGCTGGCCTCCAGCTATTAATCAGAAAAGAAAACACAAGATTTGTCCATTCCGGTGTCACATCTGTATGTATAGGACAGTTCGTTTTATGTTTAAGACATGTAGTTTTCATAATATATTTAATAGAAAATTCTGTTTCCTAAACTTCTTTCTTTGGTGGTGTTCAGATGTGATCCCCTTCAACTGTACACCTGAATATGTATACTCACCACCAAAAGTAGTAATTCTAGCCAGTTCCAAATACTTTTGAAATAGGCAGACTTAGATTCTTTCATTTTTCTGAGTTCTTGTGTTGTGAAGATAATAAGGAAAATGCAAAATGTGATTTCACAGGAAGCAAGAAAGTAATCGTAATAGCTGACGTATCGGAGGAGTTTCACAGAGTAGAGCTGCCATGAAGTCAGCAATCCTCCAGTCGCGGGGAATTCTGCCACCAACCTGTAAAATTAGGTTTGTGAAAGTATCTTTACATTTTATGTGCTTATATTTTAACACTTTTTTTTTTTTTTAGAAACAGGGTCTCACTGTATAGTCCAGGATGGTCCTGAACTCCCTAGGTAGGCCGAAATCACAGCAATCCTCCTGCCTCAGCTTTCCGAGGTCTGGGATTTGCAGGCTTGTGCCAATGTCCAACTTTTGGTGTGATGGGAAGTCGAACCCAGGGCCTTGTTCAGCAAGCACTTTAACCACTGAGTATGCCCCAGCCCTATATTTTAATAATATGAAATAGCTAATCAATGGCAATGTATACTTTAATGATAATTATTTGTAAAATCTGTTTCTTTGGAGTCACTGTGCAGCTTAGGCTGGCCTCCGACGCATAGCCCTCTTCTTGCCTCAGCTCCCCAGTGCTGGCACTGTAGGAATGTACCACCAGACCCAGCTAATTTTTATGTGGTGCTGGGAAAGCAAACCCAGGGCCTTGCTTATGCTAGGCGAGCTCTCTGACCACTGAGCTATGCTTCTAACCCCAACAAAGATCAGAATTTAGCCAGATGTCCATTCTATTTTGGTTCCCTGTATTCACTGACAACCGGGAAGATTATCTCCATAAGATACTGAGATGTTATTCAAGAAAATGGTATACTATAGTTACTGTTACTAGTTAGGAATCGCTTTAAGGTACATATTTCTTAAATATTTCAAAGAAGAGAAATATATTTTCCCCATCAGTTTACCAGAGATATTTCTTGCTTCTGTACATCAAGGCCATATATTCTACTAAAGTAAATACTCTGTTTACTTTGGGCACTTGATGCTGGATACAAAGATCCAATAGAAATATAAAATTAATTTCAACACTAAATATGAGAAGACTTTGTTTGAAGTTGTTCACTGTATTTCCGGCATTCTTCACAATGTTAGATAGTTAAGAATTGGCAGTAATTTAGAGGAACAAGCATTTCTGTTGGAGTATTCCAATGAGATTATTTCTACCCAAATATATAATCAAAATTTACTGGTACTGTATTTAAAAAAAAAAAAGATAAAATGGGGCTGGAGGAATGACACAGCAGTTAAAGCGCTATACCTAGCAAGCTGAAGGCCTTGAGTTTGATTCCCCAGCACCACATAAAACCAGGCATTGTAGCACACACCTGTAATCCCAGCATTCAGGAAGCTGAGGCAGCAGGATTGCAGTGAGTTCAAGGCCAGCCTGAGCTACAAAGTGAGACTCTGTCTCCAAAAATAATAATAATAATAATAAACCTCTGAAATAAATAAACAAACAGAACTGTTAATCCAGGTATCATGGCACAAGCCTGTGATCCTGGGAGACTAATGCAAAGAAAACGATCACAAGTTTAAGTCCACAATGGGCAATATGGTGACTTAGTGAGGCCCTATCTCAAGATAGAAAAAATAAAAAGAGCAGTCCCTGGCTTAGTACACGGAGTTCTTCTACCTAGCTACTGAGATAAAGAGTGTCAAACTGTTAAACTTTCTTTTAAAATTAATACTTTTTTGTTTTGTTTTTGAGATAGGGTCTTGCTTTGTAGGCTAGGCTGCCCTGGGACTTGGCAATCCTCCTGCCTCAGCCTCCTGAGTGCTAGGATTACAGGTGTATGCCACCACACCCAGCTCTATATGCTACTGGGGAATAGAACCAGAGCCTGTGCTTGCTAGGCAAGCACTTTTAACCACTGTGCCTTTCCCTCCAGCCCCAAAACTAATACCTTAAAAGGTAAAAAGATTAACAGTCTGCCATGAGCCAGTGTGGCCTAAAGAGCCCTGTGGAAGAAGGAGGAGAAGGGGGGGGGGGGATGAAGAGTGGGAAGGAAGGGGGGAGGGAGAAGAAGGGGGAGGAGGAAGAAAAGATATTCTTTTATCTTGATCAGGATTGTTGAGAAGGGTGAATAACGTTGGTAAAAAGCTCTAGGGGCTGTGGGTTCGCTAGGACTTGCTTTCTTTCACTTATGCAATAGCTCAGCAGTTGATGTGCTTGGCTAGCAGGCACAAGGCCCTGGATTCTATTCCCCAGGATCACATAAATCAGGTGTGGTGGCGCTTGCCTGTAATCCCAGCACGTGAGAGACTGAGGCAGGAGGACTGCCATGAGTTCGAGGCCAGCCCGGGCTCCATAGTGACCAGCTTGGACTATAGAGCAACAGTCTGTCTCAACGAAAAGAAAAAGAAAAAAATCTTCATTGCCTGAGACAAAGTAAGAACTACAAAATGGAAGAAATGCCAAGCGTAATCAAGTAGCTCGCGTGGCTGGCTGGAGCTCTTTCGCTGCAGGCTTAGTGAGGCGCGACTCCAGCTGCTCGTCAGTCAACACCGATGAGGGCAAGCCGAGTTCATCGCAGAGGAGTGGCCTAGACCCTTTGACCTTACGGCAAAAGGTATTTGCCCCGCTTCTGCAATTTCTGATATATGGTACGGCAGAAATAAATTTATTGTTTAAACCAACTTAACTGGGGTTTTCTGTTATACCCAAAGCCTCCTGACTCAGAGGTAAAGAGCTGAGACCCAAGATAGGCCCGGTATCAGTTTTTGTTTTGCTTTGTGTTCGTCTGTTCGAGTTACAACCATGTGAGATCCGCCAACCTGGGCCAGGTGCGCTGCTGCAGGCCTTGAAGTTGGGCTCCATCATGTGACCTGCTCTGGCCAAACAATATTAGCAGACTTGAAACGAGTTCGTACGTTAGGGCTTGCTTTCTTTCACTTATGCAGTTGCCCTGAGAAGGACGAAACTGGGCTGACCTGCCAGAAGCAGGAGGAGGAGGGGAGGCAGCAGAACCAGTGCAGCGGGTCCACTAGCGAGCCCGGCTGAGGTCAGGTAAGCCCGGCAGGATCGCCTGAACTCTGACAGCACGTATGGAGTGGTTATGGCAAGCGAATGCATGTGGGGATGGTTTCATTTAGCAAAAGCTAATTGATAGATGGGTGTGGTGGCACACGCCTGTGGTCCTTTGGGAGGCTGAGAGAGGTAGGTGGCGAGTTCAAGGCCAACCCTGGCAATTTAGCAAAACCCTGTGTTAAGACAAAAATAACAACAAACAATGCGACGTCGCTCTACTGTCGTAATCCCTAATTTGGTGGTGCTGGAGGTTGACCATCAAGGCTCTGTGCGTGCTAGGCAAGGGTGTTCTGCTCCTGTGCTATATTCCCAGCTCCCTTTTCATTACTGGCAGTAGAACCACTTCATATTTATTTTACAGCTTATGATTTTAATATCAGCAAAAGCATCACAAGTTGGAAATATCAGTGAGCAATCTGGATAGTTTTTAAATTGAATATATGAATATAGAAGTATAGAGTCACTTACCTGATGACGCAAAACAGATTTACATTAGCATTGTATAGTGAAAAATCAATAAAAATAACCCTGGTTCCTCTTGTGATCCAGTTGTTCAGTCGAAGGTCAGTGAACTTGGTTTTGGCTTCAGATTTTGATTTTGATAAAGTCAAAATATATCCCCCATCTTGGTAAACACCCACAAATCCCCAGTACCTGGGGGAGTTGGTGTTGGAAGTAGAATACTTCCACCTGTTAGAAACAGAGTAATGGAAGATGTGAATGCCCAATTGGGATATTACTTTAAGATTTTAAACTCACCTTTGGTTCAAAGTAGTGTGTTTTTTTTTAAGTTGTCGTAGCAAGTTCTGAAAGTATTATGGTAATTTTTAAAATGCATTTGTTGCCTTTGTGAACTTAGAATCTAGAAACAATGAGATTTTTACAAAACATATTGCTTATTGTCTTATGAAATATAAGCAGGGCAAGAATATTAAAGAATTTCGGTTCAGAAATATTTATCTCACTTATGAGGGCAAAGAGACTTCACATTCTATCTTGTAAAAGCCATATATCATTATAAATTCCCAGTGGGGAAAAACATTGTTACAATGCCTGTATTGTTATATAGCTATGTTATTTTAATTAAAATACATTAATCAAAGTAAAGTGTATATAACTAAATTTCATTTCCCACACTTTTGACTCTTTGACTTTCAGCTTAGTTATGAGATAAAAGAAGCAAGTCTTTATTCCTTATTTCAGTCTCCCTCTTTGGTCTCCAATCCATATTTGAAAGGTTAGCAGAGATTATTGTTCACATGTATTTTCCTATTAATAAAACTATGCTGTCAGTGTGGGTGGGTGCTGACAACACTAAGGAAAAAGTACTTGTTTTTCCATAATTATCTTATTAGTATATGCAATACATAATAATTGCATTTATCTTGAACAATGGTGCATATACATACTACATCTTAATCATTGTTACTGCCCCTTCACTTTCCCTGCCTTCCCATCTCCCTCTAAAAATCTACTTATAATAATTAGTCTTGTTGTTGCTATTATTATTTGCAGCACAGGGGATTGAGTCTAGGGCATCAAGCATGCTAGACAAACACCCTACTATTGACCTATATCTCAGCCCTTTAAATTTTCATTTTGAGGGGCTGGAGGAATGGCATAGCAGTTAACAGTGCTTGCCTAGCAAATGCAAGGTCCTGAGTTTGATTCCCAGCACCACACAAAGCTGGCTGTGGTGATGCATGCCTATACGTATGCCAGCACTCCGAGGCTGAGGCAGGAGGATTGTCCTCAGTCCAAGGCCAGCCTGGGCTCCATAGTGAGCTCAGGACCAGCCTGGGCTATAGAATGAGACCCTGTCTCAGATACTAATAATGAAATAAAATTTCATTTTGAGTCAAGATTTCCTAAAGTTGCCCAAGCTGGCCTTAAACTTTTAGTTCTCTTGCTTTAGCGTCCAGAACAGTGGGATTTGCAAGCATGCCCCCTTACATTAGGCTAAATAAAGAAAAGTACTTATATTTTAATCAAAGTGCCATAGTTGTGTTTTTGAGGGTTCTCTACATATAACTGTTAAAGTGAAACAGAAACATTTGCTATCCTCATTCTCTCCCTTTCTCCCTCCTCCTCTTGGTGGCCCTGGGGACTGAACACAGCCTTCACATTGGCCTAGGTACTGGCCCTTCTTATTTTTATTTTGAGTCAGGGTTTCACTAAGTCACTAAATGGCTCATGCTGGGCTTTAGCTTGTGATCCTCCTGCCTCAGCCTCAGGAATGCTCAGACTCTGGGCATGAGTAGGTTTCCAGTTTTTAACAAGTAACCTTCATAATGAATGAATTTTACATTTTCAATAAGACAAGCAAGTACAAATTACTTTCTTGTGGAAGAATGACAAGCATTAATTCATGATTTCAGTAAATTATAGAGATAGTAAATTAAGCCTAGCACATAGTATTACTTTGGGAATTGAAAGCAGTTGTAGCATGGATTAACACACAGGGCTCACAGGCAGGGTGATCAAGAGTTTATTGTCCAGAGACACCAGCATGCTGGGACCCGACCACCGAACAACTTGGGTGAGGGGTTTTTATACTCAGAGAGTGTAGGGAAGCAAGAAGGGGGATTTTTCACAGAACAGAAGGGGAGTTTGACAGAACAAAAGAGAACTGGGGCATACATTGTTTCTACATCAGGAGGTTTATGCGTCTATTTAACATCAGTCTATCCACCATGGAGACTTCTGGATACACAGAACCTTGCAATCTATCAGCCATGGCGACCTCTTGTGGTTGTTCCTGGCACAGGTGCAGGGTTAGGGCCAAAGTTGATTTTCTCATGAGCTCAGGGAGAGGGGAGGGGTAAGCGGAAGGAGGTGGTAAGCAGAACTAACTCCGTTTTGATTTTGTCTCTTTCAAAGCATTTATAGTTGTTACTAGATTATTGGAATAGCTAAAATATTTGTCTTGAGATTCCAACTTAAAATGTGTAATTCAGTAATTGATTTTTCTTATGATTTTGAGTTGAAGGGGACAGAATATTATTGTAACATTTAAGAAAATGTGTTATTATCCTCGTGAGTTTGTGAGATTTGTAAGAATTATACAAGAACTCAAGAATACTCAGAACTCATACAAAGAAGAAATACATCAACAAAAAACCACAAAGCCATTATTAATACTAGGAGTTCAGGGGAGGTTGTTCAAGAAAGGTAATATAATTATAACTCATATTTATAGTACAAATATTGTTTAATGATTAAAACTAATTATGGTATGACTGTATTGAGAGCAAGAGATTTCTAAATTTCTTCTAATATTTTTGGATTGGATTGTTCTTTAGGATCTTCAGTTATGTCATTAAATTATTTAGGATTGTTTTGATTTTTTTTTAATGTGTGCATTCATGGCTATAAATATCCCTCTTTTTTTTTTTAAACAGGATCTTGCTCTGGTGTCTAAGCTGGTCCTGAACTCACTGTGGAGCCAGATTGGCCTTCAACTCAAGACAGTCCTCCTGCCTCAGCCTCCTGATTGCTGCAATATAGGCAAGTGCCACCACACAAATTTCCCTATTAGTACTGCTTTCACTGAGTACTGTAAATTCTGGTATAATGTGCTTCCATTGTCATTTGACTCCAGGAAGTTTTTTTTATTATTTCCCTGGTGTCTGCTGTGACCCATTGTTTGTTAAATAATATGTTATTTAATTATTTATTCTTCTGTGATCTGAAAGTATACAAGGAATTATTTCAATTCCTTTGTATTTATGTAATCATGACTTATGGCATAGGATATGGTCTATGTTGGAAGAAATCCCATGTGCTGCTGAGAAAAAGGTGTATTCTTTTGAATTGGATAAGTATTAAGTCCAGTTGTTCCAGAGTGTGATTTAACTCTAATATTTCTTTGTTAATTTTTTTGTCTAGTTGACCTGTCTATTTGTGATAGTGGGTTATTGAAGTCCACTGGTACAGTTGGGGTTTTTTGGAAGTAGAAAAGGGATTTATTGAGAGAACTCTAAAGGGAAAAGTGAGGTAGAAAGTAGGAACTCCCACATAAGCAGGAGAAGGGGCAAGGGCGCCAATTATTTAGCAGTTACCGTCATCTTTTATAATTTTTCCATGGGTCATGCATATTAATTTTCCTATGCAGAGTTGGCCATTACTTATTGGTGCATATTAGCATAAAACTAGTTCATTAGTTTAAGTAAATTCGAGGGCCCAAGGTAAGATCCCAGACTTTGAGTCAAAAGGGTCTATCTAGTTCCAATGATACAATTGTATCAGGGCCTGTTTACCCTTTAATGTTCAGTAGTTTTTGTTTTACAAAAATGCAGTGCCCCAATATTACACACACACACACACACACACACACACACACACACACACACAGAATTGTGACTTCTTCCTGTTGGGCTGTTCCCTTTATCAATATTTGATGTTTTAGTCTCTTCTGATCTGTTTTGGCTTGAAATCTACTATGTCTGAGAATAATATAACTACTCCTACTTGTCTCCTTTGTGGGAAAACTGCATCTCTTGCAGGAAACAAGTTGTTAGTTTTTGTTTTTTGGCCCAATCTGCATCTTTGCATAGGAGGGTTAAGACTATTAACATTGAGCATTATTATTGTGGTATATTTGCCATATCCTGTCATCATCTTGTTGCTTCAGTGTTATTTGTTCTTCACTGTTGTTAACAGCATCCTCCTCTTTTCATTGTTTCCTTTTTTCTGGGTTCTTTTGTGCTGTTAGTCTCCCAATTTCTCCCTCCCCCCATTTTATTGATATGTATAAGTGCAAAATTTAAGGTTTACACTGGTCTTGTGCATTTTGTGCACATACATATCTAGTCGAGGTAACAAGACCTTCCCTGCTCTCCTTTCGATCCACCCCCTACCCACTCCCACAACCCACCCTCCCACTCCCCTCTTTCCCTCATTCCCTTTATTTTTCATTTTAAGCTCTGTGAGATAATTGTGATCTGGGATCCGGGTTTCTCATATCAGAGAGACCATTCCATGTTTCACCTTCTGCTTCTGACTCACTTCACTAAGCATGATGGTCTCAAGTTTCCTCCATTTGATTACAAAAGCCTAGAAAAGCCTCCAAGCTGTTGGACTTTATAGATGCATAGTATTCCATTGTGTATAAATACCACAGTTTGTGTATCCATTGGTCTGTTGATGGGTATTTTGGTGACTTCCATATTTTAGCTATTGGTAGTTGTGCTG
The DNA here is from genome assembly GCA_004027205.1 of Ctenodactylus gundi. Lineage (NCBI taxonomy): Eukaryota > Metazoa > Chordata > Mammalia > Rodentia > Ctenodactylidae > Ctenodactylus > Ctenodactylus gundi. The sequence goes on along the minus strand of PVKB01003606.1, from coordinate 18,162 downwards.
CTATAAACATGGGTATATATGTATCTCTGTTGTGTGTTGTTTTTAATTCTTTTGGGCATATTCCCAGGAGAGGTATCGCTGGATTGAAAGGGATATTTATTTCCAATCTTATGAGAAACCTCCATATTGCTTTCCATAGTGGTTGTACCAATTTACATTCCCCCCAGCAGTGCAGGAGGGTTCCTTTTTCCCCCGTAACCTTACTAGCTCTGATTGCTATTTGAGTTGTTGATATAGGCCAATCTCTCTGGAGTTAGATGGTATCTTAGTGATGTTTTGATTTGCATTTCCCTTATGGCTAGGGATGTTGAACATCTTTTCATGTATTTATTGGCTAGTCTCCCAATTTCTATCTGTGATTCCTTTAAGTATTTTCTGCATTGCTTGTCTAGTGGTTATAAATCTCTTTGGGTTGGGCTGGAGGACTGGCTCAGCGGTTAAAGCGTTTGCCTAGCTAGTGCTAAGTACCAGAATTCAATTCCCTAGTACCACGTAAACTGGGCATGGTGGTACATGCCTGTCCAATCCCAGCACTTGGGAGTCTGAGGCAGGAGGATTGCCATGAGTCCAAGGCCAGCCTGGGTTACACAGTGAGTTCAGGACCAGCCTGGGGTACAGAGCAAGACCCTGTCTCAATAAATAAACAAATAAATAAATTAAAAATTGACCACATAAATCTCTTTGGGTTTTCTTTATTATGAAAAAAATTTACTTTCACCTCAATTTTGAAAAATAGTTTTTCTGGGTATAACAGTCTGGGTTGGCACTTACTTTCTCTTAAAGCTTGAATAATGATTTTGCCCCATGATTTTCTAAGGTTTGTTCTAAGAAGTTCACAGTTATTCTAATAGCTTTGTCTTTGTAGGTTACTTTCTTTTTCTTCCTTGCTGCTTTTACTATTTTCTCTTTGTGTTGAATATCTGGGATTTTGATTATAATGAGTAATAGAGAGGATCTTTTTTGGTCAGGGTTGTTTGGTGTTCTGTATGCCTGTTGTACCTCAATGTTAATGTCTTTTCCTAGATTTGCGGAATTTTCTGCATAATTTCAGTGAGTATATTATTTATACCTTTTGTGCTATCATTCATTTTCTCTTTCACCTCCATAATTCTGAGGTTGTTTCTCTTTGAGTCATCAACTCCTGCCACCAGTCACTTTGTTGTCTGGTTATTTTTAGGTTATCACTGAACATATGGCTCAGCTTGTCATCCTTATCTTCAAGATATGACACTCTGTGACTGGACAAGAGAAATAGCACAGCAGTTAGAGCATTTGCCTAACAAGTGCAAGGCTCTAAAATTTGATCGTCCAGCACCATATAAATCAGGCATCGTAAGCCCAGTATGCCTGTAATCCCAGCACTCAGGCCAAGGCAGGAGGATTGTAAAGTCAAGGTCAGCCCAGAATACACTGTGAGTTCAGAACCAACCTGGACTGGGGAGACCTTGTCTCAAAATAAATAAATAAATAAATAAATAAATAAATCCAACACTCTGTCCTCAAAATGTTTGAACCAACTTCCAATGTTTTCAATTGAGATTTTAATATCCTAGAAAAAAGACAGAAAGTATAGAATCCTTTCAAACTTTCAGCTTTTCTACTGACATGTTCCTTCATGTCTTGCATTGTCTTGTTTATCTTTCTGTTTTGTCTTCTATATAACCATTTTTTAAAATCAAGTCCATTGTTTGGTCAAATCCTCTTTGAATTCCCTGAGCATCTCTTTCATTTTCACTTTTTTTTTGAAACTTCTTTTCCTATAGATTCCTCTACTTCAGGGCCCATGGTATCAACTTCTGGGATTTTTTTTTTTTTTTGCAGGTGACTTATTGCCCCATTTGCCCCATTTGCCCATTATTCTGTTTCTGTGGACCATAGATCAGATATTGTTGATAAATTCTGTTTCTACTATCAAGAATTCTCCTGTTAGATTGTGTCGTTCCTTGAAATTTCCTGAGTTTGTTTAGATTTTAATGTTTACGTCTGTTTTTAGCTTACTCAGCTATGAATTTTGAGGGTATTTTTATTTTTATTTTTTCCTTTCCCCCCCTTGAGGGTATTTTTAGTGACTAACCTTCCACTGATTACTTGTTCCCCTTCACTTCTAAGTGAGGGAGAAATGGGTTACAGTATTGTAGATGGTCCAAATACAGTATTGTAGATGGTCCAAGGTAATTATTATCATATAATGGAAAACAAGATCAATGTCTACACCACCCTTAACAACATGAATGAAAATCTGCAATGATATTATAATCAAAGATTAACAAATTATTGATAAGATCTAATAATCATTTAACACTATAACTATTCTACCCTTAACATTAAAAGTGAAGTCTGTACTATCAATGTATCTATTTAAATAAATCGAATACTGGTTAATTAAAGTCAACATTATATCACCGTCAGGCTAAACCAAATCACCAAAAGTTATCTACTTTTAGTAGGCTTCAACCACTACACCATCTTTAACAGTGGTATAGAGATTCTTTTTAGCAGCAGTGGTAAGATGTGAGACATACCATTTGGAGGTAAAAGAGAAAATGGAGGCTCTGGAACCGCCCTCCCCCCCCCCCACCCACCCATCAGCCCAGAGCCTCCAGAACCCACAGACAGAGGAAAGCCTGGAGCCCAGAACCTCTGACTGAGGGAAGTGGATCTGGGAGAAGTGATAATTAATAGGAGCTGGTAGCCCCAGGCTCCAAAAATGTATGTAGACTGTAAACACACTGTGAGCTTCCCCTAGAAGATGTCTCCCAGAGCCTAGACCAGAAGCAACACTTGGCAGCCATGGTGAGCAGTGACGTAGGCAGGAGCCATTTTAAAGAAAGAAACCAAGCCTGAACTGTTTAGAGTTACAGCAGATCCAGAAGGTCACATCGGGGTTTTTTTGAGTCACTCTTAAAGAGCAACTGGAAAGAAACTGGCACAGGAGACAGTTGTGGAGGGGAGAAGAAGGCTGTCAAACCTTTGAATGAGGTATGTGGAGAAGCAGTTGTGACATGGTGCTCTGTAGATTATTTTTTGAAAAACACTAAATATAAAAAAGGTCTAGTCTCTTCTCCCCACTATGAACTTGGAGATGCCAGAAATTAAAATATCCATTGTCGACAGCCACTGACAGTGAGTGGAGCTAGCCTAAGAAAGAAGCCATGTGGGCTACAACCAACAAGGCCATAGTCAGGGCTGCCCAAGCCCTTCAGCACTCAAGATACCACAGCTTGCCACAGTGCAGCATTTCATGTTTGTCCTGCTTAGTTTTCAGGCTTTCTTTGATCCCATTACTTTTCCATACTTTCCGTCTTTTTGGAATGGGACTGTTTAACCCTGTGCCTTTGCATGCTTTTGTTGTTCTTGATGCTTTTATTTTGAGTTTGAGGTACTGGAGATTGAGCCCAAGGCCTTCTACATCCCCAGCTCATTTTTTAGTTTTGACTGAGACAGGGTCTCACTAAGTCACTGAGCTGTCTAGGCTGGATTCAAATGTGGAATCCTCCTGCCTCAGCTTCTCAAAATGCTTGAACTACAGGCCTGTGCCACCAAACCCAGCTTGTACATTGAAAATATTTAAATTTCTTTTTGGATTTTTACAGGGGCTCACAGCTGAGAGTTTTTCTTGAGTCTCAAAAGACTTTAGACTTGAACTTTTCAGCAATTCTGAAATTGTTAAGACTTTGGCAACTGTTAGAGATAGACTAAATGCATCTTGTGCAAGGAGATGAACATGAGTCCTTTGGGGGTCATGGACAGGATGTTATGGTTTAGATTTAGAATGTCCCCCAAAAGTCTCACATTTGGAAGTGGGGCCTGGTCAGAAGGAGTGGACCACTGGAGGCAGGGAGCCGCAGAGCAATGCCATTGAATCCATAGAAACCATGAGCCAAAATGAACCTTCCTTCCTTTCGGTTATGGGTGTTGGGTATATTGTTTCACTGAAGAAAAAGTGACTAAGACAAGCATCATCAGGTGCCATGCCACCAGCAGCCACAGAGGATACCACCAAAGTGAGCCAGAAATAGCAAGGAGGAAAGTGGCAAAGCACACCTTAGACATTCCTAGGGATCCCTCACTTTCCAGGGTATGTTCCAGGGTGCATGGCCGCAGCCAGAAAAGTTGACCGATAATTACTGAAATAAAAAATGATGCTTGCCTTGAATCCACTAAGACTGCGCATTTCATATAGAAAAATCTCTCATTTCCTATAGAAAAAGTTTCACTTTAACATAAGCAAAAATAAAATACAAAACAAACACCTCCCCCCCCCCCCAAACAGTTTCAATCTTCCTTTTCTTTCCAGTTTTTTGTTTGTTTAAGACAGGGTCTCGCTGTGTAGCTGGGATTACAAGCGTGCACCACCATGCCCAGCTTATGTGGTGCTGGGGAATCGAGCCCATGGCCTTGTGCTTGACAGGTTAGAAAGCACCTTAACTGCCAAGCTATGGCCCCAGTTCCACTCTTTTCTTTTCTGAGCAATGCTATTGCCAAGTCTTCCGTTAGTATTATCGTTAAAACAGTTTACTTAGCTACATGCTTCAGCTTGAAGTACTCGGGAAATACACATAATTTTACAGTGTTTAGAAACTACAGGGGCTACCTGCTAGAAAAAAATTACTGTATGATTTTATACTACTTACTCAGTCCCATGCTTGAGGCCAAAGTCAGACAAATCTTCATTTTCAGAATTGTATTTTCCATAACATTCACGTATCAAGGATTGAAAGGGTGAGTAGACCTTGCATGTATTGTTGCGGACTTTGAGTTGCCGGATTCTGGGGACTCCTATAAGAATATTTTCATAGTAGATGTGACTGCTGTTCTTTAAATTATCCAGCTTCTGATTACTGTACCATGAGTCCCAGTACAAACCTTCCAAAAGGGGTCCTTCCATAAACTTTACGAAGAAAGAAAAACAATGAGAAAAATATTTCATGTCAATAGAATTTACATAATATTTATGGAATCTACATCATAATATTTATGGATGAGAGATTTTTAGTATGAAAAAAGTGTTGCCCAAGATGCATTTATTAATAATGGTAATAACAGTACTCTTGTAGATGGTTAGCACTTACCAAGCACTCACTATGTAATAAGAATTGCTCTAAGTAGTTTTTAAGTACTAAGAACTCATTTACTCTCAAACCCTTTGTTGTGTCTTATCTGAGTATGTTGAAAATGGCCCTCCGATACGTCCCAGAACTATTCAGAGCCACACGAGTATAGTTGTCCATACCCGTGCCCTGGCCCTGCCCCATCTCCTTCACCAACTCTGGCTGGGCTGACTGTACTTCTGGTCCTAGCCTATCTGTTCATCGAAGAGATCCCAAGCCCTAGGCTCATTTTCCTTCGTCTTCTTCACCACTGATCAAGTGTATGTCTCAAAGCAGCACAATAAAAGGGCAAGATGAGCTTCGAGTCCTCTCATCTCATTCTCATAACCCCTGGTCTAAAGCAGTGAGCGCGGATCTGTTAGCCCCGTCTCGCAGCGTCCTCTCCCTCTCAGGAAGATCTTGTCTCAGTGGTAATCTTCAAACGCCAGCCTGGCATTCATATGACCAGAGTGCCTTGGCCTGTTGTACTTTATTTCCCTTATGTTCCCAATGCCAAACCGCTTCACAGGATGCACTTACCCTACTAAGCCTTTCCTTATTCATTCCTTAAAACTCATGTACACTGTCAGCACTTCGGAACGCCTAACCGCCCCATTCTTCATTTTTAGTCTTAATTTTTAAAAATTGTGGTACTGGAGATCCAACCCAGGATCTCTGCCCTCAGGTACATCCTCAGCTCACTTTTTAGTTTGAGAGCACATCTCCCTGAGTCACTAAGCTGCTGGGATTACAGGCCTGCTCTATCAGGCATGGTTATGCCTGAACTTTGTGACATTTGGAGATACCTGAAATTACTGTTCCATTAATTGCTCTTTCTTCATGCGGTCCCTGCCATATTAAGGATAATGGGAAAAATGTCTGTTCTAAAGCTGAAGGAATGATCCTTTTATGAAATCGTGAATGTTATCAGGTGAGGCTTCCTAGGAGTTAAACCCAGGGCCTTTGCACTCAGCTACATTCCTGTACCTTCAGTATTTTACTTTGACACAGACTGTCACTAAGATAAACTGTCCAGGTTGGGCAGAAGCTTGTGATCCTCCTGCCCCAGCCTCCCAAAGAACTATAATTGCAGGTGTGTGCCAGCATGCCTAGCTGTGCCAAGCAATTTTGCCAACCTGATTGAATTGAGTGAGACTCCTAGAGAGATGATTGCCTTGTGAGGGCAGCATGCTGAATGGCCTGTTAGGAAGAGGGGCTTTGCTGAAGGAAGTGGGCCATCAGGTGTGGCCTCAGGATCTCCATCGGGTCTGTGGCCCTTTCCTCCCTGGCTCTCCCCCTGCTGTTGGTGTCCTGGCTGCCAGGGGGGAGCAGCTTTCCTTTGCAGGTCCTTGGATCCAGCCAGCCATGGGCAGCAGCCTCTGAAGCTGTTAGCTAAAATGAACCTTCTACACTTCAAGTTGCGTATGGCAGTGACTTTGCCTCAGGGCTGGAGAAGTGACTAATGCAACATCAAATTATGTTCTCTCTGTATACTTTTGATTATATAACACACAGTGTAACATAGTAGGGCATAGTAAAATTGTGTATATTATACTTCCTGGGAAATTAAGAGTAATTACTACTATTATATATACACAATTATAGACCAACTTTTCTTTTTTCTCTTTTTTTTCTTCCCAGAGCAGGAGACTTAACTATGGGAAGTCTTGCAAGTATGATGCAAATGCTCTATAGCTAAGCTACCTCCCCAGGCTTTTTATAGACTTTTAGAGCCTAACCCTCCATAAGAAAAAAATCTTAGCTGGGCATGGTGGCTCATGCCTGTAATCCCAGCAATCAGGAAGCTGAGGCAGGAGGATTGTCATGAGTGCAAGACCAGCCTGGGCTCCGTTGTGAGAACCAGCCTGGGCTATGTAGTGAGAAAAGAAAGAAAGAAAGAAAGAAAGAAAGAAAGAAAGAAAGAAAGAAAGAAAGAAAGAAAAAAAGTAAGTTAGTTTACACTTCCCAAATCACATGGGAATTAAAAAAAAGTTTAGTTACAAGAATAATATCACAATGTGAATATACATTATCAGTAAACATTAAGAGCTGGCAGATCCTAATAGTTTAAAGAAATATTTATTCTTGGACTGGAGAAATAGCATAGCAGTTAGAGCACTTGCTGAGCAAGCACAAGGCCTTGAGTTCGATTCCCTCACACCACACAAGCTGGGCACTGTGGTGCACATCTGTAGCCCCAACACTCAGGAGGATTGCTGTGAGTTCAGGACCAGCTTGGATTATCCAGTGAGACCGTCTCAAAAAAAAAACAAAAAAACAAACTTCTTACTCCTTACTCATTCTTCAACAAATATTCCCAGAGTGCTTACTATCTGTGTCAAGGTTTTATGAAAAAACTAAGGCTACTTACTTCATAGCCACACGATACCTTACCTTCCAGAAATCAGTTATGCTGCGAATAGTCTTAAAGTTGGTTCTTTCATCACCAGGTACAGATGTATCCAAAAACAGAGATGACATAACCTTGTTTAAGTAATACATATGTGGGTTTACCATCCCAAAAGTCACTACGGAGAAGAATTGTTTTTGTATAAAAATTTATGTTTAAAAACTCAGATTATCAGGATTAAAAATGGTACAATTCATTATCAGTTTTATTTTCAAAATCCAGTGTTGCTTTCTCTGATTATGAGAGTAATAATTTTTAAAAATCTAAAATAGAGATATACAAAACGGGAGGAAACTTCTTATAGTTCCACCACTAGAGCTCAGGCAGGCATGGATTTTTCAGGCTTTATTTATTTATTTACTTATTATTGAGACAGGGCAGCCCCGGCTGGCCTCGAACTTGGGACAATCTTCCAACCTGCGCCTCCTGAGTGCTGGGACTGCAGGTATGTGCCACCATGCCCTATTTCACATGGTGCTGAGGAATCGAACTCAAGTCCCTGAGATTGTGAGGCAAGTGTTTTACCCTCCTCACTACTCCTCCAGCCCCTCTTTCTCTGTTTTCTTAGATTTTTAGAGGTAAATAGACAAAATATGCCCTTTTTTAAAACCCATAAGCCTGTAATTTTAAAAAAACTTTGTATCTTCAACATCATTCCATGGCACACATGAGCCTATGCCATAGATATAGTAAATATTTGTATTTATTTGATTGTACATACCACAGTGTTAAATAAATTATCGAGAGACTTTTTTTCCAAAACCTTAAAATGTTTTAAAACTCTGTGAATACTGGGATTATAAGTTATCGTTCTACCGTATTCTTCCATTTTCTAAATGAACTATAATAAATATTATTGTTGTAACTTAAGTTTTTATAAGACTAAAATATATCAGTCTATAGTTGGCTAGTTATTTTTTCTGTATGCGGTAAAATAGTACTTTAATATTAACATCACCCATAGTAGTTTGCAGTTTGTGATTTTAATCTAAAACTTCCCAACCCCTCATCGTGTTACACATTTTATAAATATAAGCATTTCATATCATTCTCATTCAAAGCATTTATCTATTGTAAATCTTTAATTTTTCCTTCTCTTCTTAGGTGAATATTCCAGAACTGGGGTAAGTTCAACCTCTTCACTGTGTTTTCTTGTTATGATCACTTTGGTAACCGCTGGAGTCACTCCCTAGGAAAAAAGGGCCTGGCCCTGATACTCCAGGGCCTTCTTCTTTCTCTTCCTGCTTTTCAGTTCCCGGTCACATGGGGTATCCACACTGTCCTTCCCCTGCAGGTCTGTCTCTTCCTTAGCAAAACCTACTGAGTCTTTGGCATCGTCATCCATATTACCGGTCTTTGGGTCTTTCTTCTTTTTCTTCTTTGGAATTTTTTCAACAACTTTTACCGTGCCAGTTTCTGTTGCTACTGTGGAAATTTCAAGGCACTTGGATTGTAAACTTGTGTAATCTTCCTCAAATGCAAAACACTCCAGCAGCATCTGGGTCTAAACAAAATACTTCAAATTCCAGCTCATCACCCACATGTATCTCCAGTTTGCGACTGCTCAGCTGACATCTACCTGCTCAGGCTTAGGGATGGAGGCATTGAAACACCCATGTACTAGACAGCTAATGCAGCTAGAAGACATTTTGTTAACTGTACCCTCTCGGAATAGTGCAAGGTAGACCGGTGACAAGGCAATGTTCCTTCGATGTGGCCCAGAAGGAAGAAATTTCTTTTAATCCCATTACTAGAATTCAGGTAGACATTGATTTTTCAGGCATTATTTATTTGATTTTTTATTTGATATTTATTGTTTAGAGCTGACAAGCATTATTTATTAAGACAGGGTAGCCCGGGCAGGCCTCAAACTCAGGGCAATCCTCCTCAATCCACACTGCAGCACAGGTCAGAAGCTCTAGCAAGGCAGCATGCCGGCTGGTCCTACCATGGGTCCCTCAGAGGCTGCCGTTAGCAGTGGCTGCTCTGACCAACCAGCAGCTATGTGGCTGGTGAGGATTGCCTCCAACTACAGTTATTTTTTAATTAAGCTAACTCAAACTTACCTCTGTAACACGGGTTAGTCAATTGGTATATAACTACCAGCACAGGCCCAGATGAGATAAATATGCAAATTGAGTTTACATCTTCTTTATGTTGAACAAATGCTTTTTAACATGCTCTTCACATAATAAGTCAATGACTTGTGTATAGGGAGAATGCAGGCAGAGGAGATTCCCCCCTCCTTGAAGATGTGCATTGCTTTAGGCTCAAATATGTTTCACTATTAATCATGCAAGAACTATGTGTGGTCACATTTCTATGTATGGTCACATTTCTCTGGTCACATTTACACCTCGATTCATAAAGCTGAACTAATACATTCATATGACTCTGAAAGAAATTAAAATACAATTGCCGATCCCAGGGATTATGTTCAGAATAGACTTGCCAAGCAAAAGGAATAATATTCCATCACTGTTATTGTAACTATAGACATTTCTCAAAGTTTTTTTGATGTTGGTGGTGGTGGTGATTGTTTTGACACTGGGGATTGAACACATCCTTGGTTATTATCCCAAGCGATTCTGAAGTTATTGTGAGAGAGGGTCTCTTTAAGTTGCTCAGGTTGGTCTTGAACTCAAGATCCTCTTGTTTCAGCCTCCTAAGCTCTGAGGTAGGCTTTATTTTTTCCCCAGTCTGGCCTTGAGGTAGGTTTGGGGCACCATGCCCTGCTAAGTTTTGCCTGTCAAGTACTAAGAATAATGTGAATCGTAATATATGATTCTAAAACATGCCATTGTTGAGAAATTTTTGTAATCTGACAGCCTGTGATTTTAAAGTCCATTTTAAAGTCCATGTTTTCCATATTCTATTTCAAGCAATTAGCATCTGTCTACATTTGTGTACTTACATATACATAGATTTATTAAAAAAATGAAGTAGATCAACAACTCCTGAAGTGTGGTTTTAATTTCTATTTCCTTTCTGTAAGGCAATTCATGTTTTGAAGTCCCTGTGAGATATAAAACAAAATTTTCTGTATATTATTATGTAAGTTATAATGTGTAAAGCAACGATAGAAAAACCACTTTAAGTAGCTCCACTGTGCAAAGGAAAACGCCAGTGTCCTCTGATTACTTTTTGATTTTCATTTTCATGAGTCAGGGATAATCACTAACTTTTACCATGGGCTAAGTGAGCATTTTATGACTACATACACTAATAAGTTTAATAACGCGGATATTTCTTCATCAGTCCTGTAATAAAAAGTAAAGGGTAAAACAACATTCACTCATCGGCCCCTAATCATTTTCTCCACCTGCCAATATAGCGCTCCTGGGGAGGGCAGACATCCCCTGGGGGCGGAAAAAGCAGCCAAAACGCGCGAGGTCAAGGGCACCACTTCCTAGATCAAAGGGTCTCGCTCTGTAGCCCAGGCTGGTCCTGACCTCACGCTGTATTCTAGGCTGGCCTCGAACTCACAGCAATCCCCCTGCCTCGGCCTCCCGAGAGCCGGGATTACGGGAGAAACGGCTGTCATTTCAAGGCGTCCGTCTCTCACACAGGAGCGGAGGTCTGGGGCTAGCGCGCTCCTTCGGCGTATCTGCAGCTGGCCCGGCGGCCCTGCCTCGGTCCCCCCAGGGGGAGCCCCTCACCGTCTCGCCACCGCGGAGACGAGTCCGCCATGGTGCACCCGGCCGCGCCGAACTGCCGCCGGTGGGCCAGGCGCCTGCGCAGTGGCCCCGACGCGCGCTCCGCCCTCCGAGCATGGACGAGCCCCGCCCCCGCGCACGCCCGACCGGAGCGGGCGCCTTCGGGGGGACCCGGGCCTGCGCCGGGGTGAGCGCGCTTGGCCGGCTCCGGTAGGAAGTTTGTGCTACAGTTCGCTTTCCGCATGCAAAAGAAGCCAGTCTTACCGCCGGTACCACGAACTAAAATGGAAAGAAAAGAAAGATCGTGGTTGATCTCTTCCCCTTGCGGTGGCCCCCGTTTGTGCCAGTATTGCAGGGTTTATTAAAAATAACAAAGTCAATAAGGCCACAGAAGCGCCACCTGTCCTTGAAATCCCAAATAGCTCGTGCAACTCATTTCAGCTTGCGAGTGTAGATGTAAACTTAGAGCCAGGAGAGAGAAGGTCGTAGGAGAAATGACCCACCGTGTGTCGGAAGGCCTTGAGCAGACGCCGCCAGGAATACTCTTCTTCTCTTGGTAACGGAAGTGGGTTTTGTTCTGGTTATAAAAATCATGCGGAAAAGTAATGCACATTTTTTTTTTTTTTTGTGGTACTGAGGATTGCGCACAGGATCTTTGCTCTGAACTACATCCCTAGCCCATCTTTTATTTTTATTTTGAGACAGACATTTACTAAGATGCTAAATTGCCCGGCTGGGCTTAAATTTGAGATCCTCCTTCCAGGGTGCTGGAATTTACAGGCCTGCACCACAGGCCTGCTTTATTTTTAAAAGTTTAACAGTGGATTATTAAAACAATTCATTATTTTCAAAAGTTTGCAAACAGGAAGATGACCAGAAAAAGAATTAAAATCATTCATATTCTCTTCACTGAGGAATTCACTTGCCCAAATGTTTTTCTTTGTCTATACAAACACACATACACACACACACTTTCTTTACAAAAGCAAGTTTGGTCTATAAGTGCTTTATAATTTTATTTTTTTACTTAATATATCATAGATATGAGGCTGGAGGAATGACACAGTGGATTAAAGTGATTGCCTAGCAAGCGCAAGACCCCGAGTTTGATTCCCCAACACCACATAAAACTGGGTGTGGTGGAGCAGTCATACAATCCCAGCACTCAAGTCCAAGGCCAGCCAGGGCTATCTAGTGAGTTTAGGACCAGCCTGGGCTATAGCTCAAGACCCTGCCTCAAAAAATAAAAAAGAATATATATATATATATATAGACATTTTATGTTATAGAGTAAAAAAAGTTACTGAGTAAAATATATGCATAGTATGATTGATTTTTGTCTAAAAATCCTACATGTTCATATGTAGTAACAATTATAAATCCATATCTAGATACACAGATAAATATATATGTAATATATTTTTTATTTTTACTTTTTTTAGACGGTGTCTCACTATGTAGGCCATTATGGACTTTAACTCTCAGTTCTCCTGGCTCAATTTCCTAAATGCTGGAATTTCAGACACTTGCCACAAAACCAATGTAGATAAATGCTTTTATGTAGAAAATGATTTGGCACATTCAAACCAAAATTTTTGACTTTCTGGATCTGATTTATTTTGCTGAGCATAGTGGTCTCAAGGTGCATCCTTTTTCCTACAAATGTCTCAAATTTGTCATTCTTTATGGCAAAGTAGTACTCTGTTGTGTAAATATAACACATCTTCGTTATCCAATCATCTGTGGTCAGACATGCTAGTTTCTTCCAAGATTTGGCTACTATAAATTGTGCCGCTATAAACACGGGTATTCATGTATCACTGTAGTATGATGACTTTAATTTTTGGGGGAAGATACCCAGAACAGGAATAGCTAGGTCAAATGGAATATTGATTTTCAGTTTTTTGAGGAATCTCCACACTGCTTTCCATAGTGGTTGTACAGTCCCACCAGTAATGTAGGAGGGTTCTTTTTCCTCCAAACCTTGCCATTATTTGTTGTTTTTCGAGTTCTTAATACCAGCCACTCTTACTGGTATTAGATGGAACCTCAGTGTTGTTAAACATTTTGTTGATATATCTACTGGTATTCAGACTTCTTCTGATAACTGTTTATTCATTTCAAATTCCCATTTTTTGATTGGATCCTTTATTTTGGAGGGTCTAATTTTTTTCAGTTCTTTGTGTATTTTTGATAATTGTCCTCTGTCGGAGGAGTAGCTGACAAAGATTTTTTTCCTATTGCATGGGTGTTCTCTTCACTCTGTTGATTGTTTCCTTTGCTGTGCCGAACCTTTTTAATTTTATATAATCTCAGTTTTTGATTCTTGGTGATATCTCTTGTGCTTTGGGTTTTTTTTTTTTTTATTGAGAAAGTGCTTGCCTACCCCTCTGTCTTCGAGGGTTTTGCCTACATTTTCTTCCAACAAGTTCAATGTTTTCATTTTAATGTCTAAGTTTTTAACCCATTTTGATTTGATTTTGGTGCATGGTGACAGCTTTGTGTCTAGTTTCATTTTCCTGCATGTGGTTAGCCAGTTTTCCTAGCACCACTTGCTGAAGAAGCTATCTTTACTCCAGTTCAAACCAAAGTTTTAACAGCAAGGAGTTAGATAGGAGATGAATGGGGAACATGAGGTATGAGTAAACTTTAAATTTTTTACCTTATATAAATCTACATCACATATTCTAAAAGTGCATGTGCTAATTCAGAAATTAATGTAACTGTCCATCATAGACATCATTTTTATCAATATTATTTATATGATTTTCCCCCTTTTTTTGTGGTTTGGGGAATCAGTCAAACGCAGAGTCTCATGCATGCAAAGTAAATGCTTTACCACCAGATGACATCCCCAGCCTTTGTATTTTTTCATTATGAGACAAGATTTGATTCACTGATTCAGGCAGTCCTCAAACTCGCTCACCTCTTGCCTCACCCTCCCCAAGCCGGTGGGGTTATGAGTTTACACCACCACATACAGCTCCCGGTGTCCTCATTTTAAATTTTTTTTTTTTCTATCTCAACGTATAACTATCCTACATTATTCAATCAGTTATCTCTTCATGGGCTTTCAGGTTTTTCCCAGTGTTTTGATATTATAAATAATATTGATAGGAGATCCTTGCATATGTGTTCTTTACTCTGATCCCCTGAGTATGGTCAGTGTTACTGGTTTTCTTTAATCCACCAGCATATATTACTTTCTCATTATTTTAATCAGCAGTTGTTTATTACAAGTGAAATTGAACTTGTTCCCCCGTGCTTGTTCTGTATGTTTTTTTATTTTGTAAATTATCCTGTGCATGTTATTTGTCTGCTTTTCTTGGAATTTTGGAAACGTTTCATGATTTTTATGTAACTGCAGATATACCAAGTTACTAACCTTGAGGGTGACACGTATGAAGCGGTTTTTGACCTTCAGATTTGTGTTTGCTTTGTTTTTTTCCTCCCTGCTGTTTTCCCCCACTTTCCTCCCACGGGCTGTCTTATTCTGTTTGTGCGGCTGTAACAAAGTACCTTTGTCAAAGCTCAGATGCTCAGGCTGAGTTAACCTTGCAGAGACACACTGGGGAGAACAAACCTGCTTATCGTATTGAATATGTACTTCGTCTATGACGTCCTTCAGGCAGGTTATACAGTTGTATTTCAATGTGTCCACCATATACTTTGTCAAATTTATGTTTTGTTATAATGCCAAAAGAAATGTTTGCTTTTGTTTCCCAACGTGACAGGCACTTGGACTAGAGGTGAAGTGTGCCCTACTCCTGGTATTTCACAAATAGAGGAGTTGGAGTTCAGCGTTAGTTTCATTGCTTTAGATCGAGGAATCCCTTTTTCTAAAAATGCAAACACTCTGAAAAAGGTTGTAGAGTATTGAGTTTTAAGTCATTATAATCTTCCGTACCTCGGTATAAATTAACTATTTTTTCCCAAACTGTAGGTAAAGAAGAGGAAGTTTTTTCTTTTTTCTTTTTTTTAAAGATGAATTTTTGATAAAAAGAATCAGGATACTGGACATATGGGATGTAAGTCCAGAAAAAAAAGCTGAAATCTGTAAGGTGCAGAAAGTGCATCATCTATGTCTTCTAGTGTCGTGCTTGGCACATCACACACACCACATGGCATGTATAAAACATGGACTAGGGGATAAGCCACTCTGCTCACTCCACAGCTTCATCTGGAGTTGCTCTGTCCAAAGCTACAACTCCAAGGTTATTTGGGGTGACCACTGCTCCACTAATCTGAATTACTCATGTGGGATGATGCACCACGGTCTCATTGTTAACAGATGCCGTGTCTGTGGCATAACAAACCTCTAACTGCTAACAAATTTTGCACTAAAGTAAAACAATAAAAAGTGAATTAGTTTTAAGCGTTCCCCTACAGAATAAAAAGAGGTTATTACCATAAGGTGCTCCGTCCTGTTGTTGGCTCGCCATCTCCGTCTTCCCAAGTCTGTACCCCTAGGGAAGTCTGTGACACTGGAGGTAGGTAGTGAGTTTTTCCTCACTGTTTAGTTTTTTCCGTTGTTAGTATTTATGAATTTATTATATAATGTAGCAAAAAGATGACTCACTCGGGAAGTGTCTGCTCTTCCAGCTCCTTCTGAGCTTGGGAAAAGGCGAAAGTGATTGGTGTGGGCAAAGATTTGGTACAGGCATAGCGGAGTTACTGGTAACGAGAGAATAAAGTGTATGGATGATGGAAAGGATCAAATTGAGAGATTTTTAAATTGATAATAGTTTGTCTTAATGATGAGTAGAATATACGACGAGGTTAAGATACTAAGCTTTCTTTCAGACTGACAGATACCAGATGTTGGTGTGTGTCGTGAGCACTCCATAACAGGAGAGAGACGGGACAGAGGCAGATGAGTTTGCCTGGAAATGTTCTTTATTCACACAACAATCAATCCAATTCATAAATCGATCAATTATTTAATTAAGCAGAAAAGCAAGTGTTGTTCTGCCTCCTAAAACTATTCCTGTCCTGGGTCCCTTATGCTCACCATGTGACGTGTTCTTGACTACCGGCAACCACAGCTGACCCTAGTATGAGCTTGTCTTGGGGGGAGTATGAGCTTGTCCTGGGTTCGCCATTCGATGGCAGCTGCCCGGCTGGACAGTCACTCCTCCAGGAGGGGTGCTCGCTCTCGGGATGCGAAGAGGTGTAGTCTCACCCTCAGGAGGCGAGGAGGCTGGGGACGAGGAGCAAGACGCATCTTGCATTCAGAGTCTGTGACTCCTATCTCGACCCTGAGCTTAGGGCCAGGACGGTTTATATACTACTTTTATGCCCTCAAACTACAGATAGCGATTTTGTTAGGGTCCACACGCAGGTGGACAGGGGTTCTGGTTATCAGTCATGGGGTTCTGGTTATCGATCATACAAGGGCTTTGTCCGCAGGCTACAGATAGCAATTTCATCACACGGGGTCCACACACAGGTGGCTCACAACGTATCAGTATCGTACAGAGCTTTAGGCAGTTTCCGGCAGTTTACTTAATTGCACTTAATATGAGTTTACTTTTACTTTGTAATCCTCGTGCCATTCATACCAACACCTTTAAGTCTCCTCTCCACATTCTACCTGTGCTCTGGACACCATGGTATTACCTACCATGAGGTCCATAAAACTCAGACTTTACCTATCTTGGGTCCTGGTGTTAGTGACTCCTTAGCAGAGAGTAGGTGTTCAGTAAATAGTTGTTAAATGAACGAATATTAAACACTCATGACTCACTAGGCTTCTGAAAATATTGTGATATATTTAATGTACTAAATCTAAACTTACAGTTAATATTAATGAAAAGGAGCTTCATGATGGAAGTGCATTACGGAATCAATTTTGTACTTGACAAAAACAGCACTGACTGTTCTTGGTTTCAAACCAAGTCAGTCTGAAAAATCTGCCTACGTCTAGTTGTTCTCTGTTGAGAGGTTGTAGCCTAGACTGTCTACACTAAGTAATTATTAAAATAGTTTTTACTAGATAAATCCTAAAATAATTGCTTACCTACTTAGGTTGTGGTATAGATACAATCTAAGGCATATGAAAGAGAATCACATAGCTGGGCCCTGTGGCACAGTCCTGTAAACTCAGTGCTCATGGAAGCTGATGCAGGAGGACCACAAGTTTGAGCCCAGCCTGGCCAACTGAGCAACTTAGCAAGACCATGTCTCAAAATGAGAAATGAAAAGTGGGCTAGGGTATGGCTTAGTGCGAAGGCCCTGGGCTCAGTCTCCATGCTCACCACCACCACAACAAAAAGAAAAGGAAAAGAGGGAAAATGAAAGAAAGCACACTCTGACCTGAAGCTGGTCTTAGGTCTAAGGGGACTTTAACATTTTTCCTCAGAATTAGCAAATTGAACAAGTAACCTGAGATAATTGTGATAAATGATTTATTTAAGAAATTATTCTTAAATTGAGCCAACGTTGGTTTGTTTTATTTGGTCAAAATAACTGCTCATCCTCCACTTAAATATACACTTAAGTCTTGTGATGTATTTATGATATTTTCATCCATTCCAATTCTTAATATTGTTTAATATTAAATAAAAGCTGTGAACTTGATGTCAATCTAAGTACAAAGGTCTTCCTACATATTCAAGGCACCAGTTAGAAGTAATCACATTTCTAAATAACTCAGAAATGAATACCCCTTAACCCTATTTATTTCATAAAACACACCAAATGGTTATGACACACCAAATATGTAGAGGGAGGCCCTAGAGGAGTAGCACAGCAGTTAGGTCACTTGCCTAGCAAGCTCAAGGCCCTGAATGCAATTCCCTGGCACTGCATAGTCAGGTGTGGTGATGCACACCTGTAATCCCAGCACTTGGAAGGCTGAGGCAGGAGGATTGCTGTGTGTTCAAGGCTAGCCTCGGCTCCATAGTGACTGACTGTAATCTCCCTTAGTATCAATTGTAGAGAAATCATCGTGCACAAAAAGCAAAAGCCTACGTGACGAAGTGATCTTCACTAACCACAGAGCAGC